>JAZDUA010000966.1:0-317500 GCA_038098605.1 Gryllus longicercus
CGAGGATTAGAACGACTATTCCACTCATTAAATTAAAACCAATAGTATTTAACTATAAATAGAAAAAGCCCCAATCAGGGCGGTGTATCTCAAACAGTTTATCCCTTTTTCTTACCGCGTAAGATGATACAACTGTGACTCGTATAATTTACGAGGTTACATCAATCGCTATGTCGATTTCCCATAAGCACTGTTTATTATACATGTTTAATGTATGTATAAACAGCGTATGTGCTACAACCATAACCTCTCATTATAACCTACGCTTTCAGCTATTTTCAATATTTGGCACATTTTGGACATACGTAATTTAGACATAATTTCAGTCGTGGGATAGTCCTATTTAATACCACTCGTGCTTTGGAAATTCTCAGATAAATCTCCTCCCCGCTTCGCGAGTGGGGAATTTATCGACAATTTTCAAAGCACTCGTGGTATTACCTATGAAAATTATTTATATTCCCTTATTTTGTATTTAAAGAATGTGTTGAAAAAAATGTTTATCCAACTTTTATCGAAGAAGGCCCTACATTATGTTTCTTTTCTCATTTCTAAACTTCGCATTTTCTCAGATATGAATATTGCTGCAATATTAGATTACATATCTATCATTAGAGATGTTTTTTCTCGCTTTTCAAATTCCAATTTCAAACCCATTTCTATCAGCGATAAAATGTAAAATATTTTAAATTTGTTATATGTTTAACATTAACATCTTTCATTACACACAATTGTTGCAAGAACATTTTAAAATAGAAATGCATGAAATTTGAGACGTAGTACCATACTATGCGCAAAATCGTCATGTTTTCGCAAGGGGTCGTCTATAAATTACGCAAAGCTAAAGAGGGGGGAAGGGTTTTAAGCAGCGTTACGCTGGAGTTACGTAGGGCAGGGGGTATTAGTTTATTGTGTTACGTAACAATTATTTTTTTACTGTTTCAACATTTGCTGAAATAATTATTTTTTAGACATATATTATCACACTAAAATACGAACTAATTTATTCGTTTCAAAAACAAATTGTTTATTATTAAATATTATGGACATGGAAATGGGGGAATAGTGCTATTTTTTCTTATAAAACACACTATTCTTTCTTTAAATTCAAAAATATCCACTGAATATTCCTGTCCTATTTCACGATTCCTCTTTGACAAACACCAATTGTTTTCGCTCGGTGTCAATTAATATTTCATTATCAACAAAATACTTTATATTCGTCAAACAATAACTGAACAGAAATACCACAGATTCCAGTGGCGGCTGGTGCCCGAACAAACTGGAGGTTGCAGCTCTATCGAATGACGGAAATGTAATTTCCAAAATTCAGAACTCTAATGTGTAATAAAATGTAAGCAATTCATGCAAATTAATTAAAAATAAATTTAATAAAAATCTGTATTGAAATATTACTTGCATATTTGTATGCGTAGTGTCCGTGTCAGGTTTATTCACCTCGTAGATCTGGCTTTGATTTCCAGTATTACACTAACACTCGTGTTTGGATATCTTTTATACAAATAAAATTACTTTATTTCGGAAACTTCACTACCCTGTCATACATTGCAATAATGAAAGACAATCTACACACATTCGTATTCACAAGAACGCCCGGAAATTGCTGGTCAGACCATCTGTTTGGCAGACTGGATTTAGAGAGACACACGATGGACAAGTTGAAGGAATTCCATCGAAAACGGCCAACTTTACACAAAAAAACACATAATATTTACGTTTTGATTCAACAAACCTAATATCAAATGAAAGCAAATGCTCCAAATATAAACAATGCATGGAATACCATTAATAATTGATTGACGTTGTTTACTTTCAATAACACGCGAAATTCATAAAATTATGCAGCTAGTCAAACGAAGACTGAATATTGGTATCCCTAGGGTTGGGCAGGGGGGGGGGGGGGTAAATACATGTATTAGAAGTACGTATTTTAAATACATTTTGTATTTGAAAATTTGTGTTTTTCAGCTTTTGTATTGTTGAATTTTTGTATTTTGGAGATGTATTAAATTCATAAAATGAGTTCATTTAAAAAATATATTCAAAAAATACATTAAATAGAGATGAAAAAGATAACGAAGATAGTTTCTTCTTGTTTCATTTCGCTAGTGAATGTACCTTATGAAACAAAATTAAAGCTCCTTTCAGCTGTTGAATTTGCATTCTTTTCATTTTTAAATGATTTATCTAAATCATTACAAATACAGGACAATTATCCGAAAATAAAAAAGCGTTTAATCGTTATAACACTAGTTTATGTTCATCTGCGCCAGTCGTTTTAAAAGCCAATTCCATTTATTTGATTTAGACATATTTTATATAATTTCGTATTTGAAATTTTTTATACATAAATGTGTATTACAGTTAGTTATTGTTCAGAAATTTGTATGGTTGTCAATTACTAATGTATTGTTGCAATAAAAAAGATATAATACAAAATTATGGTATTTTGAATATATTTTAATACATATTTATAAAGTATTTTGGGGAAGTATTTAAATTCTAAATTTGAAGTATTTTGCCCAACCTTCGGTATTCTCCTTGGACTACCCCGGTCGACGCGCAGCAATCCATAGTGCTCGGCCACAAGCCCCCCCCCCCCCCCTCAACCATTGGTTGCGTCACCACAGGCCATATGTCTTCCCGCGTTAAAGCGAAGGACCAAAGAGTAAATGCAGTAAAAAATGTCAGGGTTGTCTTCTTAGCGGCCAATAAGAAACAGTATTACAGCCACGTGACCAGGGAATCATTCGAACTTTAAAAACGTATTATTGCCATGAGATGCGCGCAAGAATTCTAGAGAATATGGAAGAGTCACAAGGAATGCTAATGATCTTGCTAAGAAGACCAATGTTCTTGGTGTCCTATATCTTTCAGCAAGGTGTAATATGTCTGTAAGTACAATCCAGAACTGTTCAAGAAACACATCACAACGAGATGAAATCATGTGCACTCGACCGCCAACATGACGGAAAACGAATTTTGGGAATGGATGATCGTGGATGAAAACATCACATCTGCAAGATAGACAAAAGACGACGTATGTTAAGTGCAAGCAGGAGTGTGCGGAGAAGAAATTTACGATGATGCTGTGGAAACGTCTTTTAATTTCCAAAAACGGCTGAAATGAAGCAAGCATTAGAAATATTGCAACGCGATTTTCAACACAGTTCAGTTGATTTCATGGAACTCTTTAAGCACGAGATTTACATTGATGGAATCCCCAAAGATCACTAGAAGCAGACATCAATAGAAAACTTTTTTAAAAAAATGTGTCTAACATGTAATACTCTTGGTGTATATGTAATATGATTGCTTAAATAAATTTTATTTTCTCGAAGAAGGCACCAAATAATATATTATGAATGGATGTTTTCCCAATAGTAAACTATTCGAAGATTTATTTTTCATTTACTAATCTTCATCAGGATATTTCGCCTATTGTTATCAATCAGTTAATGTTGTCATATTACCTACGGCCCGAAGTGATAACAATAAGCGGTGTTCACTGTATTTGTTACTATTAATACATTGAAAAATTAATAATTGGATTATATTAAATTCTGGTTAACCTAATGTTGAAACTTTCTCCACTCTGTAAAAAAGTACGAACATTTTGTGACTATGTTCATGAACATACTGGATGTTCCGTAAAAGATTATGAAATTTTAATGAAGGTAATATTTCTCTTGATAATAATTAATACAATTTTTTAAAATATAAATATTTAAATAGCCGACAGTTTATAAAAATATACGGAAGGAGTCACTTTTACCTTAATAGCACAGGGGCTCGAATTTCTTTGGCACTTTTCATAACCGATGAAAGGGCACGGGTAACCAAATGTTTCATATATTTCATTTGATTTTAAAGCAGCATCTTTGCATTATCTCTATAGTCATGATAATTTTTTACTTCCAATCGTTTTCAAAACGAAAAGGTAGTGACTTGACGTGTATTGATAAAAAAGAGGGTTTTAAATCCAATTTGTCGACGAAATTCGCAGTCAGAACTTAAATAAACAGAAAGAAAGCAAATATCATTGTAAATAACAAATGTGATAAGACACACGCACTTCGGCAACCTCATAATACAGCCAAAAACTTGGTAATTCTCTAGGAATGGCTTGCGCACAGCACAGGTTGCCACCCAACACTATCCCGCCAAACGTTGTGACGTCATTCTGGACATTATATTGAAAGTCCTCTGTTAATAACCTCTTTTACAATTATTGTTATTCTTAGGATTCCTTCGAATCTGTATACTTCATTTTATTTACAAAGCCCGTTGACGTTTGATCAGCTGTTTCTATGTTATCCAATTGGTAGCTTAATCGTCACTATTGTTCACTATTGTAGGTGAATCTCTCGATTGGATGATACCGTAACAGCTGATTTACGTCATCGGACTATGTTAAAATTGAAATATATCGTCTGCAGAGAGTAAGCGTAACTTGGAACAGTTGTGTGTGGTTGTGTGATCCGTGGTTGTACGATTCTTATCTAATGAAATCTGAGATAAAATAGTGGTAACGAAAATTGTTCTATATATTGGACATTTTTATACGGAAGACTGATCATTAGTGCCGAAGACTTTTCGAAATGGGTGGAAAACGAGAAATTCCTGGTGCTTTAAAGAAATTATTGGATTATGATGTTTATGTAACAAATAAATTTTGTTTATTGGCAAATAAATGTTTGCCTTTTAGATCTCTGAGGACGCACTACAAAATGCTGGAGGCAAGTGTAACCTTATCTTGTAATTGGAAACATTGTTGAATTTTATTTTTCCAGTACTGAAACTGAAATTTATTTTTAGGTGTCTTGCCATGGCATTCCTTGGATTTGTGGTATATTGGCCTCTATTTGGCTCTGGGACAGTCCAGACCTCCATAACATGCAAATCAATTTATTATTGGGTATGAATTCTGTATAGTTTATGCAAATTTTTTATTGTACCTTTGCTAAAGTATAATATGCAATTTAATTTCCGAGAGTGTATTAGTTTAAATAATTGTTTTTGTTCACTGGGGCTTATTATTTGAATTATAAAACTATTTTGTATTAAATGATAAGCTTTTTAATGTTCCATTGCTCTCTCAATTTAAACTCTGTTATTCTGACATTGTAAAAGGCCAGATGTATTGCAGTGCATTATGAGAGATGTAATGGAAACTTGTCATTTTGAGTAATGCTTTTCATGGAGTGTTGTAGGAGAAATTGTGATTTTTTTGTCATTAAAACTCGTATACTTCTGTGCCATGAATTCTGGAGATCAAGTAAATGTTTGGAAGATGTGTGTGCTCAGTAGTCCAGTCCTAAAATAGGCTGTTTGATCTATGTCATGAAAAGAACATGTGGGAAAATTGTAAGGCAGTCTGCACCATCTGATTGATTTGCCTTTTAACAAAAATGTAAAAGAGTAAATGAAATTTTGCAGTTGTTCATTGAAGTATATTACTTGATTGAGCAATTTTCTAACATTCTTAAATTAATATAAGTAATTTTTTGAAAATTTTAATGAGAAGGGTATGACTCTAGGAAGTTTGTCATGTGGAGTTCGAAAAATAAGATAAGGTTTTGTTTCAAATCCTCGCCATCCCAGTTCACAGAAAGGAACAAATGTTTTCATAGTTCAGTGATGTTTGTTACACCAGCATTTCTATGTACACAGACACAATGTAATAATCAATATGACATATATATGTTGGTATTATCTTAATTTTGATGAAAATTTAATGTAAGACTATCTACAGTTGAGCCCTTTGTATTTGAAATAATCAGGCATGAGATTTTAGGAAATGCAATACGGAATGTAAAACATTGCAAGTAATAATCATGCATGCCTAAAATATGTCAATCACTGAAATATCTGTGTATTTTGAGGTGTAAATTGTTGGAATTAATAATTCATGGAGTAAAGGATCATTAACTTGGTATGGTAACTATATAATTTCCATCTCAATGTATCCCAGTATTGCATTCTAGATAATCACTACTTTTACTTCTTGGTGCTTTCTATTACTCTTCGTCCTTGTCAGCAATATTAGTCATGCCTTGATTTGGTTTCCCAATTCGGTTTCCAAATTATTCTTTCAAAATTTTCATTGTTCATTGAATTGTTGGTAATTATAAGGCTTCTTCTCTCCTCCCCATCACTTCTCTTTTCAAAAATTTCTTGTTTGTGCTCTTACTTGTAAGGGCTTACGAGCTTGACTTTCAATGCATCTAAGGGGGCAGAGGTTTCATGCAAAAGAGATGACTTAAATTCTGACCATCAATATGTGGAAAGCTTCATTGTGTAAACCTTTTTTCCCCTTCAAATGAGTTTCAGAAGCTGTTGCTTTGAATATTGTAAAATTTATGCTTTCTTAATTTCAAACTTGTTCTAGAATTGTGTTAATTTGAAGTGTGTTGTATATTGTGTGAGTTTATGTAGTAACGGAACTTGATAGTGCATCTTGTAACTTGCTATTTTACCTTTTCTGTATTTTTATTTTATTTTAAATTTGATTTGGTTAGGAAAACAGCGGTGTTCTATTTTAATCCATATATTAATTGGCACCAGAAGTATCCATTAGATCATATTAGTATTAAAGATCAGAGAATTTCTTACGTTTCTTTTTCAATTTCTGGAAAGTTAAAAACTTAAATTAGTTTCGATGAATGTTTTAATTTTGTATATTTACCCATAGGTTCTGAATGTTTTGAAGTAGATAATGTGAAAATATTGTTTTTATAGTTGTTAATATATATGAGTTATATTTTTATTTCATGCCATTATTTAAAATTAGTTATCCGGAGAACATCTAGCAGATCCAGATGAAATCAGTTTTGAAAATGAATTTTTCCTATGTTAAAGGGGCATGAATGAAAGCATGAATTTACAGTTGCTCTGCAGTTGTAATGAAATTCAAAAGCCAATTGGTTGTATAAAAATTATCTCTGGCTTAAGGAAAAGCCTAACGTTTTAGAAGATTGGGTATAATGCCTTTACTTAAAGGCTCATGGTCCCTTTGCTCGCAGACTGTAAATATTTGTAACTTATGTTGTTACTGTTTTAGGAGTTATTTATTATAGATATTTGTGGGTGTAAAGCAATAGCTAATGTTCTGTTATAGCTAATGTTCTGTTTACAGGTATGTTTGTGGACTTGCTGATTATTGCTGTTGTGAAGGCATATACAAGACGTAGAAGACCAGCAAGTAATAAATCTGATATGTTTGTTACAGTAGGACCTGATAAATTCTCTTTTCCATCAGGTCATGCTTCTAGAGCATGTTTTGTGGCTCACTTTTTCATTTACTTATGGCCTTTGTCAGTCATTTTCGTAATGCCGTTGATGGCTTGGTCTACTGCAGTATGTGTATCTCGAGTGTTATTGCAGAGACATCATGTACTTGATGTTGCTGCTGGTGCAGTTTTAGGTCATTTGGAAGGTATTATTATTGGTTGGTTGTGGCTCTCTCATGATACATCAAATTGGTTGGTTTCATGGCTAAATGATGAACGGCTTGATGGAGGAAGTTATCATGTGTAAGTTATGTTAACTTTGTGATACAGGTGATGATATTCTGTGATGTTCTGATTTTTGTTGTTATTTACAAATTACAATAGTCGACTGTACAATTGTACCAAAGATGTGTCATTGAAAAAGCGATGTTTAATAATGTAATGCAAAGCAATTTGTGGGTGTCATGATGAAATTTCAGTTGAGAATGTCATGATTATTGGGAATTTTGGAGCATTTCTAAAATTCCACATTTCCAGGATCCAAATCCTTTTAAGATGCCAAAGTAGACACTTCAGAATAGATTTGATTACATCTTAAGGTATTTCAATGAATTACTACTGAAAAGTTACATCCTTTGCCAAGTCTATCTATTTTTGATTAATGTTAAAAAGACTGTTGTGTTTGATTATTCATTTTCTTGTGTTCTGTTTTGTATTATTCCATTCTAGCAATGAATTGCTGTGTTATAAGATTTTAGTATGTTTGTCAATTTTGGTAATGTAGGTAATACTTGAGTTATACTAAATATTTGAGTTGGCATGCTTTGAAATTTTACTTCACTGGATAGTGTCAACAATGCCTACGTTGTGTGTCAGTGGTGAAATGTATGTTTGTTAGTATGAGTAGCTTATATTTTTGTAACTACATAACCTGTGAAGATGTTATTTTCAGGATAGTTTTTTGGGGATCAGTTTTTTAAATTGAGAAAGTATTCATCAACATTTTAACATATTGACTTGCTGCATTGACTTGTTGGCATTGTGGGTTATAAGCTTGGTGAATGCATTGTTTTGTATGTCTATCGAAATGAGTAGTATGTGATAAACACAGTATTTTTGTAACATATAAGTGTGTGTTTGTATTGGATTTGTTGTGTTCAAAATATATCTAAAACTAAATTTCATCAGTTATTATTTATCATAATGTTGTTTCCCCACTATCGTGTTAATCAGGAAAATTTGTTGGTACACATTTTGAACTTCTGTGGAAGAGTGTTCTGTATAGTGACTGATTTCTGGAGAAACAGGAAAAACATAGAAATAGTAATAGTAAAATTGTACTGGGTAATTGCATAAACAGCTGGTCACATCAAAAAAATATTAAGGTTGAACCAGTACCCTGGTAGAAGGAAAGATGTGTTGATGGGTCATAGCAAATACTAATAAGTTAAAAGTGACAGTTCTTTAAAATGTGTTGTGAAAATGTGTCCTGTGTTGTTATCAGCAAAGCTATATAAGGTGTCTCAGTAAACGGACAGTAATAAATACCGCTTGTGAGGAGGTGGTAATGAAAAATGTATATTATATTATTTTATATAATTCATCTTCAATTAGTTTGAAAAGTATGAATTCTTGCCAGTGTTTGTCTGAAATTTTATTAGTGGAATAGTCCTTGAAACAAGTAGTAATGAAAAATGTGTTAACCCGTATTTTTAACAACACGATTAGTAAGGATATCTTTCATTAAAGCATTTGTATTCTAATCCTATCATCACTAAAAATTATTTGAGTAATACACGCAATGCAGAGATGAAAACTATTATGGATTGTCTGAGATGATTATAGATGTCACCTATAACTTCATGCTCAGAGATTAAACTGTTATGATGTATACTTTAAATATTAAACTGGTTTCTATAGTTATAGATGTTCTTGAGACTTATTCGTGTACCACAGACTGCTGAAGGGTCAGAAACATCTAGCTGGGCTAGACTATGCAAAGTTCTCCTGAGAAAAATTGAGTTATTTGAGTTGCATCATTTTGAGTTATTCTGAAGTGAAATAAAATTTAACTGAAGTTTTAACTCTAACCTTACCCACTTAATTTACCACTACAAAAGAAGTGTTTTTAACAGATGGTTTCCAATGCCTGAAGGCTTTGAATGGTTTTAAATAATCATTATTACCTGTTTAAAACTATTTTCTCTGTAAGATGGATGCATGACTTTTAGGTAGATGATACTATTACTTTTTCATGGAACTTAGATTTTATTCACTTGTAAAAATGAAGACAAAGACAACTCCGCATGAAATTAAGAAAGAATATACAAAATAAGAAATGATGTGCAGGATATAATTCCAACCCAGTAAGTTTTAAAAAGATGGAACCAGACCACCTTGGTTTATGTGATTGTACACATGGTACTCGCTCTTTCCATGATTGTAGTCATAGGCTGTGAACGTGCTTGATGAATTAAAAGTCTTTTATAAATACTAGAGGGTTTTCATCGAAATATTGTGTGCCACGTAGCCACACATACTCAAGTCCACTGTGTTCTTGAATATGCAGTTCAATGGCAGATTGCATGAGACTTTTGTGGTCAAAATCAACATTATTAGGGGATAATAACAATTCTCTGTGTTACGGGAAACCTTTTCTTCTAAAGCGCTGAAAACTTCACATTATCAAATTTAGCTGCTCGCATTCATAACATATTCTCAGTTTCTACTCCATGACGGATTAGCTCCTGATAACTGCCCGTATGACCTAAAACATTGTTCCAGCTTGTCAGTTTGCAGTTCAGAATAGAACACATATTGAATTGAATGAACTTCATTTAGTTGTGATGAAGCATAGTCTATTAAAATTAACTGATGAAATGCACTGTGTCTCTTCCTCTTGAGAGATTTTTAACAGCAGGTGACTTTTCCAGATGTGTAACCACTTGAATTTTGCTTCTTAGGTATGCAAGCCTTTCATCTACAGAATAAAATCCACAGGAAGAATTCATGTTAACAATCCTCCACTAGTCGTGAACAATTTAAAAAAATTTAGTTCCATCGGATCATCGAGTTCTGAAGTTGCAGATATTTCTGTCTGGTAAAACATTTTTAACTAAACTTACTTTCTATCTAAATTTGTTGTGTACAGAGTTTTGAAATTTAATTTTGGTGCATGTTTAAATAGAACTCCTTCCTCTTGTTTAAATAGAATCCTTAAAATGGAGAAATTGGCTCAAGTAGTGTATTGGTTTGGGTATCACTGTCGGTATCTGTTCTAGTACAGTTGTGAACATGTGAATTAATAAAATTAGTTTGGAAATTTTTGTAGACATGCACAAGTTCATAAGTCGAAAAAATATTTCCAGTTGGTGGCTGATGGGGGTCTAGGTATTGGGTAGGGTCCTGATAGGGTAGATCAATGCTCATAGGTCTACACCAATAAATATCAGGCAATGTCTCCCTATAATGGGGTGCCCTGAAAGAAGAGCCATCAAGAACTGGGTATGGCCTATAAATCCAATCTCTCCACTGCACGTGTTGGCTCCTGGGCAATGCTCTCTGACGTGTGTATTCAACAAGAGATGGGTGGAAGGCAAGTCTCCAACACCTTAAAGCAGGAGCTTGAGCTGAGGGAAGGAAAACTCTAACAGTAAACCAAGGGTTGAAAGGACCCTGTAAGGTGTAGTGAAGCCAACTTAGTAGGGGAGTAAACTCTATCCCAATATTTGTCCAGGAAAAGAAGTTAGACGTAATGCCAGCACCCCTTATTCTTGAGAAAAGAAATTGCTATGAAGTCTAAATTGAAGTAAGGAGGATGGACCTCTATTTACTAATCTTCACAACAACCAAGGATAATGAGAAAGTATTTAAGAATGGCCACCTAGAACATACAAACGGTGCTTCAGGCAGGGAAATTAGAGGAAATGGCTGAAGAACTAATAAATAGTGATATGCAAATCAGTCCTACAGGAAATTTGTTGGCCTGATAGTGGATACATAAAAAAGAAAGACTATACATTCATGTATAGTGGGCAGAAAGACATGAAAGGACATAGAGGCACTGGATTTCTGGTAAGAGGTGAAGCAAGAAAATGTATAATGGGATTTGAGCCATTTAACGATAGCATATGTAAACTGTGAATAAAGGAACTGGATGAAAAAGAGAAATTCTATAGTGAAAGAATGAACGTTTGTGACTAGACACCCAAGTACAATATGATAATGATTATAGGAGATTGTAATGCAAAAAGCGGGACAGAAATTGAAAATAAAAAAAATAACAGGCATACACACTTTACATGACACGGGTGAGAATGGCAGAATGATGTTACATCTGGCCCAACTACAAGATCTTACAATAAGCAGTACAATATTTGCATGTAAGAACATCCATAAAGGCACACGGAAAGCGCTGATTGAACACTAGTGAACCAAGTATTTAGTGTATTGGATAACAGAAGATGAGATAGATGTGTTATTTTAGAAGTCAAAATCTATAGAGGACCAAGTTGTGATTCTGATCACTTCGTAGTAGGAGTCAAAGTCAGACTAAGAATTAATTCCAAAGAACAAAAAAGTGAAATGTAGAAAATCTAAATGAAAAGCAAGTGCAATTACCATACGAAAATGCAATCAAGAATGTCCTTGAAGAGAATGAAGCCAGTGCTGACATAGAAATAGAATGGGACAACCTTAAAAAGGTGGTACTAAAAGAAACTGGTGAAAATAAAAGAATCAAATCTGGTAATAAACACAATTTAGTTTGATGGTAAAATGCCATCAAGATGAAAAATGAAGCAAGACTTAATTGCCTCCACAAAGATACTGGAAGGAATAGAGAAGAATATGAACAGGAAAGAGCAAATTCCAGAAAAAGTGCAAAAACAAAAAGAGGGATATGTTAAGAATCAGAAATGTTGAAATGGAATCCCTTCTGAAAGAAAATTTCCAAAAAAAAAAAGAAGACTATAGAAAATTCTATAAAAAGATAGAGTATTTAACAAAAGAGCTTTAGCTAAGAATTAGTAATATAAGATCTAGAGATTGCACAATTCTTTCAGGAAAAATTAAAATACTAGATAAGTGTAAGGAATATTTTCAGGGAGAACACACGCAAGAATACGAATTATGGAGATGGATACTGGTAGTCAGAACTAGAGGAACCGACGTATGATGTAGTGACCATAATAAGAAACTAAGAAATCAAAAGCACCTGGAATTGACAACATAAATGCTGAGCTTATACAAAGAGAATTTGAATTGAGAAAGACAATGTGGAATAAAAAACAATGCCAAATCACTGGGAAACAACAATTGTGTGCCCAATATACAAGAAAGGAATGATGTTGATTTATAGTAATTACAGAGGAATCTAATTACTTAATATTGCGTATAAAATTCTTGCAGTAGTTGTAAACAATAGGTTGACAAGATATGTAGAAGGTATAATAGAATACCAAACTGGGATTAGAACCAAAAGATCTACAACAGATAATATATTTGTCATGTGCCAAATATTTGGGAAGAGCTAGGAGCCCAATACGGAACTGCACATATTGTTTTATAGATTTTAAACAAGCCTTTGATAGAATTAATGATGCTAGATTAATGGAAAGATTGGAGGAAGTATGTATCTTAAACAAGTTAATTAGTTTAATTGGGCCGACTTTAAAGCACACAACTGGTAGAATTAAAATTGAAAACTATCAGATTCCTTTGAAATCCATTCAGGAGTTAGACATGATATCAGCAAACCTGTTTTATTAAATATTGGAAATATTAGTTAGAAAATTAGATATAAGAGGAGATATAAGTTTTAAGCTATCTCAGCTCAGTGTCTATGCAGATGATTTGGTTAGAGTAGGAAAAACCAAGAATGTTTCTGTTGAATGCGCTAGAAAAAAAGCCAAACAAGTAGGACTCGTGAATGAGCAAAAAACAAAGTACGTGTACTTTACCAGAAACCCACAACCCTCAATAAAAGAAATACACTTAAATAACTACATACTCTAAAAAGTTAATAACATTAGTTATTTAGAATCTATCATAATTGAAAAAAATGTATCCAATCTGAAATCAATGAAAAGATAAAAAGGCAAAAGGCATGTTATGCCAATCTAAAACGGCTAAAATCTAAACTATGAGCAAGAGATATAAAAATGCGAATAT
The DNA here is from genome assembly GCA_038098605.1 of Gryllus longicercus. Classification (NCBI taxonomy): domain Eukaryota; kingdom Metazoa; phylum Arthropoda; class Insecta; order Orthoptera; family Gryllidae; genus Gryllus; species Gryllus longicercus. The sequence goes on from JAZDUA010000966.1 coordinate 13,425, forward strand.
ACAATATGCCCTGTTGATACTTATGTAGCAAGGACATTAAATGACCAAGACATAAGCCATCTAAGAATGAAAGGCAGGTAAGTAAAATATGTGGGCTAATACAAGGTATTGCTGATGTACAGAGGATAAGAACTAACAATGAAATAGAGAACTTAATAAAAAGGGGAGGGTATCATCAGATTTATTAAAGCGCAAAGAATTAAATGCATGGGTCATATTCAAAGAATGCAGATAAACAGACTCCCAAAGAAGATAACGGAATAGGTGGTGATAGGTGCAAGAAAGAGAGGAAGACTAAGATCTTGGTGGGTGGATGGCGTGTTGCAAGATTTAAGGGCATATGGCGAAAAAGACTGGAGAGTGACTGTAGAGGATAGGAAAAGATGGAATGACTTATTTGAGAAAGCCAAGGCCCACAATGGATGGTACAACTATTGGAAGAAGTTGGTGGCTGATAAAAATGTAATGTTGTCTTTCTGACAATTGAAAAAGTTTCCTATTTATTTGGTTATTAGCCATGATAGCCACAACTGAAGGAATCATTTTCAAAAAATTCTTAAAGATTCCACACAATTCATTTTTTAAATTCTCAACTGAATACAAAGACACTTATTTGGAAGCCCCTACTAATGAAGACATTAAAAGAGGCTAGTATGATAATTTGCGTAATTATTAATTTACCACAATTGTACAATTTTTTTTTCAGGCTATAAGTATCATCGGGTCTTATCCCTTATCGTATTCCGATGGTGAGAGAAAGGTGAACGAAAGTGAGGAACAAATGGCGGGAGAGAAGGCATTCTGTTTACGTAGTTCTAATGCCAATGGAGGAACTAAATTTATTTCGGTTCACAGAAATTGATCCAATAAAGAAACTGCAGTTAAAGTTTTGCAAGAACAATATAGTGCAGATAGAAAGTGCGTCAATAATCGTGAAATTAATATTAGGGGTGAAGAATTTGTGATGTCCAATTTGCCAATTGCAAAAAGTGTTAATTGACGGGAGAATAATCGTCTTCCTTTCTTAAAAACAGTTCAATAGGTGTTTCTCCTGCAACTTTGGATGGAGTAGTCCTATTTAGTAAGGTGACCATTTTTTTACTATGAAAACGTGGACGATAAAATTTAAAAGAAAAGAGTAATGTAAATACAGTTAATTACTTCAATCAAAAATACACTAATTATGCGTACATACCCTTTAATTACTTAATTAAACGAGTATTGTTTCCAATGAATATTTTTTGTCTACATTTTCTTACAATATAATTGGAAATTTCGGAGCCAGAAATATCCTTCATATTGAATTTTACGGTAAGAGATGCAGTTCGAATATCAACATGCAATTTTGATTTCTCACTTATCCAAAAATCTTAAATACTGAAGCTTAAATACTGAATACTTAAGTACTGAAAACGGCGGGAATTCCGCCGATCTGGGCATCACTAATGCGTCTTTCCGAACTGTACCGTTACATGACGCGTAACAGTTCGGCGCAACATCTCTGGATACAGAGATCAACAGTTCTAAGTTATCGAAAAGGAGGACACTTTCCGAGGAAGGACAGAATCTACATAAAAAGGACTGTCTTCCCTAAGGGACGATTGGTCACCTTAAGCTGGCTTTACACTAGCAAGAAAATGGCGAGCAATATGATTTCGCAAGAGAAGTTGCCAATGTAAACATCGCGGCAATAAATATTGCTGATGTTGGCAATACTTCTTGCTACTGGTTCCGGGCGTAGTGTAAACTCGTGTGTTTCCGTCGTCGGAAAGATATTGCAAGTTGTCGCTGCGACTTGAAGCGAAATGGAGTCTGGGCAAGATATTGCGGAAGTTCGAGGAGGATGACTACTCCCACGTGCGCAGGAAGTTCAAATAAGGTAGGCATTAGACATTATTTTGAATTGAAATGGCGCTGTGTTCACAATAAAATGGATGTGTGGAAAAGGTTATGCAATAAAAGTTATAGGAAATATTCTAAATCCTCTGTATTTGATTATCAAGTGGTTCTAATTTGAGGTACACGTAGCCTTTAATTATTTCTTGTAGAAGGCAAAATTTGGTTTGCACCAGTATTTACAAAAAGTTTTATTAAGTACAACATATCACAGAGTAATGTGTCTGCCCCTTCAAGTAAATCAGCTAAAATAAATGGTAACAAAACTATTGAGAAACTAGAAGAAAATTGCATTCTATGTTTAGATATGGTATTGAACCTACATGCGATTTTTTGATGTTTAAATGTTCTCAAATATGTTTGAAATATCTTTTTGGTTGAACAAGTTATGTTGCATATATATTTTAGCTGATGTGCCAGATGAAACACATTGATCTGTGATACATTCTACTTTATAATCCTTTATGTAAATACAAGTGCTGAATATAATAATATAATCCTTTTTGTAAATACAAGTGCCTAATATAATAATATTATGCACTAATTGTTTATACTGTGTACTGTAAGTGCTGATAAGGAAGTGGTTAATTAAGCTACTGCAAAATTGATCATTCATTTGTGTTCTTAAAACTAAATTGGGAATGCTTTTTCATATTTTTATGTTGCTTTTGTAAATTTCACAGAGGATATTTTTTATCTTATTGGTAATTGAAACACAGTTTCTGTTCTTACTTTAATTAGTTGAAAATGTTAATGTGGAAAGAATTTGATAATAAATGCATTTTTTTAAATGTTTGAATGTATGGAAGTTGATATTATAAAAATTTAGTAAAGTGAACATCTGTATTCATGTAGTGAAATTGTATATTACAGATGGAGAATTGGAATAACCGAAGTGGAGGGCCAGAGATGTCTGTGGGATGTGAATTCCCCAGACTACAAAAACAAATTAATGCGCACCAATGCATACAACATGGTTGCTGAGAAATTTGAGGTGTCGTCACCTAAGGAAAGGGGTGGAAACGTTTCTAGCCTAACAAATCATGATAGAAATTTCATACCACCAATTTATTTTTCAACATAACCTTGTACACTAATACACTTGCGGGCACGATGATACAACTTTCGCAAACCATTCAAATAAAAGGTGGTTGTTTTTTTTTAAGTCTAACCAGGAATTCATCAAGATCAATCACTGCATCACTGTCAAATCAATGATCTTTTAGGTCCTTTTCGAGGATTGGGAAAAAGAAAAAAGTCTGATGGATCCAAATCAGGAGAGTATGGCGGATGACGTAACAGTTCGAACTCGCAGCTGTGCAGTTTCCTGGGTTGCGAAGACTTTGCTTGCCAGTGCGTTGTCCTGATGCAAATGAACACCGCGCGCGAAAAGAAACTTTTCGTGTCCCCAATAATGTCATGAGCCCGCCCATGGAAGATTCCAAATGTAACCTCAATGTGCTGCAATGTTGTTCGGCGATTTTGCATTATATCATAAATAGAAGAGACTCTTTCATCTGCGTCAACGGTGAAGGGTCTCCCACTCCTTGGCACATCTTCCACAGTTTTTTTCTCGTTTGAAGTCGGCCACCTAGATTTTCACTGTTGCATAAGACACTGCCCCTAAGTGTCGTATGCATGTTCTTCACAATTTCCTTTGGCGACATTTCCTTCAAATGAAGATATTCAATGACGGCACGGTTCTTGGTTTTCTCCATACTCGCCATTTTACTTACACAATGACATTCAGCACAATCCAGCGGCAAAACTAATAAAGCTGTGCTCTCGAAATTTATTTGCACATTCACGAAGCATCATAATAAAAGTGGTTAACGTCGGTTGTTCGAGATATTGCAGTAATTATCTAGGGCTAGAAACGTTTCGACCGCACTTTGTACCTATGGCCGACCCTGTCCTTTTCTTCCACTGGGCCACATCAACAAAAATAGTTTCTCCAGGTTTAGTATTACTCGCGCAACTTTTCTTGAACGATGGATTGAAGAAATGCGAGTAGAGAGGGGGTATTAGTTACGAAATCGGCCACTAGATTTTTATGAAGCAATGCCAATCTCTGAAGAATCTGTCACGTCTTCTTAACGTTCTCAATAATTTGCGTTCTTAACTTTATCAGGAGTTCGAGGTATCTCCTGTGATAGATCCGTACCTGCTTGTTATGGAATTATATTGTAAGTGCGCCTTGACGTTGTTAGGTTGTCAACACTGTGTTACTAGATTGTCGTTGCGAATCAGTTGTAGCCAGTTGAATTTATGTTCAGTGTTCAGTTGTGATATTAGACACTATTTTGTATCCATCTTAATCCACATTAAAGTTTATCTATTTAAATTAGTTACAGTGTTCTTTATTGGCCTCATAACACTGCTTCGGACATTTTTTTTGATTTTTGGAGAAAATAACCGATAGAAGTTCTCGTCTTCAAAAGAAAATTGTTTCTATTTCGCTCCAGTGAAGATGTTTGAAATGTCATCAGTGCTCGCTGCGAGCTTTTGCCTTCATCTGTTTATTGTGCCAGACAGGAGGAAGCAAGGTCATCGTTCAAGAAAAGTTGCGCGAGTAAATAGACTTTTGCACCATTTCTCCAAAGGTCAATTATTGAGGATGTAAATCTTACATGAACCATCTACCGGAACAGTTCAGAACTTCAGTTACACGTTATTCCTTGATTCTCTGGTAGGACCTGCTTGGCGCTGCTTAGTGAACGTGTGTTGTTCTCTCGTTTTAAGCTGTTTACAGTATTGTATTCACGCAGTTGCAGATAAGGGCTCAGGTTAGGAGCTCATCACGTTTCAGCGCATGAAAACGCTAGAAAAGGTGCGTTGCGATTTGGATAAAACCCTTTGGTTTGCATCATGCAGAGAGGTTAGTGCACAATGTCAGTGAGAGAGTTAAACATAAAAATCGAGAAACTTTTGGGTGCATCTAATTGGGTGAAATGGAAGTGTCAAGTACATATGCATCTCGAACAGTACGACATGGCAAGTATTATTGACGGAACAAGACAGCATTCGGTAATTGCAAATGCAATAGAGGCAGCGGCTAAAGAGAAGAAACAAGTGCATGGTTGGAAACGTGACAACGCTCGAGCTGCGGCGTGGGATTTGGTGGTAACCTATAATAATGCCAAAGACATATGGAACATACTGGTTAGCGTGTATGAACAAAGCAGTATTCAGCTTTTAAGTTTGTTGATAGATTTTTCAAGTTGCAACGTGATCTACAAATGGAAATTGCTGCGCATGTGACAAAAGTTGAAAAAATATTTATGGATATAAATACTGAGCGTCCCAAGCGAGGATCACATGACATTCCAGTGGAGTTATTGGGCGGACAGATTTTCATTACTGTGCCCCTGAGTACCAGAAATTTAGTAATGTACGGGAGTCGATGATACACGCACGACAAATAGTGTACTGGAAAAGTTATGTACAATTGAAAAACGACTAAAGACAGGTACGCCAACAGAATTCAGTGTTTTTACAGGTGAAGCATCTGGTACAAAAGGTCAATGTGCATTAAGTAAAAAGTGCCACAAAAAGGTTAGTTGAAAAATCAAACGACTACAAAAAGGAGAAGATTGGGTGATTTTACTGCGGGAAACCAGGCTATATAAAGAAATATTGCAGAATATTGAAAGATGAAAAGAAGAGTGCAACAACAGAAATATTCATGGTTCCGCGTTTCTAGTAACAAGCGATGCAACGAATATTATTAAAGGTTCAGCATTCCTGAAGAGTGACAATATGACGTCAGGGGATCTGAGGATTGCTGATTCTGGTGTAACGTATCACATAGCATCAAATAAGCTGTATTTTGCAACTTTACAATACGTATACCGTTCCATTACCAGTTCAGATGGCAAATCAAGGGACCATGTTGGTTTATGATTCTAGCTTTGTCATCATGGAAATGTTTACCAACAAGAAATGGACTCCGGAACATTTGAAGATTCTTTGGTATGTTCCAGGCGTTGCAAGACATTTGTAATAGTAAACATTGCGACAGCAGCTGTGACTCTTCTGGTGTGGCATGAGCGTCTTGGACATCACGATAAATGCCATGATCAGAATGAGTTGAAAAACAATGACATGAATGTACGTGCACCAAAAACTGGTGATTTTTATGACGGATGTGCTTTGGGCAAGGCCATTTATCTCACTACCATCAGGAATTGGCCCAATGTTGTTGGGAACAAATAAATGCAGATATAAATGAACAGATGTTTGTGGAATCCCTTCAACGTGAAAGGTATTTTGTGTGTTTTAAGGACGATTATAGCAAATTTCATCGTGTTTTCTTTTAAAAAACAAGAATGAAATTTATAGGACATCTTTCGAAACGAGGCTTCGACTGCAGGTCATAAGGTAAACACGTTGCGGTGCTATGGACAGAAAGAGTTTGACTGTGAAGATGTTCGACGTATCTTAAGTGATCGTGGTATCGTGATGTCTCCCCCTTTCACTCCGGAACAAAACGCAGCTGCAGAACAAGAAAATGCAACAATTATGGAGTTGGCTCGGCCAATGCTTTCAGTGAGTGGTTAGTCTAAAATAATGTCACAAGAATGTGAAACAGCCGTTTATTAAATCGTACATTCAAAACTCCAGTAGATAATCACTAGAGCAATTGTGGACTGGCAGTACAATTTTAAATTGGAAACATCTATGCAGTTTTGAAACACTGCTATGTTCAAATATGGAAACAGTTTCGCAGAAAGTTTGACAAGAGTGTACCTGGTAAGATGGTTGGTTACTGGAATGATGGAGATGGAAATCAGATATTATATCCGCACGTTTTCCTGAGCCCCGGAAAATCTACCCCCACTCCTTTCCCAACATTAGCTGCATTAAGAATAAATGATAGCAATGAGAGTTGTAAACAAAATCTGGTGACGAGGAATGTTCGCTCCCGTGAATTAAAAACAATTTCGCATGAAAAAATGAACTACAACTTCGCCGTAAAATTCCTTTTGTAAATAACCAAACTCCCCACTCTCGCATCTAGGAAAGCGAAGGCTCAAGAAAACGTGCGTGGATAATATATGTGCCGTTTCCCAAAACAATCGTCAAATTATATGACGTTAAATTTAAACCAGAACGTGTGGGTACCACCATAATTGAAGAGAATTTCCAGTTACCAGCAGTGAGGATAAAAGATAAGTCAGTCAAACAGGAAGAAAATGAGATTTTTATGTCGTGCTCTAACGAGGAATTATTGTACAATCAGAAGAGCAGCCTTTGGAGAAGCAACTTGAACTAGAGGAGGTAGTCATACGACATGAAAAATCTCGACGTACTGAAATGACGTGAAACCACCAGCATGGATGACATCCGGAGACTATGAGATGATTTCAACTCTATCTGCAGTTACCGGTATTCAGAATCCTTCAACATATAAAGAGGCCTTAAATTCGGAAAACAAAGCCGACAGGATTGCAGCTATGAAGGAAGAAATGGATGCTTTAGCTAAGAATTGTACTTGGTAATTGGTGAGTCGCCCAAAAGGTGCTAAGATTATTACGAAATTGACGTGCTCGACGCGTAGCTAAAGGGTTTGCACAATATGCTGGCATAGATTATGATGAAGCACTTAGTCCAGTGGAGGAAGTATACATGTGTCAGGCGGAAGGGTTCGACGATGGAAGCGGTCGTGCTTGTAAATTGAAGAGAGTCTTTTTTTGGTCTCGAGCAAGCCCCACGCTGTTGGAATCATCGATTCGACAGCTTCATGGAGAATCGAGGACTAAGGCTACCTGCTGATCCTTGCATGTTTATATGTGAATGTATGAATAAGATTTTGAATAAAACGAGTATTTTGTTCATAGACTATTTATTTAACTGATTCCAATACAAAAGAACGGAGAGAACGGAGGGCCTGTTCACTCGCGCACGTACCATACCAACACTGACAAAGAGCTACCAACATGGAGCGCAAGAGTTCTCGCTGAATGATACAGATAGCGCCAGCACTCGAAGCACGTAAATTCAAACAGTCCAATACTCCATCCAATTGAGTGCTTAAATCTCATAAAATAAAAAAACAATTAACACTTTCTCATTCCCAAGTTAAAAATAAGTTTATGGAAATGATCTCGAGGAGTAGGCTTGGTGAAGACGTCGGCTAGTTCTAGATCTGACGGCACAAAACTAACGCTGATAGTCCCCTCTTCAAGCTTCTCACGGATATAATGATACTTGATGTCCACATGCTTTGTCCGTTTATGGAAGACTGGATTTTTCACAAGACAAAGCGCTCCCTGGTTGTCCATCTTCAGGTTTGTTGGTTCCTGGACTGGTTCCCCAATGTCATCAAGAAACTGACGAATCCAGGTCACTTCTTTAGTTGCTTCTGAGTCAGCAACGTACTCCGCTTCCGTCGTCGATAATGTCACAGCCTTCTGGATTTGACTGGACCAAGTGACCGCCCCATTTGACAGAAGGAATACATAACCCGACATGGAGCGACGGGTGTCTAAATCGTTTCCAAAATCTGAGTCGGAGTACCCTGTGACCACTAGCATCTCTGAATTTCTACGGTACTCTATGCCAAAATTTATAGTACCCTTCAAATATTTTAGAATACGTTTGACTGCATTCCAGTGAGTCTGGTCATTATTTGAAGTGTACCTGCTAATTTGATTCGTAGCGAACATTATATCTGGTCGTGTCACGATCGCTGCAAACATCAATGATCCCACAGCCTCCCGATACGGATAGGAATCTTCGCTATGATCATCGTAGTCTGGTTTCTTCAGTCTCACGTGCGGATCAGCTGGTGTACCAACCGGAGCTGCATCTTGCATGTGAAACTTCTCGATCATCCTGCGAATATAACTGGATTGGTGAATAAGTATACGACGATTATTACCCTCATCGGTCTCGTCCAATATCTCCATCCGGACAAAATGTCCGGGTTCCATGACTGTGATCTCGAACTGCTTCACCAACTCATCCAAGAAACTGTAGAGCGATGCTTCATCTGAGGACACGTCTAGTCCGTCATCGACGTAGAGAATCAGAATTATCGTCGATTTTGAACAACTCTTCCTGTAAACACACTTGTCTGCTTCTCCTCGTCGGAATCCTTGGTCAAGCATGAACTGGTTAAACTTTTCGTTCCAGCACCGCGATGCCTGCTTTATCCCGATGACCTTCATGCTGACAGTTCGCTTCACGAGTTGCCATGTGTCGTTCCTTTTCAGGGCACTGAGCTCTGCGATCGCCTTTGACCACTCTCTTGACTCACTGCCTTCCATGGCCTCCTTGTAAGTCTGCGGTTCATTTACCATAGCGAAATTCGCTGTGTATCTTCCTGGGCGTTTCAATTTGTCTCGATTCCTCAGATTGTAGTCCCTGGCGTTATCGACGACTGTCCCTTCATCCTCTTGAAGAGCTTCGACGTTCCTCGGGTTTGCGTCGAACTGTTCTCCATCCAGATCCTGTCGAGGTTCGGTCTCATTTACTGCGGGATTTCTTATTGCCGGCCGCTGCGCCTCCGGAGCTGCTAACTTGGATGCTCCACCTAGATCGACGAATTGGTTTCGACCTCCAGGATATTCTTCAGCGTTGTCATCTCCATTTTCCATTTGCGCAATGCTGATCTGGACAGTCTTCTTCTCGGTATCGATCGTAGTGTGTTCATCGAAAATCACGTTTCTCGAAACTTTTACCTTTTTTGTTGTCGGGTCAAACAGTCGATAATTGTCAGAATTTCCATCAAACCCGACAAACATGAGTTTGCTAGATTTGTCATCCAACTTAGTTCTTTGACAGTCGGGGACGTGCATAAATGCAGTGCAACCAAACTTTTTTAAATGCGATAATGATGGCTTCCTACCCATGAAAGCTTCATACGGCGTCGTACTTCTCTTTTCGCTTGTTGGAGTCCTGTTGAGAATGTACACTGCCGTGTTAACCGCCTCGCCCCAGAGATACTTTGGCGTATTCATTGCGTGCATCATGGACCTGGCACTCTCCATGACCGTGCGCATTTCCCTCTCAATGCGACCGTTCTGTTGTGGGGTATAAGGCGAAGTGTTTTCTAGGATTATGCCTTCTCTCTTGAGATATTCCTGCAGACTTTCATTTAGGTATTCTCGACCGTTGTCACAGTGCAAAACCTTGACCTTACGGCCTTGTTGCTTCTCAACCATCCGCACATATTCCTTGAGACGAGTCAGAACATCAGATTTGTGCCTCATGGTCCTGACGACGAGGTAGGATGTTGCGCTATCCTTGAATAGAACGAAGTACCTGGCACCTCCGGAAGATTCAGTCGCAATAGGACCGCACACATCGGAGAACACTCGATCCCCAACTTCCTCCTCTCGGACTTCTCTGGACGCATGATGAAAACGATGTTGCTTGCCATACAAACAAGATTCACAGAGAATCTCATCCTCGTCACTCAGTGTGATGCCGGATATCACACCACTCTTGATCATTTCTCGAACCCGCGTAAAGTTTACATGGCCAAGTCTGTCATGCCACCGCCTTCAAGCTATTCTCTGTTGAGCCTGATGAACTGAAATATTTCTAAACAACATACGATAATTATTGTTGTCATCGAGAATCGCACTCGCAATGAGTTTTGAGCCATGTAGAATCTCTGCCTTTTTTCTTTCCTTCATTATTGTCCAACCCTTCTTGGTCGCGACAGCTTCAGAGAACAGGTTTCTTCTCAGATCAGGAACAAATAGGACGTTCGTGATAACTGACTTGTACCACTCACCTTTAATCTTTTTCTCGATCTCGATGTCTCCTTTTCCAATGACAGGTAATGACACGTTGTTTCCAATTACAACTGTAGTCCCTTCAGAAACAGCAGACATGTTTGAGAATAGTTCAGCCCTGTACGACATGTGGGAAGATGCTCCGCTGTCCATGATCCACGTATTTTCCATGCTGACACCTCCAAGAAATTCCACGTTGAATGAAGTATACTCCTCGTCGCGATGTGATGACTTATGCTTAGGCTTGTTCCTGCAGAACCGGGCAATGTGGCCCCTTTTCCCGCACTGATAGCTTTTGCTGTCTTGTTTCACCTCCTGGTTTTGATCGACTGATTTCTGCTTGCTCGATCCACTTGATGACGGCTCTCTCTGCTTCGTCGACCTCTTTGATTTCGTCGATTGATTTTTGCCCGATGAGACCGTGAATGCAGTTTCCATTTACTCAACCAAAGACAGGTTTGCTTCTTCGTCAACTAACCTAGACGTCAGATTTCTCAGCGTTTGCCTGTCTTCGCTAACTGATAGCCACGCCTGTCGAAAATTCAAAAATTTCTGCGGCAACGTGCTGATTATTTTTGTCATTATCGCCGCATCGCTTACAGTCTCGCCAATATCCTTTAATTTCTTCGCTAAGTTTTCGACATTCGCAATGTGTTGAGCAACGCTGTCACTATCTTTCATTCGATATTGGTGAAATCGTTCGTGTGCAATCATTTTGCTCGACTCAGATCGTTGCAAATATATCGAATCAAGCTTATCAATTATTTGATGAGATGACTCACAATTCTCAATCAAGGTTATCTGCGCGTAGTCTAATGCAGATGTCAAAATAAACATTGCCGTTGCGTCATTTTTAATCCATGCCTTCTGCGTCTCATCGTTATTTTCCGGTTTCAGTTCAGTTCCATGGACGATTTCGTAGAGTCCTTTTGCCCGAAGTGCACAGTTCATTTGGAATCGCCATTGATTGTAATTACTGCCATCAAACTTACTCAGGCTATTCATGTCTAATCTCTCAGCCATTGTGATGTCACTCAATTGCCACACATGCGACGAACGCGACCTCTAGCGAGATGAACACGAACTTGAACAAGAAACGAACACGTTTCCACCACTAAATTCGGGGTTAGGTCCTTCGCGATTAGAAATCTGACTCACAGATTGCAATCGACACTTATATGCACGTGGCGAGCCCTCCAAACGGTTAAAGCCTCCTCGATAAACTGCACGAGTCACACAACGAATGCGCGCACAAGCGAAACGAACACGCTTTCACAGCCAACTTCGAGGTTAGGTCCTTGGCAATTCGAAATCCGACTCACAGATTACGATTGGTCACAAATAGTCTTGTTTTTCCACTTCAAGCGTTCACTGGGCCCATAACCTTTTGAATAAAACGAGTATTTTGTTCATAAGATACAAAAGAACGGAGAGAACGGAGGGCCTGTTCACTCGCGCACGTACCATACCAACACACTGACAAAGAGCTACCAACATGGAGCGCAAGAGTTCTCGCTGAATGATATAGATAGCGCCAGCACTCGAAGCACGTAAATTCAAACAGTCCAATATAAGAAATTGATTGTTGCCATTTACGTGGATGACGGAGTGGTAGGTGCAACAAATCAGTATGAAATTGATTAGCTTATTGAACAATTACAGCAGAATTTCAAAATTACTACAGGACCTTTGTATAATTTCCTGGGAGTTCATAATGAGCAACGTGCAGATGATGACTTTGTAAATCCGAAGATCTTTACTGAAAGGTTGCTTAAACGTTTCGGCATGCGAGAATCAAATCCTGTGACTACATCTTGTAATTGCAGTGACAATTGGACACAGAATCCAGTATCGGCAAAAGTATTATACCGTAAGGCTGTTGGCTCTTTAATGTATCTCATGACAGCTAATCGACCTGACATTGCCTTTGCAGTATCTCGAGTTGATTGTACAATGGAACAACCAACAGAATCTAATTTGATAAATGTGAAGAGCAGTTTTCGATATTTGAAAGATACGAGATTCTACGGCTCTTTATATCAAATCCATAATGGTGACAAAGGGCTGGAAGCATTTAGTGACTTTGCTGGTGACGTCAGGACCCGTCGTTCGACAAGAGGTATTGTGACAACGTACAATGGAAGAGCTATGACATGGGCTGGTCAACTACAAAGGTCAGTGTTCCTGTCGACAACAGGCAGAGTTCATTGCTGCCAGCGAAGGTGCCAATGAATTGGTGTGGTTGAAACGCCTTCGCGAGGAGTTTGGTGTCCAAACCAAGAAAAAACTAATATTACGTATCGACAACGCGAGTACTGAGAAACAAAAAATCCCTGAGTTTCCTAAACGCTCAAAGCATATTGAAGCACGATACTATGGGTCGGTTGCATAAAGCTTTTCATATAGGTTCAATAAAATTTTAAAGTTCCATAGGACGTGCACCATTGCATAAAGCAAATTCAGGGAATCTATAACTATAGATTCTATAAGAACTTCGAGATGCAACCAATAGATAGCGACACAGTCGATATTTGCATGCCACTTATTCCTTACAGCGTTTTGCACGTTCTTAGCATGTGTTGCGTTTAACGGAGGTGTTTTTGGTTGTGTTTCTTAATGCGTTGTCTCAGTAACAATTCCGTTTTATTTCATTATTTTCATTTTAGTTTATTTTTTGTTTAATTCTTGTATTTTTGTTCTTATTGTAAATATAATTAATTCTTTGTATAAGCCATTGCCTATTTGTATAGAAATAAATTAATTTACCTTCCATTCTTAAATTTAAATTTTAAGTTTTTGATACAATTAATAATAAATTATCATTAATAATGAACTACTATCCAAATCCCTTCGAAATACAAAGGAATAATTAATTTGCTATCTAAACAATTAAGTAGAACGTATTAATACAAGTAGAGCCCAGAAGTTAAGGCATTTAATTTGCCAAATATCGGCAGGCAATAATGTACTAAAATATGTCATCTGTTTAAAAAATAATTAGAGGGTAATCATTTAACTTATTCAAATTTTATTGGTAATGCTGATGTTAATACTAGCACTTACAAGGAAACGTTTTCATCATTGGTTCATCAATAAATTTTGTAATCTTCATTGGTTATCTATTTATTGGAAAGAAATCGTTTCATAACTGAAAATTATTCTTTATGATGAACCAAATTTCAGCTTTACAACTACAAATTAAATTCACTGATGATTCTAGGAAGGGTTAAGTGTGAGCTGGACTATTCTTTTACAAATCTTTTAATATTAACGTAATTGAAAAACTATTGTTTACATTCATAGCACTCATTTATTCACCAGTACATGATACAATCTGGCTTTATTGTATCATGGACGATGGTGTCTGTCCTCAAAAAGGATGGGATGCCACACGTAAGCAGTGGATGGAAGTTGATTGATATTGCTGCTTGGTGAAAAAGAATTGAAAAAAGAAAAAAGACAAAATATTGTAGCAAACGTTAACTTATTTTCATAACCAAATTTAATCCTTACTTCTCATCACAATACATGAAAAAATAATGTATGAATATAGAATTCACTGAAATTCAAGACATACAAATACCCCTAAAACGCACACAACACACTAAATAAAATTCGTAAAAGCCAGCAAAACACAACACAATACACGGGCGCCAGGTACCACCAATAACCTCAAACAAAATAGCTGTAGCAGTGCGCAGAGCCGCCATGTTGCTTATTTGTTGAACCATAAGCATTTGTAGACCTGTTTCAGGACCTATAAATTATAGACAGCCTTATAGGTTCTATAAGTCTTATTGATTGTTCTAGAAACGTTTTGCTGCTATGGACTAGTTTATAGAACCAATGAGTTTATGGATTCCATATCGACCGTTTATGCAACCGGCCCTATTTCGTATGAGACTGCTATCTTAAAGGTCGAATGGAGCGTATTGAAGGAGAAAGCGAGTTGGCAACATTATGACGAAGCCATTGGCAGTCAAGCAGTTTTGTATGAAGACGGGTCTTCGTTCTGGAGATGAACTTACTGTGCCACAAGCCATAAGGAAAGATTGTACATGCCTTTAATTTTGATGACCTAGTCTTTCGTGCCATGCTTGCTAACAGTCTGGCAAATTACTAAGTGCGTATGCCCTTTTTTGTAAGATGACCTGTACCACCACTCGATATATATATATATATATATATATATATATATATATATATATATATATATATATATATATAGCTATTCTTTGATACAGCAAGTGCGATCGGAACTCTATTCTCCAAAAATTGACATTCTCTTCCACTATTTTTATGTTTTGGTCAATACTTTTGTCACCTACATTCCTTACAGAGAACAGATTACAAGAGCTATCATGTGTAGCACCACATTTCAATTTATTCACATCCACTTGTGGGGTACATCTTTGGATCAGCATCGCAGTTTTCCCAACATCACAGATCTTAGATATATGCCGCTTTCCTTTGCACTTAAAAATAAACTACACTTGTTTTGTAGTCTCTCTAAATGTGGCCAAAATTACCATAAGAAAAACACCACTTTTTATCACTTGAACCCGTTCTGCCTGCGCCACCATTCTTGTGCAGAGAGTTATTTAGGGAGTTATTTATATTATGCAGGGAGTTTAATGCACCTGACCTCGTGTTTGACATCATTGCAGAGGCCACCTTTACCTCGTCACTTTCTGCTATTCGAAGTTCAGGCATCTCTTCTATAATATTGTCCCAGTCTTCTCTTCTTTATCTAAATCATGTCATGTCACATAAATATAAACTAATTTTTTTCGGGAATGTTTGCAGCAGCAGAGAACATAGGTCACCGTAATCTATTGGCTTGCTATGCAGAGTCATTTTCGTTTGCACCTCGTCGGATTTTGCGAGATGTTCCTGCACACCCTCGGCCATTCTCATTCAATGTGGAATTTATGACGTAACAAATCTGTTTTCCACCGACTGTGTCATATATTTGATGCAGCTTATCCCACTCATTTTGGGCAGTCACACAAGTTGCAACACGAAGTAGCGGCTTCGTATCGAGTGCCAACATTAGTCGTTTCTTAGACCTGCAGTTTGCTTTCACCAACGAACGAAATTGAGATGCAAAATTTCTTACGCTCCAGGTTTTTTCTTTCTCCACTGACTACATCATATTGAAACGTCGAGCCAATGTGCCCGCTGAACCCCACATGCCGGGAGGCCAGCGGGAGCAGTCCTTTGGCGGCAAGTAGAAGGCCACAAAAGCTGGGGCCTCCCTGAGGGGCTGGGGTGGAAGTGACTCGGAACGCGGGTGTCAATTGGCGCAGGAGGGGTGAGAACATTCGCTGAGCAGCTGGGCTCCAAATTGCAACCAGGCCCAGGGTTCGGTAAAGATATGACGCCGCCGTCATGGGAGGTCTGTCACGTGCTCCTTGCGAGGCGGCTGGAGAGTAACGAGCCGTGGTCACTCGAGTTTGAACCGAATCACAGTGCGGAAGGGACTTTTCACCCGCCAGGGGTTATAGGTTTAGCTTCGTCTGCGAGGGTGGCGGTTTGCCACGGGCCGAGAGACCAGGAGCGGCGCTAAGCCGTACGTGAGGCTGAGGCGGATATGCCTCAGGCATGTGCAGTGCTGAGAGAGCATCCGCTAGTTCCTCAAGAGTGTAAATATTGTATAGGAAAACTTGTAAATAAATCTGTACAGAACAACTCTGTGTATCACTTGCACCCGACGACCGTCTCAATATACTGCATCACATTCTAGAACTACCTTCATAACCTTCACTATCTTTATATGCGCCACGTCGCCCAGTTTTCCTCCCCACTCGACTTCCCAAGTTTTTGCTTCTCTTCACTTATATTTTGCAATTCTTGTACAAATTATTTCTTATAACAAAGGGGCACTGGTTCACTGACGCAAGGTTACACAGCACTCCCCTTGCTCACGCGCTCGGGGAAGGGAAGGGATCTTCATGTTTGAAGATACGAAATATATTGCAAATATTCACAAAAGTGTTGCAGTGTGTTTAGTTTCAAGATCCTATTCATATCCTATGGTATAACACCACTTTAAATGAAGTTGAAATAATCTATTTCAACACATATTAATGACGAATCCGTATTTTCAACTTTTAAGTAATACAAAAATATAAAAATTCGGACGCATCGAAAGCAAAGTATAGGAAAAGAATATATATATAAGTGACGTAACGGGTCACAATTACCATGAATGTTTATTTATTTCTTTAAGAAATCTGAAAAGCGCAGGGTTCATTGTATGGAGAAACATTGGTAGATGATCGCATGTAAACATTATTACAACACAACACGGTTGCGATATTCTGGTTAAAGTGGAATTTATTCAATCCTCAACACAAAACACATAAAAACTTTCATCTATCAGTAAAATGTTTTCAAATATTTTTGAAACCTTTCGAGTAAACAATAGATAAGATTCGCAAATGGGATCCCGTGTAAACGTTTATCAGTTACTACTCTTACTATAAATTTATTCAATCCTCAACACAAAACACATAAAAACTTTCATCTATCAGTAAAATGTTTTCAAATATCCACATACAATTTATAACACTTTGTTACCTTTCCTCATCGAATTCAATAAACCATTTCCCATCCAAAATTACTCATCTTATTTAACAAAAATACCCTTCCCACAAAAATACCCCTCCTCAAGAACGGCTCCAAATTCTTTTTTCAAACAGATAGTGCTAATTGCACTCTTTAATATGACGTAAAGTTCATTTCGATGAATTTTTTTGTTTGTTCAAAAATTACACCAATGCAAAATTTTCGAAAGATCTCTCAAGCCGTTGATATGCACATTTCCAGCAATTTGTAAACACTATTGTATTTGTGAGTTAATGTGTCTCTAATGACTTCTTTTCGAAAACTCAAAAAGTTTATGTGAAAAAGAGCTTCAAATTTCGAATTTACAGTATCGCTTAAACGCTATTTTCTCTCCTATTTTTTCAAAGAAAATTGCCATTTAGGACGATATTTTACGGACTTTAATATTCTTAAAATAATATTACCGTTCTACTATTAGGAAACCAAAAAATTAAGAAAATGTCACAAAAATGTACTTTGGGCGGCGATTTATTTAGATTTATTTAGTAAAAAAACAGTAAAAACTGTATGTGACGTATGAGGGAGAAGAGTATCTGCGCACGTTTTCTTCAGTTCCAGAATCCCTTCCCGTCTTTTTAACTATAAATAGTTGAAAGATGAGAAAACGTTTAACATAAATAATAAATTATAAAAACATATTCAAAATCGCAAGATTAGCAATATTTGAAAAAAATAGACATTTTCATTTCCGAGTTATAGAAAAATTATTTGCATCGGTAAACGAATTGCAAGTTATGATTTTTCTGCATTGCTAACAAAATGAAAATGTCTATTTTTTTCAAATATTGCTAATCTTGCGATTTTGAAAATGTCTTCTTCTTCTTCCCACCTAGGGAGTACAGGACCTTGACGTGGTGGTGGAGCTTGTGTGCCCCCGTGAACCTGAGAGCTATGCCGGCGGTAGCGTAGCTACTGGTAGGGCCTCCCTTGCCGGACAGGTCGAAGGGGAGGGGTCAGACGAAGAAGTACTCCAGAAGAGGACACCGGCGTTAGAAGAGGCCCCAAAGAAGAGGACCTGAACGAAGAAGAGGAAGTTCCGACGTAGATCTCCGGCTTCGACATGGCGAGACTGTCCTCGAAAGGGTAGGCGGAACTCTGAGCCCAGCAAAGGCAATCCGCCTAGGGTCGGTGGCCCAAAATACCACCCAGCTTGTTTGGAAGCTGTGAGGTGGCAGCCCCACTACCTAACTTAACCTGCGCAGCGCTCGTAACGCGGCCAGGGGATTCAATAACTACTGGCTCTCTTCACAATGCACAACTGGATGGATCGTGGAAACAACTTAAGCATGCCAAGGATAAACGATTCGGTATTACGGGACGACTAAAACTAGCTACCTGGAATGTCAGAGGGCTAGGTAATAAAGAAGAAGAACTAGATAACAAACTAAACGAAAAAGGAATAGATATAGCTGTCATAACGGAAACCAAAAAAAAGCTGAAAGGTACAAAAGATTTGAAACATTATACGATGATCTACTGTGGAGTAACTCAAAATAGACGGGCAAGTAGTGGGGTAGCAATTATGGTTAGCAAGAGGTGGAAAAATAGGATAGTGGAGTATTCCTTTGTAAATGAGCGAATTGCGACGTGCAAATTCAAAATAGAGAGGGGCCACTTAATACTTATAGGCGTGTATGCCCCAGAAGAAGGAAGGAAAGAGGACACACGGACGTTTTATGACGATCTTCAAAAACAAATAAGCAAAATAAACAAAAGTAATCATGTCCTCGTCTGTGGCGACCTAAACGCCAGGGTAGGTAACATTCCGATTCCGGGAGTTGTCGGGGTATTTGGAGAACAGCACTTAAATAAAAACGGAGAAGAACTTAGACAGTTTGCAGCCTTCAATAAGTTGAAAATTGCTAATACCTTTTTTAGGAAAAAAGAAATACACAAGTTCACCTGGAGTGCCAGAGGCCTAAGATCACTGATACATTATGTAATCGCAAATGATAAAATTAGTAACCAAATAGAGAATGTACAAGTACACCGAGGATGTGATATATATTCAGACCACTACCTAGTGATTGCAACAATAGCAATGGTAGCAAAATGGAAGAAAATTAGACCAAGAAAAGAGACAAGTCAGGAAATTTTCAAAGTGTACTTACTTGAACAAGAAAGCATAAAAAGACTATATCAAATTCGATTACAACAATTTCTGTCAAGTGTTCCAACTGTTGATGACGTGGATAAGGAATGGCAAAATATAAAGGAATGCATAGAGAGGGCAGCATATGAAACTTTAGGAAAGAAAAAAAAGCATAAGAAAAGAAAGGGACTGTGAGTATGGAACGATTGTATAGCGAAAGCCATAAAAGATAAAGATATATCATATAAAAAATTCCTTCAAAACAAAACCCAAGAAGCTAAAGAAGAATATAAACAAAAAGGAATAACGCTAAACAAATAATAAGATCTGCACATAAAGACTCATGGGATAGATTTATAAGTACCATCGAACATGATGTACATGGAAGACAAATGTTTGCGCACAAAGCATTAAGACATTTAAATCAGACGGAGAAAGATGTTGCAGATATACACATAATCAATGAAGAACAATGGAAGGAACACTATATAAACCTTTGGTGTACTGGAACTGTTGAACCTAAAGAGGAAGAGCTTCGCTACAACAATACTGTGGATTCCATCTCCTTGGATGAATTAAAGCAAGCCTTGAACAGTATAAAAAACAGGAAGGCATGTGGTCCTGATGGAGTTAACATGGAACTCATAAAATATGCAGGCCCCCTAAGCGAATTTAGACTGCTTCATCTGTTCAACGAATGCTGGAAATCTTATAAGACTCCCAATAGCTGGAAAATAACAGAGGTCATATCTGTCTTTAAAAAAGGTAAAAGAAATGAATGTGGAAATTACAGGGGTATCAGCCTCATGAATGCCGCTTATAAAGTATTTGCAAAAATTATCAACGCTCGATTGAAAATTATAGCAGAGGCTAAATTACAAGAAGAACAATCGGGATTTCGGAAAGGACGCTCTTGTAACGACAATATTTTTAGTCTTAAAAGAATATTAGAAAAACGACGAGAAGTAAATAAGGAAACCCATATAGCCTTTATTGACTTCGAGAAAGCTTTTGATAGCGTGGACAGACACAAGCTATGGAAAATAATGAACGAAAGTGGCTATCCTGAACACCTCATAAAAACCATCAAAAATATGTATAACGAGACAAAAATTATAATAAATACTGGCATAAAGAAGACTGAAGAAATATTAATAAATAGGGGACTTAAACAAGGATGTAGTTTATCTCCAACACTATTCAATATATATATTGATGACCTTATTAAAAAATGGAGATGCATAGCTTGTTCTGGAATACAGTTGAAGCAGAATAAACACCTAAATGTTCTACTTTATGCAGATGACGTAACAATACTGCAAGAAAGTGAAGATGATCTGCAAAAAGCTGTATACACACTGCATCAACTGGGAAGAAATGAGTATAATCTCCGAATTTCTAAAACGAAGACTAAAGTTATGGCCCATTGCGGTAAATACCCCATACGCTCGAAAATAGTTATTGACAACACAGTGATCGACCAGACTTCAAATTTTAATTACCTTGGTTGTGACATCAGTTATGACACAGATAAATACATAGAAAATAAAACTAATAAATTTCAATCAATATGTGGAATAATAAACAGAACACTACAGAACAAAGCAAGGAAAGACACAAAAATTAAGTTCTATAAGACAATGGCTGCTCCAGTTCTCCTGTATGGAAGTGAATCATGGATAATGAAAAAAAGAGACCAAAGTAAGCTCCAAGCAGCAGAAATGAGATTTCTTAGGAAAGTTAAAGGCTGCATTAAACAAGACCAGATAAGAAATGAGGATATCCGTAAAGAACTAGATATATACAACATAAATGAAAGGATCTTAGAAAACAGGAAAGAATGGCGCCGCCATGTCGAAAGAATGGAGGAAGGTCGTATTCCACAATTAGTGATGAACTACCAACCGAAGGGAAGAAGAGATATCGGCCGACCCAGAAAGAGATGGTCCTGAAGTGCAAGGTGAAGACGGAACAGGCATTCCTGCCTAACCCTTGGAATGGAGAAGAAGAAGAAGAAGAAGAAGAAGAAGAAAAGGAAGAAGAAAAGGAAGAAGAAAAGGAAGAAGAAAAGGAAGAAGAAAAGGAAGAAGAAAAGGAAGAAGAAAAGGAAGAAGAAAAGGAAGAAGAAAAGGAAGAAAAAGAAGGAAGAAGAAGAAAAAGAAGGAAGAAGAAGAAAAAGAAGAAGAAGAAGAAGAAAAAGAAGAAGAAGAAGAAAAAGAAGAAGAAGAAGAAGAAAAAGAAGGAAGAAGAAGAAAAAGAAGGAAGAAGAAGAAAAAGAAGGAAGAAGAAGAAAAAGAAGGAAGAAGAAGAAAAAGAAGGGAGAAGAAGAAAAAGAAGGGAGAAGAAGAAAAAGAAGGGAGAAGAAGAAAAAGAAGGAAGAAGAAGAAAAAGAAGGAAGAAGAAGAAAAAGAAGGAAGAAGAAGAAAAAGAAGGAAGAAGAAGAAAAAGAAGGAAGAAGAAGAAAAAGAAGGAAGAAGAAGAAAAAGAAGGAAGAAGAAGAAAAAGAAGAAAAAGAAGAAAGAAGAAGAAAGAAGAAGCTAACAAAATAGTAACTCGCCCTTACCTCTACTCTTACCATTACAAGCAAAAGGAGAGTTGAATAAAACGTGCGCATAGTGAAGCTACATTTACGTTCAGAAGCAAAACAAGGGGCCATCTCAGCATTTGCTCAATGGATCAGGGAAACTGGACTAAAACCTGATCAAGATGGGGGTCATTGACCCGGAAGCTGAAGTACATTGTTACAAACATATTAAGTCTTTAAAAAAAATATACAATACAAATTTAAACTAATTCGTTATATATCACTGTTTTGTTAAAATAAACATTATTTTTCTTTTTGATAATCAGTATAGTCTCTAATTGTATAGAAACAGTTATGCAGCATAAAAAAAATTGTCTTTTAACTTAAATTTGTGAACCGATTTCAATTGTTTAATGTCATCTGGCAGTGCGTTGTGAAGTAACGTACATGTATTGTATGTGGATTTCTGATAGTGAGCTGTTGATTCTGACACTTGATGAACGTGATTTTTGCGATGTGTGTTGTAATTATAAATATCAGTATTGCATGAAAATATGTTCCCACCGTTAAGTAAGTCACTTTGACAAATATTACAGATTCGTAAATATATACGCAAGGCAGTGGTAAGATTCCAAGCTCAATGAAGAGAGGCTTGCGAGGGTAACGCGGATGGCATTTTTTCATTATTCGAATAATTTTCTTTTACAATCTAAAGGTCTGAGTACTACATGATGAGTTTACCCAGAATTTTATACCATATTTCAGGCGGGAATGTACATTTGGAAAATACGAGCTGCATGAAGGCTGACAATTTGAAAGAATTTGAAAGCAAGATGATTGATGGCAAGAAGCATGAGTATGTGGCAAGTTCGAATAGCCAGCCGAAGCCATAGGAAATAGAAAACTAATACGGGAAAGTCTGTGCCATTCTGTAGCATCACTAGTTCTGCGGTATTTTAGTGTAATGTGAAAAGAAAGCAAAGTATCTTTTTTTTTTATCTGAACTTATCAATTCTTGTTAATAATGTACATACAATGCCACAATCTTGAGGAGATTTCTAGCAGCTAACTGCTCTGAATGGTAGTTTTGTGTGATTCTCATGTCAGAACCAGGTGAATCCTGAAGCAGTAACCTAACAAATGGTACACTGATGATTTACCCCATTTGTTCTTTCTTGTCCCCTTACTCACTTGGCATGTAGTATCTCCCTGGATAAAATATTCACCTCACTGATGAGACTATGATCGTATCAGTTGATGTTTGAAAACATCAGTACATTGAATAAAATCCATTACTAGTAAACTTCATAAATTTGTGTTCATATATTATCATATATTACACAGCTGTCTTTGAAAATATAACTAAATACATATTAGAGTAGGTAATGAATGTAATCAAAGAATTCATCAAAGAAAAGTAATCATTCAAATAATCAAAGAATACTACAAGATGTCTTGTTGGGCATTGCCCAACATAATACCAAATTCATGTGCGATTTCAGAGTTTTTAAAAGCTTCTATCACACACACTATAATTCAAAAAGAAAAAATATTTCTCACTTTTAAATGGAACATGCAAACACAAAAATAACAATCATAAATTAACACAGCACAAAGTAATCCTAGGATAATCAAGCCATCACGGGTGATACCAGGTTCATCTCATCATTAATTTTATAGTCTTGAAGTTTAATAGGATTCCTGAAAATTGTGTACCATTTCTTCAAAACAATTTTGTCACATCATGTACCAGTTTGAGCCACAATCAGTTTCTTCAAATCTCCAATTGTATCATCAGGATTCCACTTTCTTCTCAAGATGATCGTTACATGTCACTTCCCACATGATAACAGACTTCAGGACTTATGGAAAACACATGACTTCTCCTGATTTCTTTGCATGTTCCTCCCCTTACCTGTTACTACCTCGTAATCTATAATGGCCTATAACCACAGACCGTGAATTATTTATCAAATTTTACATTTGATATTAGTTTATTATCAGCAACAACAGAATTATGTAATGATAATAAGAGTTGTAATTTAGTTCAGATGCTTTATACTGTAGGGAATGTATGCCCTATTCATTCATATGTGTTATTAAAAATTTTGACAGCTTTTGTTTCTTGTAGTTTTAAATATTATTTGCGTACTCACAATCACATTTTCTGATTATGGATTTTTTGGGAATTTCTCTCAATGATTACCAGAATGGAGCTGAAAACATAGAATGTCCACAAGATTTAAAACCAAGGAAATATTTTATTTTGAAGGAATGGTGATTATGTGGTAGAAAGTATTTTTGCTATATTTAACAAGTACAGAATCAAACTATTTTTTCTTTAAATCCCATTCTGCGGCACCATTTTAATATCCCATGATCCTTTTGCATTGTTTCCTTTGTGATGTAAAACCGATTCATTTCTTGTCA
Organism: Gryllus longicercus; assembly: GCA_038098605.1. Taxonomy (NCBI): domain Eukaryota; kingdom Metazoa; phylum Arthropoda; class Insecta; order Orthoptera; family Gryllidae; genus Gryllus; species Gryllus longicercus. The sequence continues at coordinate 37,744 of JAZDUA010000966.1, forward strand.
AATTATCAAAAACCATAAAATATAAAAATGGTAACTTTCCTAGTTAGACAATTATGTCTATTTTTTTCACATGTTCTTTCTTTAATTGCAGATTTCTTCCTTACAATTTTAACCAGTATTTGAGAAATAAATAAACTTATTTTATTTAACTTCATAAGTTATATTTCTTAAGGTAAAAAAATAAGTTCTGTACTTCAATTTGCTATAATTTTATATTTTTACTAGAGATTGCCAACCATATCTTGACGAATCATAAACTTGTAATTTTCTAATAATTACCATTTCTGTTTTCTTTAGTATCTGTTTGTTTTTGTGTATTCCTATATTGGACTTTAAAAGTGGTTTAGGGTTTTTATGGGAATAGGTAATTTACTCCCTTAGAGAGATAGTTTTCACTATGACTAAGGAGTATCATCTAACCCTTAGTTTTCTGTTAGGATTTTGCTTACCTTAGACTTTGGGGATCCCTTCTTTCCCTGCTAGGTAGCAAGTTGATTTCTATTGGGTTTACTTCCCTACAAAGATTAAGGTCTCTTTACCTTTGGTTTATTGTCAGTTTTCCTTTCCTTATCCCAGTGCTCCTGTTGTAAGGTGCCAGAGACTTACCTTCATCCTGTCTCATTAGTTACTCTCTGATCTCTCACACCAGAGAGTACCCGGGACATGTATGGAAGGAAGGAGGATTTGCTGACTTTTACCCAAACCACATACTCCTATTACAGGAGGGTATTTCTAATATTTAATGGTGTTTACCTTCAGGCATGGATAAATCCTACCATCCCCAAATCAGCTATTTGACTTCTATTCAATGGGCAAAACTTGGAATAAAGTTATAAAACCGAAAGACCGGCAAGAAGTAACAATATTTCGTAAATACCAAAATGTAAACCCAAAAGTCTGCAGAAACTATCATGGAATACATTATTAAATGTAACATAAAGTATTCTTAACATATTTGTGAAATAGATTAATTTGTGAAATAGAAAAGTATTCTTAACATGTTTGTGAAATAGATTAATAGAATTAGTTGAAGGGAAATGGAAGAATTCCAAATGGAATTAAAACCTGATAGATCCACCATAGATGGGTGCATTCATTTAATGAAACAACTTGTATATGAGAGAAGGGCACCTAGAAAGGAAGGCAGCAGAGACAAGTTTTCCCATGCCCTGACTTAATTGGGATACCGAAATGTTTTTTTTCTTTCAAAACTAAAAAAAAAAAAGAAATGTATTCAATTTCTTGTTCTCCTCATCTTGTTCAATTTCACCCCTATTTGTTGCATTGAGAAATAAATTCTGTTTATGTACAGAGGGGTGGATCTATTGTTTGATATAAGGAGACCCCAGGATCTCTTGCTTCAGACTTGTTTTCTATGGGTGCCCCTGGGAAAAATCACAATAATTACACTAATTTCTTTTGCTCCATTTTAAACTGTTATTCAATAAATAAATGTCATCTGAAAAATTTTGATAATGATAATAAAAGATGCCTTTTATTTTGGTTATAAATCTTTCTAATGTTCCTTTTATTTGTGTTGTAGATATTTTCAGTCCCATTTTCTCTCTCATAAATAACCAATTAAAAATTTGGAAAAGTTTGTTTTCTTTTCCATAACTAATAATTTGAACTAGTGGTACTTCAACTATTCATTTCCAGCAAAAATATTAAAGAAAAAATTTGGAACCCTTTTTGGGAAAATTTTGAAAATGCTCTAAGGGTATATGTGAAGTACCCCAAAAAATTTAAAGATCCATTTCAAATTTTCATAGCATCCAGTTCACTAGATCGATTGTGGAATATTCATTTTCAGAAAAAAAAAATCGATGGTTCAGGTGCCAGTGTTGCTCATTGGCAGGTGAATGAATCTACATTTTTGGAAGAAACTTTTTCAGGGTCATGGACCCTGAGATAAAACATATCCATTGTTGTCTTGACATCAATTTTTTTGCAGCAAACTATAATACAGGAGAAAGTTAACCGACAAATACGATTGAAAATCATGTGTGAAATCTAATGAGAGTAATTTTTATAGTATATTCATTCAAGAAATAAAAGCATTATAGTTATTCATTAAACTTTATGATGTCATACCATATTATAATCAATAAATACAATAATTTTATTTACAAGTATAATTTCCTTTGTGTGTTATTTCGTTCACATGTTCAGGGTAAAGTCAAGTATGTATGGTTTAAAATATGCATTTCCTACTAGTAGTTTTTTATATTGTAAAAAAGTGCCACCTTATCAGGTATTACAATAGGAATCAAAGAATTGGTCTCATAAGTATCTCACTAGATAAGTAATTGGTCTCAATTCTATGTAAGAATATTCCTATGACTAAAATCTAAAAAAGTACACACAATTACCTAACATGTTGCTAATTTGAATTATAAAATTGCATTAAAACAGTTGTTCCTTCATTTACTATTTAATATTAATTTTTCATTTTGGAACTAACGTTAAAACAGATAACGTTGTTTACAGTGTCTCTTTTGCAAAGAACACTGACAAAGAAAACTGCTCTTCTTCTTCTAATTGAAGAGAGCATATCATTTAATTTTAAAAGAAATTGGGCATGTCCTAAAACTGGACCCTGCGGAACCCACACTCAATTGGCATTGAATCTGAAAGATGAGTAAGATGTTCTTACATGTCAGAAAGGTATTGCTACTCTTTGAAAGTTTAAGGTAAAAAGATGAAATCTATTGCAATGCAATGCAATTTCAGTATGAAGGTAATTTGAAAGCAAAATAACATGGTCAATGATGTCATGTGCTTTTCAAAGATCCAAAAATATGGTAGTACGTGCTTCATTTTGATCCATTGATGATTCGACATCATCACAGTAAATGTGGCTTTATCTGTGGACTTTGATTTTCTAACTTTGATTTTCACCCATGTTGACAATTTGAAAATGTTTTGTTTTTTCTTTTTTGAGAGAAAAAAATCCATTAGAAAGTCTAATATAAAAAACTGGCAAAGAGAATTTGGCCTATAATTTTGAATGTCATTTCTGAAATGCAGTTTGATTGTATCTGTTTCGAAACTATCCTGAAGTATTCTGGTAAGGAGGTATTCATAAGGAGGTATTGAATTAACAGGTGAATAATGGTTGGTACCATAAATAAAAGGAGGGGGGAGCAACTACATTTCTGGGACTCTCTGGACCCCCTTTTACATTAAAGTGTTTTATTTACATATGATGCATGTTACAATAAAATAAATAAAGCACACCTCAAGGGTAATGGAATTATAACTTTATTAATATCATTATTTAATACAATTTTTGATTTTATGTTGAACCATTTACAGGTTTGCCAGATAGGTTTGAGTGATTGATACCAATTAATGTGTATCAATTCTCCAAATTATCAGTTTTTAAAGGGGGAAAATAAGGAAATGAATATATTTATGGAAATAAAATTATTTATACCATAGTAAAGGTACCAGAACACACTAAACTTGAAAATGTCCAAATGTCAGGTTTTGCGAATGCCAACAAAATAATCTTCATTGTAAAAGACAATAAATAAGCAGTGTTAGTCAAAGCTGGAAGATGAATTGACCAACATTTCCAGGGTCCCTGATCCAGTTGCTTTCTACAATTCTCAGCTTTACCTTCAAAGGGCCCATCAACCCTTTATCTAGGGTTTGCAAGCAATTTGTGTAGTGAAGTGGGATCGTGACTAAAACTAATCCATTTTCTAAAGGAAAATTAATTAATGAAATATTGTAATAACTTTTGTGGTTGACCATCAACAAAATTATTTTGTTTTCTTTGCTAGTACATTGTGAAAACCTTTGTAGGCCTACATGTTCAAGCAAACAATTTAGATGTCATCTACACCCTAAGTGGATTGTTGGCTAGACCTATGCTCCCAATAGAGATTCGTAACTCATGCATTCTGACTCTGGGAAAAATAACGATCGGCGGTATGGAGTTACTAATTGCATCGACAATCATGCAAACTGTGGTCATAGTTCCTCTTGCATGAGAAACAGCTTGTCCACTTTGGGGTACTCCTCCACCACCTTTGGGGCCTGAACTACAGTTGAAACACATCTCGTCATTTGTTTTGCTGAAGAGAAAACACCTTGCCTGATTAGTAATTTCATACTTGCGTGAAGCTAGATGTGGACGATGCTTCATAAAAAAAGTCCATCCATCCAATCTGATCCGGCGCATTTGTTTAAATGTTAGAATTCTGAATAGATGCAGCCAAATCGACGCGCAGGGCCCAGAGCTTATTTCCGAATTTGTTCGTATCTTAATTCGTTGTGCGTATCAATAGAGGCACTGAATATTGCAATTTTCCATTTGATCCTCGCTTTCAGTTGTAAAAACTTGTCGCGTGGAGCAGCGCGACTCATGCTGCTCGTCTGGTTGAACGGCCCCTTTGCATTTTTCGGATGATAATACAGTGATGTGTGAGGCATTCCATCCCTTAAAACTGCTGATATTAATGAAAATGCCATATTTTCGATATCAGAAATTGCCTTCTTATTGACACTGTTCCTTAAGGACGGCTTGTCCCTTTTTTATGTACTTTGTATGTAGGCCTACCCCTCTTCTCCAGCATTTCGAATCTAAAAAATATCAAAACTTGGCCCTGTTGTTAAAAACTTGGTAACATATTATCAAAAATACATCACTATAAAGCAAAGAAACGATTTAGAATAATATTCAAATATACCTCTGCACCAACTGTTCAAATCGGAACCTTAGGTTATCAACAACTAACAGACCTATTTGACACTAAACCGTCTAATACAGAACCTCACTATGCTGTAATAAAAATTAGCCCCGTTTGCAGTTCTATAGCAAATAGACACTATTCAATGAACAGCGTAATGCATACCTGTCCTTCCAACTTGTTAAAAAATGACTAATATTAAAAGGTTATTGAACTTTTAACAAACTTATGATTTACGAGTCAGTGATTGGGTCAAAACCTATCAATTATTGAATTTATTTTCGATATTTAACTCTCTCTTAATTTAATTACCTAAACATTTACTATTTTCTGTGACGAGTGACGGTTACGTTAACTTGAACTACAAGGACGGCGACGTGTAATGACTAGTTTTGAATTTGTGCTTCAAATCTTGTTCTGTATTTTGTAAAACAATTTTCTGTTAATATCATTTATCTATTTACTGTGGCGTATATTCTACTGATTGTATTAAATAGTTGCAGTTTAAGTGAACCTACAATCAACGTAGCTACATTGTGAAATTTCGTAAGTGCTTGTATTAAAAGGATTTTGTAGATAGCATACGGAACCTTGTCAAACTCGTCAATATCGAAATATAATATTTAATTTATCGAATACACACCAATTTTACACTTTCAAAATAATACGTTAGGTACTCATTGCTCTTATCTGATTTCTATTGGGCAGACTGTTCCACCAACTATGGGCCAACCTCACAATTTCTAAATGTAAAACATTACCGTAAAGTACGCTTTATCACCTAGGAAATAAAGATCTATGTTAATCAGGCAACAAGCAACCATTAGTATATATTATATTTTTGTTTTCATTCAGTGCACACAGAAAAGTGAAGTTTTGAAGCCACTTATTTGTTAAATTTGCCCCTACAGAACTCGCCTTTCAAAGGAGCGGAGCTATACTGGGGTTAGGAGAGATGAAGCGCAAGGCACAAGGCAAAATGTCAAATGGCTAACCCGATGCTGAAAGGCATCAGGGCCAACAACAACCACAACAACAACAACAACTCGCCTTATTGATATTGCTTCGAATCATAAACTGTTAGAGAGCTTGTACATCTTAAGTATGAGAATACAACTCTTCTGCCTTGCACTTATGTACTACAACGGCTCAGAACGGGGTGATAGTAAGATGGCGTCAAGCAGTCTGTGCTATTTACCACGCACGTTTTCTTGAACCTTCTCTTCGCTAATTGAGAGAGGAGTGGGGAGTTTTGGTTATTTTGACGAAAGGAATTTTGTATCAAATTTGGAGTTCGTTTTTGAATGCAAAATAGTTTCTATCACACGGGAGCGAACATTTCTGGTTATCAGATTTGGTCTAAAATGCTTGTTGCTATCATTTATTCTTCATTCAACTGATGTTGGCAAAGGGGTGGGGGTTGGTATTCCGGGGCCCAAGAAAACGTGCGCGTATAATACCCTAGCGTCTTTTGCCAGTCTATGTACTATAGTCCTATATCTGTGTTCGCAATACAGTTTTCGCTCAATAATGGAATCATGGGGAAGTAATATGCCGTAGAGACACTGTTTGAAATATTTTTAGTTTTCGAGAAATTTATTCATCTTTGATTTTTAAATAGAACTACATATTTTTTCACTGCCAATGGATATATCATGAAAAGAAGAATATAATGATGTATCATATATTAATAATTTGAGAGTAATTTGAGTATAAAATTATACTTTCTAACATGTGACTTTAACTTAAACGAATAGTATTTCCTGAAGCAACCTTTAGATCAACAATGATGGTTAAATGAGGTCGTATGTTGCTCGTATGTCGGCAACTCTGCGAATCGTCGCAACCGCGCACCCGTGACTGTAACCAAGACAGACACGATATCTTAGTCAAAACTCAAAACAATGTAGTATTTTAGATTATGAAACAGAATTTCTTCGCCTTTAACGTAACGTCTGTGACGTTTGGGGGACAAGTATAATCTTCGTAAAGTTAATTCAGTTCCAGAATTCTTACTCCAACCTTTTGCTAAAACTGATTGTTCATTGACTGATAGAAGTTTCCGGGCTCGACAACTGCTATGGTCATTAGTCCCGTCAGTGTAGTGAACGTTTTCCTAAGGGAGGCGGCGGTGTTCCTCCCCCGTTGCATGATGAGATCCGGCCTACATGTCATGCGGGTGCGACTTGCGAGTGATTTCCCCCTAGAAATCCCTTAGCGAGGCACCGCCCCAGCCGGCACACGCTCTAAGCTCCAACTGGTCTCCCGACATATGTGGTAATGTGCATGTTAATGTAAGTGCGTGTAGGTAAGGGGAGAGGATATGACAAAGATGAGGAAGGATAGACCGCGCGGTCCGTGGCCCGTTTGTTAGGGCACTGCTCCGGCAATCGCTTGCTATAGATCGGAGAAACCGCGGAAAAATACCGATAGGCGCAGTCGGCCGCTAGAATGATACACCGTCAGTGGCTGACACCGACATAGCTGGTTAGGTAGTGTGAAAAATCCGCCACCGTTGGGACTCGAACCCAAGGGCCACCCGATCAGAGTCGCTTCAGAGACAGCGGCAGTGCTGGCTCTTCCGCTATACGTAGTAGAACGATGGATGAAAGAACCTACAAAGTGTGGTTAGAATCATTTTAAAACTAGAAATTTTCGCTCCCTAGTAATACTGCGTAATACTTATTTGCGTCAGAAAATAAACTACAATTTTCGTTTCATTATATTGCAAACAAAATAGCAAACAAGGTCCCTCACTACTCCTACCACAACTATCAGAACTAGAGCTCTATAAAATGTGTGCACAGTGAACATACATTCATGTCCAAAATAAAAACAAGGGACCATCTCAGCATTAGCTCAATGGATCAGAGAAACGACGAAAAACCTGATCGAGAGATCTGTTATTGACCTAGAAGCTGAAGTACATTACTTTTTACATATGTATTTAGACTTTTTAAATTATACTGTACAAATATTACCTAGTGCATTAAACATTATTAAAAATGCATAAATAATGTAAAAAATAATGCATTAAAACAGTAATTCCTTCATTTACTATTTATTAAATTTTCATTTTCAACCAATGTTTACAACAGATATCTTATCATTTACAGGGTCTCTTTTGCAAAGAACATAAGCAAAGGAAACTTTTTTCTAATTGAATATAGTATATCATTTACATATAAAAGGAAGAGGATAGGGCCTAAACCTTGGCCCTTCGGGACCCACACTCAATTGGCATTGAATTGAGAAGACGAGTAAGATGTTCTTGCATGACAGAAAGGTATTGCTACTCTTTGAGATCAAAGTTTAAAGTAAAAAGATATAAAATCTAGAGCAATGTAGGTGAACAAGTTAGAGAGATCTCTCCGACGGCGCACGCGCGCGTTTTTGCGAGGAGAGAGAGATTCCCCTCTATCTCTCACCTGATTCCCCTCTCGCCAGAGCATGTTCGTGCGTGCTTGCGTGGTCGGGCCTTCGCGGCAGCTCGGCCTCAAAAGCCATTTCGAGGGCCCGGAAATAACAACACAGTTGCTCTGTTCCTTATCTTCGACACCTAATGAAGGAAAGGACGGCCAGTAAAAGATAAATGATCCTCAAATTTACTCCAGCTGTTCAGTCAGTTCGCTCAATATTACTCTTGACTTCCAGAGCGTTCAGCACTGTATGTTTTTTTTTGCCTCGGCCTGATTCTTAACTCTGTTTTTGTAGCAGACAGAGGTACTAAGTAACATCATTTTGAAGAATGTAATGATAAGTGCGCATTATTGCTTCTACGCCATGTGACCAGCAGACCCCTCAGAAAACAGGCGTGAGAAGTCATTTATTGATATGAATAACCTAAGAATAAGAATAAGAACATACAAATTGAGTTAAATTTAAACGCCAAAGTTACGCAGATGACAAGTGAAGCCATTGGTTTATATGACTTCTCCGTAAAAATAATTATTCGTGAAGGGAAACTCTCTGCCATCAAATGCGTTCTTATACATTGGTGTTTGTGAAAATTGCAACACCCAGAAGGAATGGTCTAAATCACTTAAAAATCTGTGGATATGTAGAGCAGTGTATCCATAAGAAGAGATTAAATTTGCGTAGAGATGGCGTTGCGCGTTGGCCTAGCAGCGCCCTCCTTTGTGTGACAGGTCAGGTCAGTGTTACGCCACACTGAGTCGGTATAGAGCCGTCAAACAACGTGAAAACGTGCAAGCAAGTGCCGGTAAACCTCGTCGACGTCAATGGGCGTACTCTCAGCCTCCTAGTGAGTTCGATGGGGCAAAATGATCCGTCTTCAAAAGCGGGTTTGTCGTGCCGTGACATTGCGGCTCGAACGGGGCGCGCTGCTACGACAGTGATGGAAGTGTGGAACCAGTGGATAGAGGAGGGTTGTGCACAGCGACGAGCGGGTACTGGACCACACAATGTAACCACAGCGGGAGATGACCGCCAACTTGTCCGCATGGCCGTAACCGACAGAACGGCGTCGTCCACAGTGGTAGCTCGACTTTGGAGCACTGAAATGGGTGTTGGACGTCTGCATCGACGGTTCGATGCCGTCTGCTGAGGGCTGGACTACCACTGGCAGTGGCATGCATACCACTGCGTCGGACGCCTCAGTCAGCAATGGACACGTGAACATGTTCACTGGTGTGCTGAGTGGCAAAATGTAGTGTTTTCGGTCCCGCTTCAATTTATACTACAGCGATGGCCGCATATGTGTTCGACGCTACCGTGGTGATCGCAATATGCCAGCCTTCATTGTCCCGCACCATAGCGGACAAAGGCCAAGTGTGATGGTTTTGGGCGCCATTGGCTACAATGTGCGATCTCGCCTCATACGTATTGAGAACAATCTGACCAGAAACTGCTGCATCAGGGAGATTTTAGAGACCGAGGTACTGCCCCTCCTGCAAGAGGCTTTACATTCCATATTTCAGGAGGACTATGCCTGACCTCATGTAGCGAGGAATGTGCATGCGTTCTGTGAAGAACGATGGGAACCCCTGCTTCCCTGGCCTGCACGTTCAACTGAGATGTCGTCCATTGATCATGTGTGGGATATGATCGGTCGGCAACGTGTTCGTTCTGGTCCTCCTGCAACCACTGTTGATGATTTATGGTCACGCATAGAAACTGCGTGGCAGTGTGTTCCCCAGCAGAATATCCCGGCTCTCTTTGAATCGATGCCACGACGTCTAAAGGCTCTGATGGCAGCGTGAGTCGGCTTCACACCGTACTAAATACTCAAGGTTAAAATACAGGTACAGTTCTGTAATTCTAATCATGTGTATAATGTGATATTCCTAATCTATGAAATACTTTTCATTGTAATAGTATGTCTCCTTGATGTAGCAATTTTCACAAACACCAGTGTATTTGCCACTCCAATAGGAAAGAAATAAGAAAGAAGAAAAATATGTAGTCGACACTTTTATTAACGAAGCAATTAGAAAAAATATTAATTTTTATATTGTAAACAAAACATTGAAGAAACTTATGCAATGTCTGTTTATAATAATAATAATTATTATTATTATTATTATTATTATTATTATTATTATTATTATTATTATTATATGGGTAGGTAAATAGATGAAATCATTATATCATTGGAAAAATCATCTGAGCAAGACGAAGGAAGCGACGACGATAAAAGCGACAATGAAGATGAGTGTCCACTCCATCCATCTCCTCTCCACTCCATCCACAGTGGGGGCTCATACGTAATGAATTCCCCTCCTCCGAAAAAAGTGTTATTGTGCTATAAAATAAAAGTATTTTCCTCTCTGACAATCTAATATTTAAAAACGGTTTTGCGTCAGAAAACTTTTTTACTTGCCACTTAACCTTGTGTATCGCTTTTAATTGATTAATATTGTCTGGAAATGAGTTGTAATGTAACGTACATGTATTATATGCAGATTTCTTATAATGAGCTGTTGATACTGGCACATAATGGATTATTCCTACGACGTGTGTTGTAATTATAAATATCTTGTTGCATGAAAATATGTTCCCACGCTTAAGTCAGTTTTGACAAAAAAATATAGACTCGTAAATAAATAGGCAAGGCAATTAATTGTAGAATCCCAACCTAAATGAAAAGAGGCTTCCAGAAATCACGCGGATATTATTTTCTTATTATTCGTACGATTTTACTGCAAAGTCTAGATACTGAAGGACGTATTTTCCCATAATATGATATCATATCTCAGGTGGGAAGATACATTCGTAAAATACACGCAACGAGCTGCTAAAGGATGACTGAAATCGAATGAATGCGTTGCATAATTGACTTAATTGAATGTTGCATTTATGTATACGGATATTCGGATATTCCATTTGAGGTTTGACCGAATTGAGAGACCCAGAAGTTTGTTACCTTCACATCAAGCAGTTGCATGTTGCAATGGAACATGCGATTGCCTGATTGAAATGTAAAACTTCATTGAAACTCTTTCCCCTTCGATTACTTTTAATATGTTATAACGAATCCAATTCGATATATGTATCTGAAAGTGTTCTATTTAATGCTTCGTTTGTGCAAAATATATTCGTTTCAGGAGCAAAATGTTCATTCATTTCTAGTGGACGAGGGCATATCGTTTACGAATAAGATAAAGAGGATGCGGTCGTTAAGATCGAACCCTTTGGGACCCCATGCTCAATTTGGAAATAACTGAAAATACGATAATATGATTTTGTTTCATACCAGTACGGTATTTCTACAATTTGAGATCGATGTTTAAAGAATAAAGTTTTCAATCTAGAGCAATGCCACGAATTCCAATTGAAGGTAATTTTGACAGGAAAATTGTATGGTTAATGACATCACATGTTTTCGAAAGATCTAAAAATATTCCAAGTTTATGGATCAAAATCTTTAGGGAAAGAAAAAAATAGCTGTTTACGAAGGTTTGGATTTTCAATAACCACGTTCAGAGTGGGAAAATGCTTTTCTTCTGAAAAAAGCTTTTAATCTTTTATAGAAAAGCCTACCTAATAGTTTTAAGAAAACTGATAAAAGGGATATTGTCTGATAATTTTCATTTTCATTTTTGTTGATTTTTTTAAAAAATGGCTTAATTTTTCATATTTTAAAAATATTTGGAAATGTGCTTAAAAAGCATTAAATATATAAACCAACGAGTGTATAAACCACAAGTTTTTAATAATCAATTAGAAAATTCTTCTGTTTAGTCTATCCAGTTCTACGAGACATTTTTAAGCTTGCTCCAATTTCAAAATAGCTCTAATTCTCGCAATTAAGGTTCAGAAAGTTGTTTTTTGTTTTTACAGAGGTCTACTAATCATAATTTTTTAAGTCTCTTACTCTCAGACTCGAATCATTTGGAGTTAATCATAATACTCTATTTTTTCAGATAAATTCTCAATTCACGTTTCTCCTTGTTAGTCCATTTATGCGCTTTGGGAAACGAAAATGGTTTCTGAGCATTCTCGAAAAAAGTTTGACAGTTATTATCTAAACATTTTTTTTAATTTTGTGAAACAAATAAAATTGTTCCACTGAAGATCCTATGTCGTCGATTTTTTTAGTGCGCGCCGTGAAGTCACGAAATTTAAGCAATTCGAAATATCGCGGGTTTCTGGTTGGGTGACACCGAGATCTGTAACACTGTGACACCGTGACACTGTCTGGGAACACCGAGATCTAACGACGAAAGTCCCTGGTTGAAGGGATAAAAAGCAACTAATTAATATCACTGCCTAGATTAAAGCAAGATTACTTCAAGAGGTTCGACGCCGTGAATACGTAACAGGTGGTTACGAATTTCACAGAACTTAAAAATAAATTAACCTCGCCGACTTGGACCCACTATTAAGGTAGCTAAGCTCTGCCTGTCACACGTCAGGACAAATATGTGGGTGAGGAGTAACATCTCTTTAAACAAACGGTGCTAAAACATCACGTATTTTCTCGCCCGTATTTTCATGCAAAATTAAGCGAAAAGTACTCAAATTTTTAAAAAAGTGTACAAGACCTTTGAAAATATTTCATTAAGAGAAAAATCTCCAACTTTAATATTTTAGTTTCAGGGAGACTCTGGAAAAAAAATTTGAACTTAAGCAATTTTCGACGAGTCAGGCTTTTCAACGAACATAAGACCTACTCCGTTCTCTTAAACGTCCGTCACACTAACAACAAAATTTAATAAAAAACGATGGAACCATTTTTTTGAAAATTTGGATAATGTCCCAAGGGCTTAATGTAAAGTACCTCCCAAAATTAATATATCGATTTCAAATTCAAGGAGCCGAAGATATCTGCCAGATCGATTGATAAATATACATTTTGGAGAAAATCGGCTGAACGGTCTAGCCGCTTGCGTTGTTCACAGACGGATGGACAGACGGACGGATAGAGGTTTTGCCATCATTCAATGTTTAGATATTATGGACCAACAAAACATGCATTCAGGCTATACCACGTGATAGAAGATTTTTTTCCTAAATCTAGGAACTGGATTTATCCACTTCTTCGTTACCAGGGCCCTATAATAAGAGTTTTCTGCCGAAAATTCTCCGTTTTCTTTGTGCAGCATTACATACCTTTCTCTCTACTCCGTAGCGAGAAAGTGATAAGAGAAATAAAAAGAGAAAATTGGGGAAGTACATAAGTGAGATAGAACATGATGCAAGAGGAAGACATGATAAAGCATATAACGTAATGAAATACCTAAATAAAGAAGATAGAGATAGGGCTCTACGAGTTTAAAACGGATACTTTAATTTTAGGGGATCCTGTACATGCAGCTTCAATTACATTTTCAAATTTTCTCAAAAATGCCTCCAAAATTTTTGGATAAACTTTGACTTTGGATACATTAAATAGGTTTAAAAGAAAAGTGTAGATCTCATTTTCGTTGAAATCCCTGATTTTTGAAAGCCGGCTTACGATGAATATTTTCCCTACAACTGCAATACTGAAGATAGATATGTTTTTTCTGAATAAAATCTGTAGTTAAAAGACATCTTGAATTATGGTCAGATACAATTTTTCGAAAATATTAGTTTTTGCTTAATTTTCCGTGAAATTTAGGCAATTTTTTTAAGCAATTTGTTTCTTAGAAATCGGCGCCAATTTTTCTTTAAATTTTCTTTTCGTATTAAAGAACGATACAAAAATTGGCGCTGATCCCACTTGCGGCGAACTTTATATTTTCGTAAACTACAAAAAGGTAACATCGCAAAACAACAAAACTACAAAGATAGAGATTTTGGATCGAATTAAAATCTGTTCTAAAAAATCAGTTGTTTAAAAGCGGTCACTTAGATTTAGATGTAGATTTATTCAGTCAGAAAACAGTAAAAACTGTATGTGACGTAGGGGGAAAAGATTATCTGTGCACAGATTATTATGTGTACTATTATGTATTATGATACAGTGTATTATTTTAATACGTATTTTTTTAAAGATTTAATATGTTTGTAACAAATAATGCACTTCAGCTTCCGAGTCAATGACCCCCATTTCGATCAGGATTTTACTGATATATCACCACTGATTTTTATATTTCGTAGATATCACAAGAAAGGATTAGCATCATTGAATTAATATACATGAATATACTCTGAATACTAACAATATTGACATACACGAATGCGACTTGATTTCTTCCCGCCTACTGGTCTAAAGGCCCTTATCACGTTTTTGCAGATCCTTTGAGAAACGTCCTGACAGCGCATTCCAAACAACAAACTTTTTGTAGCATAACGGAAAGTTGCAATCTGTGAAAAACCTGTGCTAGGAATATTATATATAAGGATTTGTGAGTTAAGAATTACGTCGGAACACGAACGTAATGTCTATCACACATTATCTCTCTATTATACCTCCGTTCACTCTTCCTTCAAGCGAACGACATCGTGCGAACTTCCTGCCAACCAGGAGAAATATCAACCATGACTACGTAAAAGTCACAAGGCTATTAAATAAAAACGCCCACCTGCAATATTTTCTGGGCGGTTCAACATATTGAGATGAATTTTTTACTGTTTACGTCGTTGGCCCCGTTTGGTGCTCATAGGTGTCCAGTCCTCGTTTGAGACTATTGTCTTGTACAGGCGCAACCACCGCGCAACCAACCAGTCTCTCAACCTACGTATATGGTTTGCGAGTCTGCGTAGGTCAGATGCATTCTAAATCCGAATTAAGCTAAAGTGGTGTGCCCTTCTATGCATAATCCGGTTTGGGAGTAGGGAGTCAGACCGCACAAGGACGACACTGGTGCTACCACCGTTATGCGCTTATGTGGTCTTATTCACTCTCACATAAGGTACCAGCAAAGGGGAGCGAAAGACGGGAACGGTTTGTGTTTAAGAGTTATACACGTGCTGAGAATTCACAACATTCTGAAACAGTTTAGCGAAGGGAAAGAAAAGACAGGAATGCTTTGTGTTTAAGAGTGATGCAGGTGCTGAGAATTCACAACATTCTGTAACCCACCAATTTATTATCCATGCCTTACGCGAGATCCGAACCCACAACCCAGCTGTACCGCGCACTCGAGCTCCAAGACTCTTCGCCCCCCAGGCGAGCAGAAAGAGAAGATAAAGCGTTGAAAGGTGATTCATGGCGGTTGAGAGCAGTCCACCATGCCACAACACACAGGCAAACTGACATGCTCGAGGCGGGATTCCAATCAGCGACCCTTCCAACCGGAGCTGCCAAGGCTCGTCGACCTCAGCTACTCAGACAGGCGGTTAGCGAGCCTGGAATTCGATTCGCCGCCTTTACGAACTGTAACAGCAAAACAAATACTACATATACCGAGACGATATATTCGCAAACTTCGTGTTTCTACTGTCACTCATTGCTCTTAAGTAGTCACTGTAGTTATAATGTATTGCGCACCGTTCATCGTTGTCAGAAGACATACTATACACACGGTTAAATCATGAATATTGTTTCATCACTTCAGTATCTTATTTGTGGAGGTTCCGGTGATAACTAAGACTCAAGCCCGATCAATCAATAAGAGGTTTGTAATTCACTGGAAACAACAAGTGTCATGTCCCCGGTATATGGATACCCCACGACTAGTTGCGTTATATAGATACTTGCAAAAGAATAAGAAGGGAATTCTATGGGGAATATAAAAAACTATCCCGTTGAATGTTGTTTACTACTCTGACACCAAACATACCTCTTGACTTAATTAAAAACGTTGTATGCAAATCTGTGAAAGGAAAGGTAAATTAGTAAATTCATTACCATAATACACACGAATTTTCCTTCAATTAAGGATATCCATTTACTCATGGATGATCTCACTACAAGCAGTGGTCTCCATTTACTAATGAATGCTATTTATCTCGACTTTCATTTTGTAAATTCACGTATCAACGAAATGCATAGAGAACACTGAGACTTAATACCAGAGACTAGCCTTAACTGAGTTTCTGCTTTCTTTCCTTTTAGAAAACAATAATGTAATAAACATTGAAAATAAATATTTCATTTCAGAAAATAATAAAGAATGTTAATATAAATTGATTTTATATTTTATTACTACATTTATTTGTCTGGTGCTACTCTTCATACAATGCATCATATATCATAAGCCACTGTATATTTCAGGTGAGCAGCGATGACTATGATGAAACTTGTTGATAATACAGTAGTATCATATCTCGTTAACCTGGCCTATGATGGGATTAATGATCATTATATTTCGGATGTCTCGGATGCATTGACTAGTGGAGGTTGATTGGGCAGAACGAGTAGTGTAGGCTCTATCATAGGAAACTCATAAAATGAACACGGATTGTGTGGACTTGCTTATCGTACTCGGAGTTCCAAAACGCTTTCGTTATTGGGTTCGAGATGAGGACAACTCGC
This sequence comes from Gryllus longicercus, assembly GCA_038098605.1. NCBI lineage: Eukaryota > Metazoa > Arthropoda > Insecta > Orthoptera > Gryllidae > Gryllus > Gryllus longicercus. The sequence continues at coordinate 54,310 of JAZDUA010000966.1, forward strand.
ATGTGTGATCCACGTGATATCTGGAGCGATGTTACTAGGCGATCACATAATGTAGCTTTCCAAAGCAGATATGATTTTGTCTGGGAACCATTATCCGTAAACGCATATACTGTTGCAAAGTGCTTCTGCATCTTATATGGTATTTACAGATATTTTGGGTTGAATTTAGTTTGTTATTTGCTGGTGATTTCCGTGTGAACGCGTTCTAATGCATGTCATTCATAATAGCTTAATGTCAGATCTAATTCTGCAGCAGAAAACACTGGCAATCTAATTTCTGACAACTGCCAGAAAATGGCATTCCCTGAAACCGACCTGCTCTTAGGTAATGTTACTTTAAATAAAAATGAATATATAAATTTATAATTAAAAACAAGATATTTTAGCGCCTCGTCGTCTTATCTCTAACGTACATACAAATAATGATACGAATAAATTTGCTACAATTTGTACTGTTAATAGTAATTCTGAGTGTTTTTCTGTCTTATCGATGTTGTCATGTATCATTGTTTAATAATTAAAGTATACATTTGTAACTTTTAACATGATGGCAAGTATATAACTGATTAAAAAATAATTAATAAACCGGAAACCATGAATATTCACGAAAAATACACATACACAAAAATAATTGGAAATTGTTCATGATACAACGGAATGACTTCAAATTTTAGTAGATTCAGGTAAAGCGCGATTAACAAAAGAAATAAAATAAATAAAACATGTGGCTACGGATCTTCTTAGAACGTGTCTCGGCAAGGACTTAAACATCTTAATGAATATGAATTTTTTCTCACGCAGAAATGGATAATGAGCAAGTTATGTCACAGAAATTATCATATTATTTTACGCCTTAAACATATTTAATTTTTGAGAGAGCTGTGTTTAGAATACGAACTAGTCAAAAAATGGTTGAGGGTGCTACTGAGTTTATCTGTAAAGTTGCAAATGAAGCTGAAACATGCATATTGACAGGTGCGCCGCGAATTTTCGGGTTCGGTGGGTCATGGTTAGCGTATTAGACGGTTAAACCGAAGTTGCGATCTCAAATTCTATTGAAGCAATGGATTTTTAAGGGAGAAAAATCCTTTGTACGCCTTCTGTTGGAAGGGAAGTAAATCCAACTAAAGTGTTCTAGATTTATTGCATGTAAAAATAAGCCTAAAAGAAGCCTCTGGCCTAAATTCTAATCGCCTGTTTTTTTTTTTTCTTCGCCCGAGAGAAGAGCCTTCTTTCGGTGTTAGCAAACAGAGCGAAGCGAAATTTGCTTGGTGAGGCGGTGTAGCAGGTCTGATCGCTTGAGCCTCGCCACACAAAACAAAGTTTCACTGTATTGAATTTTGTGCTTAGGCCGACGAATTAATAAGAGGCAGATTAGTGGTAGGTGTAAAAGGTAAATATTTGAGAAGTTGTTTGATGAATGAAAGCAATTTGACGCTGACGCGTGCAAAAAGTGCAACAAAGAAAATCAGTTAGATAAAGTTTGCGAACAGAATTCTAATACAAGCAAGATTGTTGCAGTAGAAAATGCAAAATAAAAAGTAGAAAAATCACTTTAAAAATATGTATTGCATAGAAACAATTCAACTGTAATAAAGTTGATAAAATGCTTCATAATTAAGATAAGAAATATGCATAAATATTTGAAATGACTGTTGAATCCTGGAGCTTCTTCTGATTCACGTCAGTGATCTGCAGCTTAAAGCAGTGTCAAAGTTATAAACGAGTGCTGATTAACTTCGTTATGATAGATCTTTAATGATGCCGTTTAAATCATGATATTTACAATTTCTTGAAAATGAACATGAACATAATGTAAGATTTTTGTTATGAAAACATATTAAATATTTACCATTATTTTCGGTAGAAACGCTCAGAATTGTGATTAGTTCTAGTGACTACTCAACGTGATGAACACAGATTGAATGTACAATGAAAGGCAAGCCATTGGAGGAATTTTTAAGCAAACACGTAAATTTTCGTAACGGTTTAGGAAAATTTAAATTGGAACGCTATATTGAGATTTATAGATCTCGTTCAGATAGAGATATATTTGATTTTTTTAGCCTTCTCGGCTATTTGTGTATCATATATTTATACATTGTTTAACATATATATGTATACTGTATCAACTATTTATACAATTAATTTTATATTTTTATATATTTTATAGATTTTCATTTAAATTCGGTAATTTTATCATAATTTTTATTTTCTAACGGTCATTTATTAAATAATCCCCATCCTTTATTAATAGTTTATTTTTAGCCTGAACAGTTTTACTTAAATTCATTTCTAAAATTTGTCCTTGTCTATTTCTCTTGTTTTATATTTCACTCTTTTGGCTTTGTTAACTAAATTTCCTGTTATCTGGTCTATAATTAATTAGATTATATATATAATTAGATTATATATATTATATTATATATATAATTAGATTATATATATATATATATATATATAAATATATATAAATATATATATATATATATATATATATATATATATATATATATAAATATATATATATATATATAGTTATTCAAATAATTGTTCTCAATATTCTCGCGGCAGTAAGTAGATTCCTTCATATAGGGCTAGATGAGAGATAATACCCCAAATCTATAGCTGATTTGTTTTTGCAAATAATCCCTATTGGACGGGAGCGAAAAGTTTCTGATAAATTCTTGTCAAAACGCTCACCCCCATCTGTAGTGAAAATTCAACTAGTTTATAGCTTACGATGGGGATCCAGAAATTACGAAAATGTCTACTGAATACACTTGTCCTCATAGTACGTCACACATAGTTTTAACTGTTTTTGAGTTAAATACATAAGTAAAAATTTGAAAGTAAAAATAAGAATCGTATTATGAATTCTCTGTTTTACTGATATAAATTCCAGAATTTCTTGCATATTTGTCACTGAAGTGTACCTGTTGGATTGAATTTTTGCCCTCTTCGCTCGGCTTGGTTGAATCTTGATTCTTTTTGATTTCGAGTTTTTGGCGCCGATTAGTATTGTTGGACGGTAATGAAAACGGGGTGCAATTATAGATTTATATATCAAACATCTTTTATAGTCATTTATATATGATCCAATTCTGTTTAAAATATTGATATTTTCTACAGTTGTCTTTATAATGTACACTTTGAATTCCTCAAAATTTAATTTACTGTCGATAACTACTGAAAAATATTTCATTTAGTATACCTGCTGTATTTCGTTTATGTGGTGAATAATTTAGTTTCAAAGCTTTAACAAAGAAGTTGAGATAGAACGTATATGATAGAGATTAATAAAAAACTATATGCAAGAAATACAATATTTATCGTAGCGACTTTGGAAGAAAAGAGAGATGTTAATAGTAATTCTTCAGGGTTTTGTATACATGTTTTTCTGTTGCTACGTTGACGTGTTCCTTGGTTTAAAAATAAAATATCATTTTGGAAGTGTTTAACAGTAACTAGTATTACAATTGAGCTTGTGAGTTTATTATCTCCATCTCAATAAGGTTTGCTGCCCAGTTTCCATTGAGCCATTGTGCAAAGGTTGAGATGATCTGTTGTTTTGTTTCTAGAATTGAATGTAACTTCAGTATATATACTCCTTTTGTTGGATTCTCTTTTTGTTAGTTCCGGGAGGAATAAGATTGTGGGATTGTTATGTACTATTGTTCTTTATTTGTTCTACTATTCGTTACTTTCTCGCCTCGCTATGTACTTCCGTAGTAAAAAGAAAGAATTGTTGTGTTGCTGCGGAAACGGCAGTTTTTCAACAGGAAACTTGTATAATGGGTCTCTGATAACGAAAACTGGGTAAATTATTTTCCAATATACAGTAAATTACATTCTTTAACACGATTTGCTGTCAGATTCCATATTTTGCGGGTCCTTCATACAAAAAAAATAAATACATATAGTTTCTTTTTTTTAAATTTATTTCTTCTCGTTCGACCTGAAGGTCTTTCGAGGGTTTTCGGTTTTACATACTGACATTTTGGGATTTGGGCACTCCTGACAAATTGAGATTAGATTTCTCTGGCTTGTTTAATTCCTTGTTTGCTTCTAGGAGCTGCTGGGATTTTTTTTTTTTTTTTTTTTTTGGGTGGGAGGGGGAGGGGGAAGCTGTTATGGATAGCCCTAGCGGGCAATAGGAAGGGAACGTGCTAGGTTATATTTAGATGCGGGATGATATTATTTGTTTAGGGGGGTTTAAGCATGTCTTTGGGAAATTTGGATTTGATTCGGCTTGGGATATTTGCTGTTCGACCTAATTGAAATATCGGAGTGGCATGAGATGAGGGAAGGGAAGAATAGAAGTTATTTGCTAATTTTTTAATGTGTTCGAGCACAGTTTCCATTTGGAGTTCTCTATGAATTTGGTGGTTAGGTATAAACCATGGAGCTTTAATTGACTTTCTGAGGACTTTATTTTGGACAATTTGCATTTTTTGTATGGTGGTGGAAGCAGCGTTTCCCCAAACCGGGCATGCGTAAGTTAGCGTGGGTAGGATAATAGATTTATATAATAGAATCTGGCATTTGGTATTGAGTGTTGAATGTTGATTTATGAGAGGGTATAGTTTTAAAATTTTGGCATTGGATTTGTTGATAGCTGCGTGAATATGAGGTTTCCAGGTGAGTTTCTTATCTAACAATACTCCTAGGTATTTTATTGGTTCGCTTTTCCAAGGTATTTCGTTGTCATCTATTTTCAGATTGGGAGGGATTTGAGGTCTCCTAAGGGTAAATATCTTAGTCTGACATTTTTGAGAATTGATTGCTATTCTCCATTTTTTTGTCCATTGTATTAGGGTGTTAAGGTTATTCTGAACTCTATTAGATGCTAGGTTAATATCTGAGCTTGCTGAAAACAGTGCCGTATCGTCGGCAAAAAGAGCAGTTTCCACGTTGGAATACTTAGGTATGTCACTCATGAAAATATTAAATAAAGTAGGTGAGAGAACTGAGCCCTGTGGAACTCCGGCTGTGATATTACGTAGAGTAGAAAAGGAGTGATTAATTTTGACCTTAAATTTTCTATCAGAGATAAAACCTTTAATAATATTCTGTATGTACTCAGGGACTCCAAGTTGTCTTATTTTAAATAACAGACCGGTATGCCAGACTCTGTCATACGCTTGAGCTATATCCAAAAATGCAGCCAGAGTATGTTTTTTCTCTTGGAAGCTCTGTGCAATGTATTCAGTAAGCCTTAGTAGCTGGTGAGTGCAGGAGTGGTTTGCTCTGAAACCAAATTGAATATCTGGTATTGCATCCGTGTCTTTCAGGTACTTGTTAAGTCTCTTTAGTAGAAGTCTTTCAAAAATCTTGGAAATTGAGGGAGGGAGGCTTATTGGTCTGTAGTGTTCAGGGCGTCGAGGGTCTTTTCCTGGCTTGCGAAAAGGTAGAACAATTGCAGTCTTCCAGGCAGTTGGGAAATAATTAAAGCGTAAGATAGCATTAAATATTGTAGTTAGTCCTGCTACAGAGTTTTTATTAAGATTTTTGAGCATTTTATTACTGATTCCATCTATACCGGGTGTTTTTCGTTGTTTTAGATGTTTAATGATGTTAGCTGTTTCAGACGGTGAAATAAACTTTATTTTGGTTTCAGCTGTAGTTAGTGGTTGTTTCATAAAATTTTCAATTTCATTGTTGTGTTGTATCATTGTTGGCGGGTGTGGTCTAAAAACATTTTGTAAATGATCTGCAATCGCTTTGACCTTTTCGTCATCTGAAAGCAGTAGCTTATTGTTTACTTTTAATTCGGATATTTCGTTTTTATCTCTGGTGATTCTTTTTGTTGTTGGCCAAAGATGAGCTGAATTTGGATCAATCTGGTTTATAAACTGACGGAATGAAGTGTAGCGGTGATTATCTAATCTATTTTTGACTACTCTTGATAGTTTATTTAGTTTTGTTTTAATATCTGGCCTTCGAGTTATTTGCCAGAGTCTTCTTAAGTTATGTTTTGATTTAATTAAATTAATAATTTTCCATGGAATTTGGGAGGAAAATAGTTTATTTTTTGTATTATACATATGGGGGGATATCTTTGTTGTTGTTGAATGATCTAGAGAATTAAGAATAGCTGCATTAAACTTTTCTAGTTCGGAGTCGATATTTGCAATCGACCTAATAGGGAGTGGATATTTATAGTTATTTTTCATTAGGTAAGCGAATTTAGTCCAATTAATATGTTTTCCTAATGGGTTATTTCCTGATGTAATTTCTTTAAAATTTCCTTTGTGTGATATTAGGATCGGATTATGATCTGAATCTAGTTCAGCTACAACTTTTTGAAGCAGTGGGAAGTTAATATTTTTGGTTATGACTATGTCGAGAATGTCTGGGATTATATTACAATTATAGGGAACGTGTGTAGGTTCAGTTGGTGCATGAATATTAAGGTTATTATTATTTGCAAATTCCAGTAATTTTTTGCCTTGTAAAGTTATTGAGTTGCAGCCCCAAGCTCTGTGTTTACTGTTTAAATCTCCTAGGAGAATTATACGATTATATGTGTTAAATATTTTTCTATAAGCCTTTTCAGGGAAGCTTTTATTGGGAGGTTTATAGGCTGCAATAATTATTACTTGTTTGTCATTGTTAGGGTTATTATTAATATTATTACTATTAGTATTACCGTCACTATTTTCACCACTATCAATGTCCGTTCTAGCATTAGCAACAATACCAGCGTTATCATCAGCTGTAGTAGCAATAGCTGCTGCTGAGGTACCTATAGTGTTAGTGATGTTATTACTGATAATACTACTCTTCACTGCTATTCCTATTGACTCGAGGTTTGGGGAAGAGGGCGTAGTTATTTGGCTGCACTCGACGTTTTTAGTTACTATTATTGCTACGCCACCTGACGCTTTGTTGGCGATTCTGTCCTCTCTAAAAATTTTAAACCCTGGAATGTGGAATTTTTCACCCGGAATTAAATGGGTTTCGGTTACGCAAGCTATTTCAATTTCATTTTTCTTTAGAAAATATCTGAATTCATTTTCCTGGCGTTTTAATCCGTTGGCGTTCCAGTTTAAAAGTTTAATATTGGCTATTTTATTTGTCATAATTTAAATTTGTCAGAACAGATTTAACTGTGTTTTCAATTAAGGGAGTGAGCGCTATCATGTCTTGTTGTACGATGTTTGAGATTAAATTTGATTGTTCCTGTTTAAATAATGAAGAATATGACCTCGATTGGTTACTAAGATTATGGATTAGGATGGTGGGTAGGATGTGGTGGTGACTGTCTAGTGGTAACAAGGTTAGGATGACTAGTGGTTAGGTGGGGCATGTTAGAAGGTGGGTGCATGGTTTTCGAGTTTTTCATTGACTCTGCTGCCTTTTTGTATATGCTGCAGCCTTTATAATTAGCTGTGTGGTCGAGACCACAGTTAATGCACTTAGGGGGGGTAGATTTAATTTTGGTACACTCAGAGTAGTGATGTTGGCCAGTACATTTGACGCAGCGAGGCTGCAGGCCGCAATTTGCCTGGGAATGCCCAAATCTCTGACAACGTTTGCATTGGATTACATGAGACTTGAATCTTTTTTGAATTCTAATTACACTGTACAAAAATCGGTTTAGTTTAAATATTTCTTTGCTTTGATATGTGTTTTCTAGATCTATTGCACAAACAGGTATGGGGCATTTGTCTTTATTATATAGTCTTGCGACTTTAATTGCTGGGAATTTTAGCCTTATCAGTTCCTGCAGTATTTCACTTTCCGTGTAGGTAGTAGGAATGTCCTTCATAACTATAGCTAAAGTTTTTACAGTTGGGTCTTTGAAAGAATGGAATTCAATTTTTTCAGATTCACAGAATTTCCTAAAGCTTCTATAATCACTTATTGAAGTGAATGAAATTTTAATAGCGTCTTTTTCTTGTTTAGTTGTGAAGTCGTCCTTAACGTTCTTTTTAATATCTTCTAACAAAAGTTGAAAATTGCTTGCATTGTGCACTATGATTGGGGGGATTTTAATAATTGGATCGATTTCGGGTTCTTCATTAGTTTCTAATGTTCCAAGAAGCTTATACCTATTAGAAACAGGAATATTGTACCTGGATATATCCTCTTCTGGCGAGCGTGACCTCTTACGTTTAAGTTCATTACCATGTTCCTGCGTGCCTTGCTGCTGCGGTTGCTGTGAATGTGATTGCTGTGGCAGAGGCGGTTGTGTCGGCACGTGATAATGATTTTGAAGCTGGGAAAGTTGCAGTTCTATCATTTGTTGCTGATGTTGGAGATGTTGCAGTTGTTGTTGAAGAATTTCTTGATGTTGTAGTATTGTTTGGTCGGAGGGGGGCTGAACAGGTTCACTGGTATGCAGGTTTTCACCATCACTTTCACTAAAAGTGGCGTCCATTGCGCGTCGAATTAGTTGCCCCGTAACGGAGCAACTATTTGTGGCCATTCACTGGTTTTAAAGATTTGTTGGCTTTAACTAAAACTAAAATCACACTTTTCTAAGCGAGGCACTGTTCACACCGTTCACACGAAAGACGACTCACTTTCTGAACGACCGTATTCACGGCCCCGCTGGGGCACTTCTTATCACTGGTCACAGTCGAGGTACTGCGGAGCGATAAGCATCGGACGAGGTGTGAACCGTTCGGTAGCCAAGCGCAGACTGTGATATAGTTTCTCTTTTCCTCTGACCGTGGATCACGGTAGCGCTTAAACCATTAAGACGATTTTCTCCAAAACTGATATTCCTCGATCCATTCAAAGGAACATTCAAAGGAGGTTTTGTTGAGGTTAAAACGGATATTTCGATTTTTGTGGGTTGTTTACATAAAGCCTCAAAAACAAATTCATACTTTTCTAAAAACTTCCTCCAAATGTTTGAATAAAACGTTCTCGAATAGCGTAAAGGGTGCTTAAAAATGTTGTAGGTTTCATTTTCGTTAAAACTCCTGTGAAATCGGTTCTTTAAAATCAGATCTTGAAATATGTTACTGCACAATTTTCGAAAACGTGAGTAATTTTTGCTTACTTTTCCGTGAAATACAGGAAATATTTAAACAATTTTTTTAACAACAGCTCCATTTTTTCCTTCTCGTATGTATCAAATGACGGTATAAAAATTGTTGCTAGGCCTATTTTCTGCAAATTTTGTATTTTCGAAAAAGGTTAACATTGCAAAAGCACAATATTAAAGATAGAGTTTTTTGTCTGAAGTGAACTATAACTACCTTCATAAAGACCTCAATTTCTCAACAATCTTCCAACATATTCAGAATATCAGATATTTTCTACTCAAAACTATCGAATTTTTCAGCTCTGAACATTTTTCATCCAGGCAAAACTTCCGACCCTCTACAAACAAGTATCTACTCCAGACTTCACTAGTACAAACTTCGCACACCTTAAACCAACCCCATAATTCCTACATTACTATTCTAATTTATATAAAATAAAAAGGTTTCCAAATAACTAAAAAGTTAATACACTTTCGCACTGCTAGATGGTTGAAAAGGTTCCCAGAGGGGACACCATCCTTATTTGTAATAATTTAAATATATCACATGTACTATGTGTAACTGTCCTGTAAAGTGGTTAATCCACTGCACCAGAAAAAAATAATAATAAAAAAGTGAAATATGTTCTAAAAACATGTCATTGAGAAAGGTTACGTACAAATATTTTAAAAAACGAAAGTCTTTCCGTACTTTTTGGTTTGAAGTTAAAGGACATTATAAAAATGTTTTTATAACTTTTAGTTTTTTCTCTAAATTTGTTCCACAACCAGAACAAGGAAAGCTTAAGATTTGCGTATGTCTCATTTCGTTGTCCTTTCCGAATTTCGAAAAATTACAAATTTTAGAAATATTGCGAGAAAGCATATTCTGTTGTTGCATCACTAGTTTAAAAATAAAATATTTCCTTAAAAAGTAGTATATTTAAAAAAATGTCGTGTTCAATTTGTTGATAAAAGGAGTAGTTTGCGTGAATTTCAGCTTGATATTAAAGCAATTCATCAATTTTTTTCATAAACGGTCATAATTTTTTTTCTTTTATTTTTAATAGATATAGGAAGTGACGCATAAAAGTAGCGCATCTTGTTTAATTTTCTGAATTCTTGCCAATTACCAAAGTTAGGAATAATGTGAAAAAGTATGAAGCACCACTAGTTTTCAAATTATCTATGTACATCCTGATTGGACAAACAAGGTTTATTACAAATACTATCTTCTTCTTCCGAAATAGTGTCATCAAATATTTTTTAGTTAAGATGGATAAATTTTGAATGTTAGCGAAGTTAGAAACGTACTTAATAACATTCAATCGTATTCTTAGGCTATGTAGTGTTTTGCTTTTTCCATAAGATCATTTTCTTACACATTTTAGCACTTTTATGACATGCTAATTTTTTTATATCCTATTTATGTTTTTTTCATTATTTAAGATCTCATCAACGTCTAGGACTTTGGCGACCACTATTGTATTTAACGGTTTGTTAATTGTGAAGATGACAAGATATTGTGTTGATAGGGGGTGACAGGGCGAGCACAAATACAACCATGCCCAAGGGGGGACTGGAACACGCGAACCTTCGGTCCAAGGTCATAACGGTACTACTGTACTACTGCGATCTCGGCTATCCGGACCGGGGTATTTATGTTTTGTGGATCCTATAATATGATTTTTGCATGGTTCCTATATATTTAGAGGCAGCCCAAAACATTTGGAGGTCCTAATTTAGCAGATGCGAAAGTTTATTTCTAGTGCATTTTCGGTGTGTAATACTTTGTAACTCTATAATAATTTTCATTCACTATACAAAGATAATTTCATACGTCATCGCAACCAATTTATTTATTCTGCAAATGTGGCAGTACGGTAACATTAGCGTTTGAAAGTTCGTCTCCCTCTTCTGAACTGCGTCGCCAGATGGCGTCTTTAGGTGAAATGCGTTGGTGACAAGTTTATACCGCACCAAAAATGTCGGTGTGCTGCTGGCTGTGATCAAAGATAGATAAAAGATGATGGATGATAGAGGGTGTTGTGGAAGACGTTATAACAGCCTTTCTAATCGGCCTATCACAGAACACGGCTTTGGCCCCATTCCGAATTGAAAGGAGCTATTACGAAGTACGATGATGGGAACATTGAATACAAAGACGGGACTAAACAATGGTCATCTTCAGGAACATCGCACAGCCTTTAGTACACAATTATTTCCAATATTTGACTATTGAGGATACCGCAAATCATCAGCTCTGAACGTTTGTGAGAATGTTTTCATTAAAACGTTTTACGTAAAAATAGGGATACAAAAATAAGAAATGCATATAAAACTAAAAATATATACTAAGAAAACAAAAAAAAAATGTAGAGACAGGTATTTAAAATGCATTTCCACAAATACTCCAAAAACTAGAGGAGGCTCTTCACAGTCGCATACCAATGAGGGGACGGGGTCTATGATGGACCTCCGCGTAGTTTTTCCCCACTCTATCTTTGTTTAGGTGAAGAGTTACTGATTTATAGTTTATTCATTTTATTATTAGAATCTTTCCTTTACCTAAGTAATAATTTCCTCTTTCAACACTTGTCGACCAACATTGTTCTCAATATTTACAGCACTCTATCCAACTCCACACGAAGAAAGTATAGCTCTTTATTCTGTCGATACCGCTATTTTCACTTCACATACTGATATCAACATTGCCTATGATTACATACAATTCTACATTTTCAGTTATACGAAATGGACCAAAAAATGGAGGATTAAAATTAACCCCTTAAAACCACAATCCAAAATATTCACATTCAGTCGTCCTCCGTTCCCTACACACCTACGAATAAATAACACCGATGTTCCCAGTCTTTCCCATTCTTCGCCAGCCAAATACCTAGGTGTCTTACTGAACAAACGGCTAATGTGGAAATCACACATTAAATCAATAGACAACAACACACGTGCAAAAGTTCTAAAGCTGTACCCGTTTATCAACATAAATTCCACCCTCAGTATAGAAACTGGGCTTCTCATCTATAAAATGTTAATAAGACCCGCAATGACATACTCGTGTCCAATATGGCACAACATAGCACCAACCTTTCTATCCATTTTACAGACAATCAAAAACAAATATCTAAAACAAACCTTGAAAGCCCCCTGGTTCATTTCTAATTCACAAATCCATCGAGAGCTTCAAGTACCTCTCCTTACAGAATTCATCTCACAAACCTTTCAAAAATATTACTCTTTCCTTCCAGCATGTCCTAACACTCCAATATTCAATCTCGGCCAAAACGCACATTGCCCATCACGCATTAGATTCCCCAAAGATCTCTTTCGGCCACCATAATTCATAAAATCATTTGCCCCCTTTTCCCACAAACACCCTCTCTCCACTTCTAAACAATGTTTGCAAATTTCCCTTAATCAAGTTGTCCAAATATGAAATTTTAAAAACAGTGAAGGGTTATCCCAAAACCTCCATTTTTCTGAGGATGGCCAAGTAGAGTATTGTAGTATGTAACATTGTACCTGTCAAAATCCCCGAAAAACGAAAGTCGAACGGGAAGAAAATAACTTTTTAAACAACACGTATCGGAACAAAAAAACGAAACTGACATGCGTAGTTGCTTCGTGGAAACACTTGTACTTGTACTTTTACAACCGGGCATGCCCGTAAACATATTGCAATATTATTTTTGAATTCGTCGATGTAGATAACAGTTATGCTTTTGGATCAACACAGTGACTGTGAAACTAGTTCTTCAAAAAAACTTGGCGGAGAACTCAGCAAATTCAGAAAATGTTCAAAATATGTTTTATCTTCCCGTAACTCCAAAATTGAAAATATGTGTATATGAAAATAAAACTTGATGAAAATGATTGTAATATATTACTAAAAGCAATGTAGCTATTACAAAATTGTTTTCCAAGACGTAGCACGCGTACTGCTCAAGAACAACAAAAATACTCTTGAATAACTCTGAAAAAATTAAATATTTTAAAAAAAGCAAAGTCTTTATGAATACTGACAAAACATAGCATAGTATATATGAAGTTCAACAGTTCTGTACATACGAAGAATGACCAAAAAGTTGCTGTTCCGTAACAAACCTGTAAATAGCAAATATGTAATGGCCAGCGGTATCTTCTTAAGAGTCCCACTGTCGCATGTCAGCAGCTACGTACAGAGAATGAGAAATTATTCTATGCGCGTAGTATGAGAATATGCGGAATAACACAATCAAATATTTATATTTTTCAGACAAAATCGAAACTGTTTCATTACTTTGGGATTTTTTCGAAGTTTCTGGGTATCTAATAAATCCAGACACCATTTTCATAGCCCTAAGATGCATATTTTCTTTCAATTTATGTGCCGATTGGAAATTAGAAATATAGATATATACAATTTTCCTTCAATTATGTTGTCTGCTAGGTCGGATGCAGCCGCTGTCTCGAGGAGACTTCTGGCCGCCGGCAGCTCTTAACGGTGGTTTTCCCTGGTGTCCTCGAGCAACACCAGGCGAAAGCCTGAGCAGTACCCTAACAAACGGGCCATGGACGACGCGCGATCTTTTCTTCCTTTTCCTGGTTCTATCATCACCGCTTACTTACACACCCACACTGACAAATACTACACTACCACTCACGCCGGGAAACCGGTCGGGAACATATAGCTCGTCCCGTTCCCCGCTGGTGGGAGATACCTGTAAAAATGCAATTTTCTTGGCGTCTTCCTACAATTCTAATATTGAAGATAGAGAATTTTTCCTGAATGAAATCTATTCTTTAAAGACATCTTGAAGGTCAAGTACAATTTTTGGAAAATATGAGCTTTTGCGTAATTTTGCGCAAAATATAGGTAAATTTTCAAACAATTTTTTTCTCCAAAAGAACGCCAATTTTTTCTCTAAGTTTTCACCTCGTATGTATCAAGGAACGGTAAAATATATGGCGCTAGTCTAATTTTCGACAAACTCTGCGTATTTTCGAAGATTGCAAAAAGTTAACATTTTAAAACGATCAAATTGAAGACTGATTTTTGCCTTCGAGAATGTCTGTTGCAATAAATAAGCTCTCTAAAAATTTCATGTATTTTTTTAAACGCGTAGTTTTCGCATAATTTGAAATTAATGTAATTTATTAAAAAAGTTCACAAAAACTTACAAAAATCTTCAATTTTTATTTTTCACAGATAGAAGTAGGAACGCTTAAAGAATGTCGCGGGTATCATTTTCGTTGAACTCTCAAAATATTCGAGAACTGCACATTTAAAATTAATGCGAGAAAGTATATGCTGTAGCACCACTAGTTTCTTTCTTTCTTTATTTATTTTGGTATAGGGTAAAGGAAGCTTAAAATGACAAACTTTGTAGCGCTATTCGAAATTTTTTATAGAAATAACACGAGAAAGTATGTGCACTTGTATTGTTTATGATTATTTCACGGCAAATAAATTATTTTTGGAAATACTTGTAAAGGAATCTTTTTTCCAACTAGTATATAGGAAGTTTACCGCCATAATAATATAAATATTTATCAAAAAGAAAATTAATAATTTAATTTTTTGAAAAGGATTAGCCTATTAGCACTTTCGATGTAATAATTTAGTTGAGGACTGCAAGGACTGCTTGACGCAACCCGCTTGACGTTCAACTTTGCACGTACTGTTGAAGCGATCCCTGCAATTATTACGCAATATTAATTTACCTGGAAAATTGAGGAAGAAGATAAGGAAGAGAAGAAACTGGGAAAATAAAACGGGAAGGAGCAAGATGATAATGAAGAAGAAGAAGAACAAAAAAGAGACAAAGGAACGCTCAGAAGAGACGGAGAAGCAGAAACAGAAAAGACGGAGGAGTCGGAGAAGGAGGAGGCGAAAGAGACGAGAAGACAAGATCAGAGAGGAGGCGGAGAAGGACATGGAGGCGGAGAGAAGAAGGAAAATCGAAAATTGTCTTACTTGTATCAATACACTAAGATCTATATTTGCGCAACTGACATTGTACGAGTATTTTTATCTCCAATTAATAATGTTTTATAATATTGTAGGCAATCATCCGAATGTAAATGGTAAGGTGACTCAGATTGGAATAATGTTTACCACACAAGAACGGTTTACGTAGAAGAAAAGAAATTTAGCATTTATAGGAAAAATATTAAATTGACTACACAGACAAATACAATGTACTTTAATATGTGACAGTGCCTCTATTTTTGTGAACGCAAGCTGTCTCCTGCGAATTCCGTTATATACTATATAATAAATAGCGAATATTGAATATATATTGAATTTTTGCTCGCAGATCCTCCACACTTGCAGATACAATAGGTCAAAATGTCAGTGTTGAAAAGAACAGAGAAGGGGTTTCATATGGATTTTGCGTTCCATACCATAATGCAAAGCCATTTGGACGTAGGAACGTGAACAGAAACCGTTTCTTTGACCGTTTCTTTATCTAAGGAAAAAACTAAAGAAAAAATTATGTGTCGTTTTTGATAATGTTTTATAAGTTGCCTTTACTTCAAGCAAAAATTAGAGCAAAACTACTAGTTTAAAAAAATTGTAAATGACCTTATTTAAAGATCTATTTTTTGGAAACATTTCATTTAAGAAGTAGTGGTGCTAAACAGCATATACATTCTCGCATTATTTGTACGAGCTACGTTATATTATTAAACTACATGAACCTGCAAAAGTGTTTCAAACCAGCAATATTTTTTTACAGCACCGACATTCGATCTCATGCTCTTAGAATTATCACGCCAGGCACAGTACCCCTACAACACCGGCCGCACGTCTGAAATCAATTTTTCCGACGCTTAAAAACGTTGATCATTTGTGTAGTAATTTTCAATAATTCAGAATTTTTTATTTACACGGTTATTTGAAGGTCTGGTTTTAATGAAAAGATTTCGTTAAGGAAAAAATTCAGTATTATAGTTTGCGTTTTTATTTTGCAATTTCCGAAAATAAAGAGTTCGCTGAAAATGATACCTGCGCGAGTTTTGAGAGTCATTTGCGAGGAAAAATTTTGAGGAATTCGTAGAAGTCTTCCGAGGAAAAAAATTAAAGGAAAATTTGGAGCCGTTTTCTAAAACAAAAAAAGTTAAAAAATTGCCTACATTTCAACAAAAACTACGCGCAAACAATTTATATTTTCGAATAATTGTACATGACATTATTTAGAGATCTGTCTTTGCAGATCATTAAGGAAAGAATCTCTACCTTTAATATTGTAGTTGTATGAACACGCCGAGAATTTTTTTGAACTTTTGCAATATACAAAAATTCAGAGAAGACTGCGCCAATGCCTGCGCCACAGTGATTTGTAAATATTGCTAATACGAATTAGTAATAAAATTGGTAATCAGCTGTGTTTGGCGGGTTTCCTTTCCCTTCACTAAATTTAGATTACGTAGTGTCGTAATTACTCCTCTTAGTGCGGTAATTTTATAGTGTCAAGATGTGATTAGTGACCTACTTTCATGAGGTGGGGCCTACGTCCTTGATCCATTGCGTCGCATGTGCGGTCGAGTCTCTTGAGTGCGCTACACAAAGGGTTGTTGTTCACGGCCCCTCCGGATCTGGTTTCTTTTGATAAGAGGTCGTAAATTGACATATTGGCGGAGCTCGCCTACGCAGGGCCGTCTTTTGTCCTTGTACTGAATAGCTCTTCTCTGAGTCTTTCTCTGCTTTTTCCACGGTCTTCAGAAACTTTAAGAGGCGGCGCGTGGCTGTCCTTCGGATGGACAATGGTGCGAAGAGGAGCCTTCTTCGGGCGCTGGCCCCTCCCCTCGCACCCTGCCTGACTGACCTGGATCCTCTCGAGAGCTGCTCGTCGCAAGAACGTAATCGCAAGGCTTTCTGGTTTATCCGAAGAGCGGTTATGTGATTAATGATATTTTAACCTTTTCTAATTGCTATGGTCACCTATATCTGCTCTCCTGTCATTTCTGTTGCAATTGTTTCCTGAAAATGTCAATTTGTTGAAATGTAAAAAGTGAGTTTTAGTTACACGTGCAATTTGTCTTTTTTGAGAAAATAAGAAGTCTCTAAACACATCATCTTGCTTATTTTTTTTAGCATTAGCATTGAAATACATAAATGTTTAATTAATAATTATTTGATGTTGCTACATGTTTGCAGTGCTCTCAGGAGTATCTATTCAATTAAGAAAGTAAAGTCGACATGACTTGTGAGATTGCTTATAATATTACTATTAATATAGTCTCGTTCGTGGTTCGAATGTTTAGTTTTACGTTATATCATTGCCTGGATGTTGATGACATTGGCCAGTGAATTTTTTGGGGGGGAGGGGTGGGAAAGTTTGGAAATGTTTTGTAATTAACTTTGAATGCTTGTGACTGACGAATTCATGCAAATGTTTTCATGATGATTTAATTAATGTTAATATGCAGATGCTTTCCTTTTAAGACGAGCAGAGTAAGGCGCTATGCAAATTGCCTCGATTATCCAGCACACAAATCGCAGAGAGAAACTAACCTCATTCGATCTTTTAGGGAATATTCTACTTTGGACGCAGACTAGAGGCATTTAATTACACAGCCGGAGACGAATATGCAGAGAAACACGAGAAAAGTACATAGTAATATGCAAACAGACATATTTGATAGTCTAATTAGGGGATTCGAATTTTCTTTGAAGATAATGGGAGGGAATTCAGGCTTAAACTTCATGAGTGCCGATCCAAAGTTGCAAATTTCTCTTGCAACTGATCTGAAGTAGAAGAAAAAGAAGAATACAAGTAGTGTAGTGGTGTGGAATTTTGTTGACAGAATTTAGTTACATGTGATAACGAATTGTTTTATTTATTATTCACGTTCTATTATGTAACAAATAACTAATAGCTGTTAGTTATCATTTATACATCCATTTTTCCCAACTCTGGCAGATATCATAGCTGGAAGTTGGAAATCATTGTCTGGAAGTTGCAAAAAAAAAGTCTTTCAGTGCTTATAGCTAGTTTTCGTGGCCTCCTCGCGCAGGATTTGGCATTGAAATCTGTTACACGCTAAAGGGCCAATGCATCCGAACAGAATGGCCTGACGCGCGTTTGCCCGCGTTCGTGGGAAAATATGAATAATCGTCCTGGTTGAAAAAACACAAAATTTCTCAAAAATATTGTTACGAAATAAATATTACGGTAATATACATATGTATGAACTCGTCCCTTCGCGGTCATTATCATGGGCTAAAGAAATCGATAGATATACATTTAAAATTCAAAGTTTTGTCAATATCTCTTAAATAAAAAAACGCTGTACAATAATATTATACATAATCTTATGTGCCCTTCGCATTCGTTTGCTTTAGTGGAAACCGCATTTCAATACCTTCAACGGTTCAGAAGATATGGTAAGGGAACATCTGAAATGAGCCACTTGTATGTATATCACGCTTCGTTTTGTATGAGTTTTTCAAGTGATAGTTGAACAGTAAGGCAGCAATTATAACATTATAATATTACATAACCGTTACTAATGTTGCAGGAAAGAATGTGCTGTTGAAGTACCACCAGTTTTCTTGGGTGGTCTTCTTTCGCAGTCGTTGCGCTTCAGTCAAGTCGCGCAAGTCGCTATCCATTTGTTTTTATGTGTACTAATGGTAGTAGAGAGAAATTCATGCAATTATGCAGAAAATGTGAATGCAGATAAACCTCTTGTAAATTCCTGATACCAAACTGACACCAGAGACACTCGAAACATATTGTGGAGATTCTTGATACTGAGATTATTTGATTCAGTCCTTATGGGCCGTGGTGAGTCTCAGGCCCGCACTTTCGTCTGACCACGGAAATTTCGCCACGCTCCTTTCACCATCTAGCGAAAAAAGAATGTATCACTCGGGCAACAGAACAGGCGATTTTGAATTGAGCTCAGACGCTCCTTTTAAGCTTGAGGATCGTTTACATGCAGTAAATCCACAACCTGGGACAGCCGTCTTTACTTCCCTTCCGAAGAAAGGCTCCCGAAGGATTTTTAGACCTTAAAAATCCACCGCTTCGAATCCCGCCCGATCGCATTTGAACCCGCAAACGTGGGTTTATCATCCCGGATACGCTAACCATTATACCACCGATACCGCTAAATATTAGTTTCCGGGCGCATCAACTCTTATGATCATCAGTCTTGTAAGTGTAATGCATGTTTTATTCCGGAAAGTGATGGTGTCCCCCCCCCTAGAAATTAAGATCCAGCGCAAACCTACTTTTCGGTTTGCGGAGATTACCTGGTTGCTTAATATCCAGGTCTCTCCCCCAGCGAGGCAGTGCCTCAGTTGGAACAACTTGAAGTTTCCGTTATATGTGATAGTGTTGTGTTTGTAAGAGTAAATGTCTGTGTTAAAGGAGAGAAGAGGGCAAGAATGAGGAAGGAAAGATCGCGCATGACACATGGTATATTTGATAGGACATTGCTTTTGCACTCTTCTGACATTGATAAAAAAACTCGGGAAACAACCCATCAGAGCAGCCGGTCGATAGTATTATCCTCCAGAAGTTAAATTCGTCATAGTGAAAGTGAAGACAAATTCACCTCTGTCGGAATTCGAACACTAGGACCTCCCGGCCAGCAGTACTGCACAGATAACAACGCTGCATCTGAGCTACCTCAGCCGAACTTTTGATACCGCATACGTTGTTTTATTCAAAACGTCTGTCAGCCTATCTGTGAACAATACTAGCGCCTAAATAGTACACAGAATTTTCGCCAAAACGAATATTCTCAGCTCGATCAGTAGGTCAGCGATCACGAAACTTTTAGATCAGCGGAGAGCAACCAATTATCTGTGACCGCTTTTGAACAGTTAATTTTAATGGTTCGCAAAGAACTCCTCTACATTTGTTGTCACAAAACATAAGCACAGGACTTTCCTTCTTGAGGAGTGGAGGTAATTCTCTTTTGACTCATTACTTTTTACTTTATCATATACGTAGTGTAAAGGAAGTTAAGATGTACCGTACACCAAACAATCGACGTCGAGACATTTTCGGATAAGCACGATTGTGAATTCCCAATATCTAAAAATGATTTTTTTAAACTTTCTCTTATCAAAAAGTTGTTTTCTCGTACGGAAAAATGCCTATTTTTCGCCAGAAAGAATTGTATGCCCCTGATAACCCACAAGTATTTTTTATTTGCTAAGGTTCGCTTTTGAACTTCAAAGTCATGTAACGACCTCTAAGTAACACGGGGGTAACGGTGTACAGACCCACAATCATCCAAGCCCCGGGCGGGATTCGAACCTGCAACCGTTCAGGCTTTAGGCACGCGGCAGCTACGGCTTTTCATCCTTAGCGTCCTCGGCAATCCAGGCCGGCTAAACATTTCTTCCTTTTTCCTAAATCTGTACCTTACCTTTTACAATACGCAGTGAAGTAAGTTCACGCTGTGTGTCCTTGATACCGAAAAATTGGATTTGTCAAAATGCCAGTCCGTCGTTACGTCGAACCTTCTTTCCGTCCTTTCATCTGTCCGTCCGTCTGTCCGTCAGTCTATCCGTCCGTTTGTCCGTCAGTCTGTCCTTCCGTCTGTCCGTTCGCCTGTCCGTCCGTCTGTCCGCCCGTCTGTCTGTCTGTCCGTCTATCCGTGTCTGTCCGTCTATCCGTACGTCTGTCCGTCTATCCGTACGTCTGTCCGTCTATCCGTACGTCTGTCTGTCTATCCGTACGTCTGTCCGTCTATCCGTACGTCTGTCCGTCCATCTGTCCGTCAGTTACATTGAATTAAGTCTGTGCAACGTATCAGACAAATTTTTTATTGCTGGATTTTATTGTAATTCTGGATTACACCGTGTGAGAACCTATAACCTACACAATCATATCTATATTTCTCTTTCTACTTGTACAGAACAAGATAGATTTAACGTTTCACTTGTTTCTCTAAAAAGTACTGAACTTCACATAAAATATGATAACATTTACTGGACAATGAATCGATTTTTAAATGTACCATTAAAAAAAAGAAACATAAAGAAACAAAATAAACCCAAAACAAACAGAAAAAGAGCATGTAATTAAAATTTCACATTTAAAAAAATTTAAGATTCAATAATGTTTTGATTTTACGATGATAATTTGATTGTATGTCATAAGCATAAGGTAAAAGTAATCAGTAATATACCTCCAAAGCAATGACTGGGAATGTATATTGAAGACTAATTTATAACCAAAATCTAGAATAGTATTCGAATAACGCGAGTAAGCACATATCAGTGAAGAATTGAAATTTTATAATATGCAGATTATACTAATGACATTGAAGTAAATAAAAAAATACACGTTATCGAAAGTAACTTTAAGAATTCGAGCCAAATGTTTTAGAATTATTTGAGAAATCTAACTCTATTTCTTTCAAATGTTTATATTTGAAGTGCACGCAACGAGCACATTCAGAAATGTTGTGTACAATTGACTCCTACGCCCTGTATTTAGTGGTTTGGCGTAGATGATAATAAATATACTTGTCACTCGTTAACTTATGATGCAGTCAACACGCGTGTCTGATCATGATTACTACATATATAAAATAGGGCAGGGAGTTATGCCACGTGCGGGAAAAACGGTCCTTCTGAGAAAGAGGATAATATATTGAAAGTCTACCGCACGCGCCGCCCGCATTCAATCCGTGTGTGCCACCTGCTCACGGGAAGCCACCCGCTGTCCGCTGGTGAATGCAATCAGGTGGGCTGGATTACAGCTGGGAAACCCTGAAATGCTGCAATGCGAACGCTGCAATGTGAAGCACGGCTCGGGGGATTTAAAGGCAGGGGCGCTTCTCCTTCCTCACTGGATTTTCTACGGGAAACCTTCAAAACGTTAAAGAGACTAAGTGGCTGTTAATTGCATTTCCTTATTTCCAGATAAAAGTAGCACAGTCTCTCTCAATTATGATAAATGCATCAAAGGAACGTGAGTTATTCGCGCAGCTGCAATTAACAACTATGTGTTATTAGTAATTAATTGCTTTGTAACTAATCCAGCCTTATGACTTACACTGAATAACTAATTATAATTTTGTTAAGAGAATTTAGTTACATGTTTTCAAATGATAACTAATATTTTTATTTATTGTGCACGTACTTTTTATGTAACAAAAAATAATAATTGTTAGTTATTATTTATAAATCCGTTTTGCCTAACTCTGGCTAAAATCATATCTAGAAGTGTGAAATCATTGTATGTAAGTTGCAAAGAAATAACGGAGGCGTTTCTCCCACCTCACTGGATTTTCCACAGGAAACCTTCAAACCGTTAAAGAGCCAATGTGGCTGTTAATTGCATTTCTTTATTTCGGGATAAAAGTAGCCCGGTCCCTCTTAAAAATAATATCCATTATTCATCGAGTACTTAAAATTCACGGACAAGGCTAGCTGAAAACGATACTCGAAATGGAAAGGGCTTTGGTTTCGCACTTAGAAAGTGGAGAAGCATATGAAGTTTACAGTTGTTATGTAATTCTTAAATATTGGATGATGAGATTTAAAAAGATATTTGTTTACTCTTTGGACTTCACTTCAGTCCAGCCATTAATTTACTGTATTTCTCATTCCGATTTCGTATTTCTGAAGATCTCAAAAGAGTGACGTGCTCGTAGACATCAAACATATTGAGCTAATTTTGTTACTGTTATTGAAAAGAAAGATAGTCACATCATTTCATAAGAAATTATCACAAGATTTGAAAAGTAATTAGAGCTTCTTTCATAATTGAACAATTAAGTTAAAACTTCAAAAGTAGTTGATGCAGTTGACTGGATTTGATCCAAATGACCGTTTTCGTAATGTTATTCTCGATAATTACTAACAAAATATTTACTCCCTACATATCTCAATTATTCAACGTATTCTACTAAATGACTACGCTTGTTCGCATTGTAGGTTATTTCGTTGGGTTCTGAATTCGTTACATCGATTTCTGGCTGTTGTATTTGGAAAGCAAAGATTTGCATTCGCATTGCCAACACTGTTCCATGCGACATCTAATGCAGAATGTGTTGTTTCTGGTGATGTTGCTGTTGAAGAAGCAGCTGATATTGTAGTTCCGCTTGGGTTGTAGGGAACAAATCCATTATGAATTAAGATCCTAGGTGCATATTGTTTTCCGTGGACATTTCGACTATTCGCTAATTATCGAGGCATATTGTTTTCCTAAAACACTAGTTAGTACATAGAATTGTAGGTAGGTGAAGTTCAATAGACAAAAAACACTACATACTAGTCAAAACACAATACTATTTGTTACTGGTAATTCACAACTTGAAAGTCTCAAAGTGCAAAGCAGCGGACACGTCCGCACACCTCCACCAATAGCCAATATTAACACACTATAATAATTACACAATATTTGTGATAGTTTCCAAGCACGCAGGTAAACATAATTCGCAAGTTGTTGACATTCGCCATTACCACATTCCATTAACTTACGGCGCTTGAAAATATTAAAGCATTTGCAATTAGAAGCGTTTTTACCCCTGGTTACGCAGCAACAAAATGTTTGTCTTTTCTTTTGCTGCTGTCTTTACCTCCGGTCACGGGCCCCGGCCTTCTGCAAGGTCGCAAACACGGAGCCCGACCGGGACGACTGATTGCGCGAAAGTCATGCACACAAGGGATAACAACTTAGAATATGCATAGCATGTGACACTCATGTATACCAAACCATATACATTTAACAAATATTAAAAATATTATTCAAGATGCCCGCCATAGGTGTACGCAGCTTAAAACAATAGGGAGGGTTACTTTTCTGGGCTTCCTCCTCCATTGAAATTATTGATATTTACATATTATGACAAAATAATGTAAATAACTAAAAGATATTAAAAAGAGAATTCAATTATAATTTTAAAAATATTATTAACAATTACGAATGGTTTTATGTTGAAGTATTGACAAGTTTTAGAGAACTTGAGTGTCTCTTCCCCAAGTGTCGTAAAACAAATTCCCTAATTTACTGGTTTTGACAAAAAAAATTAAATGATTGTGGGCAAGTCATTGTGAATAATAATTTTGTTTTTTTATAATTTGTAAAATGTTGCGTTATTTATTCATAAAACAATAACGGTCGCGAATGGCCTCAGCTTCTTCGAAGGAGATCTAAAATAAATGCAATTGTAAAACATCCCTAATTGGCAGGTACAGAGAGGGAAAATCAGGGAATCAAAATATTTAGAGAAATAAACTTTTTATCCTATGCGGCACTGGGACCCCTTTGAAAATGGTCAGGGGGCACGCTTCCGCCCCCTCTGCGCACGCCTATGCTCTACGCATATGACAACACGTGAGGGCACGGTCCGCCATGTTCCCCTTCAAACGATCAAATGTCTGTCGTTGTACGTGTGTGCACGTGCGACAACCTCAAGCGCGTCGGCCGGTGGTCGTATGCTCATGTTCCTTGACGGCCAGTGTCAACTCTGTGGCGTGAGGTTACGCTCCCCGTAACGCGCGTTCAAGCGTCGAGATTGAGAAATTGCTGCGTGTGGGGTGCCGCCGATTCGGCTATCTCTGAGTCTACTTCCGACCTGCAGCACTGGCGTTGCTATGGCATTCACCAAATATGTGGTGTGTGTCGCAGTACTCAGATATGGCACATGCGTCCATTTGTGCTGTGCAACGACAAATGCTCCGTGACCTCAGCGATAAGAGTGCGCTGCAGAGGTCGCGGACTGGCGAGGCCTAGGAGCAATTAATGTGAATCACACCGCTGATACCATAGTTCCTAGTTGCGGACAAACGCGGTACAGTGATGAGTAAACAATCTGTTAACTATTTTTTGGGGAAAATAATAGTGTTTCTGCATTATGACTGAGCTCTTGCACAAACATTTTTATATTTTTCTCTTCATCTGAGTGTCATATATCACGGTTTCGGCGAGAGTGAATATGTAAGTAACTTTTTGGCGATTACGTACCATTTTCGATTTCTAGAAGCTAAAAAAAAAAACATACGGACCTTCTACGTGCCCTCTCTCACATCTCGAAGGGCCAAAACATTCTCACTAAAATCAGAGCTGAAGAAAAAAAGTGGATGTATCATTTCCCTGCAAAATGCGCGAAACTGTTCTTGGGGCTTCAACCCTGCTCGTGACCCTGGCGTCGCCCTCTTTCTCTTTCCTCTGCCGTGATACATTGAGTGAGTTCAACCGGTACAGTCGTGGACTCAAAAAACTGTTTTTGCGATACTGTTTTCTGTTTCCTCGCATTCCCTCGAAAATTGTTTGGCGTTTGATGAATTTGCTGTACGCAAGTTCAGGTGAGATGTGCTGGCTGGGATACCGAAAATTCTTTCTCATAGCATCAGCACACTCTATCTAGACCTCTGCAGTAACCATGTTACAGCCAACCGCCTCTCGGGGTTTTAACTGAGGAGAACCCGATGTAAGATCTGGAAAGCACTTTTATTTACTTAGTAAAAAAGCAGTGAAAACTGTATGTGGCGTACGGGGAGATCTGTGCAAATTTTCTTGAGTCCCTTCCCAACATTTTATCTATAAATAGTTGAAAGATGATTAAAAGTTTAAAAAATAAAACACACAAAATAAATAATAAAATTGTATTATTTAAGATTACCAACAATTGAAAAGTAGACATTTTCGTTTACGATTTATGAAAAACTTATTTGCATCGGTAAGCGAGCTTCAGATTTGATTTTTCTGCATTGC
The DNA here is from genome assembly GCA_038098605.1 of Gryllus longicercus. Lineage (NCBI taxonomy): Eukaryota > Metazoa > Arthropoda > Insecta > Orthoptera > Gryllidae > Gryllus > Gryllus longicercus. The sequence continues at coordinate 79,984 of JAZDUA010000966.1, forward strand.
TAACAAATTATAGTAACTCACCCCCAGATCTACTGCTACCACTCCAAGCAAAAGGAGAGCTCGCTTGCTGCGCCCGCTATTATTGTGAATCTCGGAAGCCAACTTCTAGCCACCAGGAGAGCGGCGACCAGCCGTCGGATGCTGCTGGCTCGGAGGGCTTTCAATGCGTTCTGGAAATCCAGAAGCCTTTCGAACTCACGAAACTATTCTTTCCACCATCACGTTCGTAGTAACAACGTAATACTACTGAGACAATAGCATTGAAACCAATGAACGAAATTAGGAAATTACAATGGAGAGGAAAACCTGGAAAGGAGGCATGAAGTTAATATTACACAATAAAAGTAAATGCAAAGCTCATAAAAAATAGATCTGAGCATATATTTTAGAAAATAAATAATTAATGGCTTTTCACTTAATCATTTTGATTTAAAATGTTCTTTGAGTGAATGATTTTTTAGAAATAAAATAATGAATGAGGAAATTACATTACGTAAATCAACTCGTATTCTAGAGGAGCCCATGAAAGATAGCCGCAAGAATTCGTCGAGAGGACAATGTTGATTTTGTATGTGTACTATTAACCCTTCAAAGACAAGCGTAATGAAAACGTCACAGCTACCACTTCTGAAATTGTCAGCTCCAACTGCTCAGGCAGGCATTGTTTGGCCGTCACAAAGTTGTGCCTGGCCTCAGTGAGTTTCCGAGAATCAGTTCGTCTGTTGTATCTCATTCGTAAGAGAGTTTTGTCACCATCAGCCTCATTTGAAAATTGACTACGCTGTGCATTGCATACTGAAATGTGATAAGAAGAATTCTGTGTACAAATATTGTTTCGTTTACGCTAATTCACTGCGATATTGTTTAAAATAGAGAATTTGTAATGAACTATGAATTAATATTGGAAAAAGTATATTTTTCTCTAATTTCAAGTCTTGTGATTAGGTGTGTTTAGGTGCGTGACGTATATGAGCAATTCCAGAATTAACTGCCACTTAGAGGGTCAAAAAAAAATTTTTTTTTTTTCAAGTGGCACACCTCTGGAAAGCTATTTCCCGTGTTCAGGAGACCCTAAAAACTAAGAAAAAATAGGGTGCCATTGAATCAAGCAGGGTGACACCTCCAAAAGTGGAAAAAATTTAAATTACCTTTTAAAATTTAAAAAAATAATTGAAATTGAATTTGAAGTGTTCGATTTCAGTATGATATTGTTATTTAAGCTATAAAAATTTAAAGTGATCTTCGAAAAGTTAAAAAAATTTTGGCGCCAGGCTATTTAGGCGCCAGAAATTATAAGTGCTACGTCTAAAAAATGATTAGTGGGTAAATTTTATTTAATGTTTCTAAATGATGCTTGAATTTATTTCCATCTTTACACCTAAATATTTTAGAGCCCAAATTCTTCAGCGTCTGTATACTTCGGCGCCCAAACAGTATCGCTATAAACTAATTTCATTTGTCAAAAAATATTGATATAATTTTTTTTTAAAGTTTGAGATATTAAATTTTGATCTCAATAAAATTTGTAAATAATTATTTTAAAAAATAAATAAATGTAACATACTTTTTTCAACTTTTAATTCAGCATTTTTATTTTTAGACTATTCAGCCTGTAACAAAATTATAATCTATAGTATATATTAACGGATTATGATATTCTAAATAATAATCGACAATCAATCATAAACAAGAATTTAAATTCATTCATAAATTACGCATTTTTCTGCCGCGTTATTAACATAATTGACTTGCTCAGCCGTCATGCGAAGCAGATTTTTGTCGGTATTTTTGATGACACATGTTGAGGAGGATCGATTTTACACAGAATTTGTGACACGAATAATTTCTGTATGTCTGGAACTGCAGGCCATGAAAACAGTTTTCTTTTTCGAGATAAAAACGATACTGTGAGTGTATTTCCAGAAACTTCATCTACTCGACCAGGATACCACATTTTGTCATAAATTACAACTACCCAATCACTTTCCGACACAGAAAAGGGAATTTCTGCTTCCTCTTTTGAAGTCAATTCAGAAGTTTCCGAAATTTCAAAATTTATTGCGGTTCTCCCAAGTTCAAAATGATCGCAACAGTTTTTGGAAATACACTCACTGCAAGACAAGTAGCGTAAACTTAATTTATCGGGACTTTCGTTAGTCCACGAAATTTGATGTGCCAAAAGAGTTTGTGGTATCGTCTGTAATTCCATCGTTATAACCTTGTCAATTGTATTCATGTTCTCTTCAGTTACGAAAAATACATCGATTTTACTCTCTTGACATTTAACAACATTAATCATGTCTTTAGCGCACACAACATCTTGACCATTCGCTACAGCGGTATCGCACATTGATTTTATACTACCGCCTATGCCATCAGCGGCACTTTTGCCGTGACCGGCAGCGCTAAAATTCCAAGACGCGGAATTCAGTTGTAAATTTTTACAGAAGTAGTTAAACAGAAAAAAGTTTTTTTTGTTTTTGTACTGGGTAGTTGGGCCGTCACTTTGGAAGTGAATTTTTTGTAACCCGGGTTTTAATTCACGAATTTTTTGAAAGACCGGTTGTAATAAAGCCCAGACAGCCGCCGCATCGTGTCGCAAACAGTCGGATATTGAAGCGAATGAATGAAACTTTATTTCACCTGAATCATTCTTAACCCAGAAACCGCCTGTCTGCAATGAAATTTGTCTTTTAGACGCACCAAAATGAACGCTTTGAATCTCTTCCGCGTATTTGCATACGTAATTATGCGAAAAATCTATGACAACGTAAGCTTCATTGTCATTTAAATTGGTTTTAATCGAATCCATCGTTTTGAATTGATGATTTACTCTGAAAACATGCGCAAGATACTTTGGAATCATCTTATTTGCCATCAAGATCAGTTCAGCGACAGTGCAGTAAATGGTTTTTTTTGACGTAATTTTTACATTGTAAGTTAAACCCTTCGCACCAGGTCGACTTACAGTTTCCGTCACCCACGAGTAGTACCACGTTGATTGATTTGAATCGAGCGGCACTTCATTTTTTAAACAAGTCTGACATTCTCTGAACATACAATTTTTATTATGAATATTGCAGCAAATACTACAAATAAATTCATGTACATTCTTCGATTGAACTATTTTTAGAACACGTAATTTATCGAAAATCAGTCCAAAATTTGCATGTTCTTTGCAGAGACACGTGTCGCGGGAGGTAATTTTACGCTTAGTTACCCAGAATGATCGCAATGCATAAAAAAGTGATTGTGAGACTTTAAGATTAGGATGCGCTGTACAAAATTTTTTGTACAATTTATCAATCATGTCGGTCAAATATCGTTTTCTTATTCGAATCTTGTTTTTCGTGACATATTCGCGGGCGCCAGGAGCAGGACACGAGATTTCATCTCTTTCGTAAAAAAGTACTACTGCTTTCTTTAATTGTTTTCTGTAACTTTCATTAGTTTTTGATTGACTGCGATGTCCTGAAACTTTGAAAGCTTTATCGACGCGTAAGCAGGTTTGTAAGCTCAATTTTTTGGTTGGTGCTCGGCGAGTATCATTAAAATTACTAGACAATAACGGTAAGACCGTTTTTCTAACTTTTCGTGATTTTATTTTAGGTATCGTTTTCTTTAAATGAGAAAAATACTGCTTACAGTACAACACTTGACGAGATAAAGCTTTATTTTTTTTGTTTCAATGTCGATTGTCTCTTTTTTGCGTTTAGAAGTTTTTTTCGCAAGGATACAATTAATTTTGCTTGGTCCTCTAATTGCTGTTTAAGCGCAACATTTTGTTTTTGCAATTTCAACACACTTTTTTTTTACTGTTTTGTCACGCTCCTCGGTGACCCTGCAGAATTCAGATTATCTGCAAGATTTTCTTCTTCGTGCAGCGAACATTCAGCAGGCGATCTGAGAAACCTTGTAGATCCTGAATTCTCTTCACATTGCACGGAAGCATTTTCAGTGATTAAATTTTGCTCAGTTTGTACTTTCAGTTGTCTAGAATAATATGAAAAAAATTACAAATGAATCATCAAACAAAACATATCAAACCAACAATCAAATTGATTAAACAAAATTTAAAATACGCGCTCTAACCGCGTTGATAATCTAACCTACAATTTTAGATCGATATGATTTCAATCAAAGCCGCCATCAATTCAAATTAAAAATTTTTAAATAATGTATTTTAGGTATTAAAATGTAGAATTTTTACCTTTCATTTTTTTTATTCACATAGTGATTATGAAGTTTTTCAGCTTTTAATTTTTTTGCTTCATTTAATTTGTTCCTTTTGTTTTTCACAAACTCTCTTTTTTGTAAAAGTTTTAACTTTCGAACATTTGTTATAATATCTTCCATTATAAATTATAAAGCCAACAGTGAAGTATTTGACGTTTTTTAAAATGTTTTCCGAAATAATAATTAAATGAAATAATTTCAAATGTTTAACAATAGAGAGATTTTAGGTAACTGATAATTATTCTAATATTGTTGCAAAATTGTAAATATGAAATCAAATTCAAGCAGTATACTAGTATACATTGTTGCGGGAAGCGGCATCTCTCGGCCAGTAGTTCAGTCAATAGCAAAGCTTACATTATATTATTTCTATTATTTCTATTATTTCAATTTCAATTCTTGTTTATGATTAATTGTTGTTCTTTATTGAGCATATTATAATCCTTTTATTGTTATGTGCTGAATAGTTTAAAAACAACAATGTTGAATTTTGTTTAACTATTAAAAATTAAAAGTGGAAAAAAGTATGTTATAATCATTTATTTTTTAAAATAATTATTTACAAATTTTATTGAGATCAAAATTTATTATCTGGAAGTTTAAAAAAATTATATCAATATTTTTCGGCAAATGAAATTAGATTATAGCGATACTGTTTGGACGTCGAAGTATACAGACGCTGAAGAATTTAGGCTCTAAAATATTTAGGTGTAAAGATGGAAATAAATTCAAGCATCATTTAGAAACATTAAATAAAATTTACCCACTAATCATTTTTTAGACGTAGCACTTATAATTTCTGGCGCCTAAATAGCCTGGCGCCAAAATTTTTTTAACTTTTCGAAGATCCCTTTAAAATTTTATAGCTTAAATAACAATATCATACTGAAATCGAACACTTCAAACTCGATTTCAATTATTTTTTTAAATTTTAAAAGGTAATTTAAAATTTTTCCACTTTTGGAGGTGTCACCCTGCTTGTTTCAATGGCACCCTATTTTTTCTTAGTTTTTTAGGGTCTCCTGAACACGGGAAATAGCTTTCCAGAGGTGTGCCACTTGAAAAAAAAATATTTTTTTTTGACCCTCTAAGTGGCAGTTAATTCTGGAATTGCTCATATGTCTTCTACAATACTCTTTCTTGCAGTCGCGTAAACAATCTCAAGTTTTACTTAGCAATTGTTGTTTTTACTTATTAAAAACTATTTGTTGGATTAAAAGTTCTTTTATAATTTGTATGGGTGATGTTTTAAAGACGGTCTTACTGACGACGTTTTACAAATGTTGGATGCAAGGCACGAGGAGAAAGAAAAATGATTTAAGAGTACTAGACATCTTCATTGCTCCTCCTGAAGCAGCTGAAGAGACTGATTAAAACAGTGCGGATTAAGCGGAAGATATTTTAAAGTTTATCAGGATAAAATTCAAATGAGTAGAATTAAAATATATTATGAAATGTTTGGAGTCAACTGCCCCGCTATAACATTCCTACACAATTTGCCGGATGAAAAGAAGGATTACTCTCATCACATAGCTTTAGACAATTTGTTTACCAATTTCAAACTTCTAAAGAACCTAAAAGAAAGGGGTTATTATGGAGCAGGTACAATTCGCCCAAAGAGAATATTACAAGATTTTTCTCTTATTTGTAATAAAGAAATTAAAAGAAGACTGGGAACCTTTGAATGCATTATTGAAAAAACGATGGAATCTTTCTACGCAAGAGGTTCGACAACAATGAGTACCTTCTGTGTGGTACGGAGTGATGAAAATTAAGTTAGTTAAAAGATGCTGTCAGTCTGAAAAGAAAATTATAAATGAGCATGAAACAAGTATTATCAAGACATACAATAAAAGTAAGGGCAGCACACATTGCATGTATGAGGATATCAGCATTTACAGGGTAATATACGAAGTAAATAATTATATTAGGAATTATTTACTTGGATACTCGATATCGCGATCAACGACGCTTGGAATCTATACAAAAATACTGGTTGATCTGTAACGAAACTTATTTTCATACCTACCTAACACGATGCAAATCTCCCATAAAATGGCCGGGTGGAGCATCCTCCCAAGCACCAAGGAGCACTGTAATGTCAGCGGTAATTAGATAGAATTGGCATGGCCATTTTTATGTAAAGTAGAAAGTAAAGAACGTCATCATTGTGCTTGTGAGGGCTGTTCTAGCTTAGTAAAGGCTAAGTGCAACGTAGAAATTTGCGTCAAGTGCAACACTCAAGTCAACTCGTGAAATAGTCTAAGATTATTCCAGTGACAAATTTTTTCAGAACTCTTATCATTTCAATTTAAATTGTGTTAACTTTGTAATAATTATAAAAACGTTTCAATATTAGATATAAAAGGTGATATATCATTTGTCTTTGTCCCTCAGCTTCCTAATTAAAATAGTAGCGCAAAGGACTAGTGTGACGTAAATGTCATGGGTATCAATGGGCTTCTTTATTAGAAAAAAAATTAACATTTTTCCCACAGTAGAAAATACCAATAATTTCAATTACCGTCCTTGGAGTGTTAATAAACTCTTCCAAAAAGCTCCCTCCCGCAAAGAATCCGTAGATGCGTTCATTCAGACACGCCCAGACGGGTTCGTTTAGACAAAGTTGGCCCCAAGTAAAGGCATGCCTGTGGTGGCAGCGGGCACACTGGAGAGAGAGAGCGCAAACACTCGGCGCGGGCGCTCGGTCGCCAGCATTTGAGGAACAGCTGCCGGTTGCGAAAAGCTCAGTTGATGCCCTAAGCCACCTCAGCAGATAAATATATCCTACGTTATTGCCGTATTCGTGAAGACTTTTTGTTAAAATATTTAATTTATTGCAGTGTTATATGAGAGTAATTAATTTGATGTACTCGAGCAGTGTACGTGCTATTTTTGGAAAAATATTTTGTGTAATTTTGTTCAGTAGCATTTTTGCTGCTTCATTTCCCTGCTTGATCATAATGAGCTTCCTGATCGTAGTCGCATTGCATTGCTTTAGAATAATGACATTTAATGTCTGTTTAACTTGTCTGTGTTGTTGGTAATGTTATTCTACTTTATAAAGCATACGTACACCAAAAAGTAAATTTGAATTCAAAGCGTTGCTTATTCTTTAAAACAAACTATACCAAAAGTAATTGTGCACCTGGGTGAATATCTAATCTCCAAATTAGATTATTGCGCCAAACACGGATTTGTTAAACAATGTCAATTTGGAGTTTAGAAATATTGGGTCCCAAAATATGCATTTGTTCATGAAGAGTGTATTTTTGATATTGCTGATAAACGCGAAAATTGATACAGACTTGTTCTTTAGGCGCGTGCGTGTTTTATATTATTTTTATGCAATCTGTGGAAACATATTTCTGATATTTTTTATTTTCTAGAAATATAATCATTTTGTAAGAAACAAAAGAAAAAAATGCATTTTTTAATATTAGTATTCCTTTTATTCTGGAATATATCCCCATAAACCATGCTTTAATCTAACATTTTAACATGATAATGCGATGCCGATTGAATATTTTTAACATAACTATCTATAAAGCACAAACATATTTCGACTTATTTCGCAGAAAAAAACAGGATTTAATTATTCAGGAACATTAAAATGCTGCAAATCTGTAGAATAACGAGTGTTTGATATTATATCCGTTAACGCGACGAATACCAGCGGTGACACTAGAAATGAAAATGATAGCAGATAGCCTTTTGCGCTTCCTCTCTAGAAAGGAAAAATAATGGATTCACATTCTTGCACATTTTCCTTCGTCACGTTGCGAGGAAATAACCGAGATCGAAGATCGCATTTCATTACTTGTTTGCCGTTTATACGCTGTTATTACTTGGTTTCATTATCCTGATTCTCTAGAATTTAGATAAAAGCCTGATGTTTAAGACATTAGAGTTTTAGATGTTTGGTGTTTTAGTTGGGTTGCTAGTACAGTACAAGCGTGAAGATTGTACCAAAAGGCATCTTCTCATGCGGCGGTCCATTAATTTTCTTCCCCTAATGCATCATTTTCTTCTTTCTGCTGATTCTACTTTTCCTCTTCTTTCCAGTTTTCTAGTAAATCCTTAACGCAGTCATTAGAAGCCATTGTGTCCAGTTCTGTTTTCACATATTTTTCTACGTTTATTTGGTCTTCAACATCACAGTTACTGAAATCCTCTTTATTCATGAAGTGAGTTCTATTGATCATTGTCATTTTCTTCGCCATAAATAATTTCGCTCATAGCAAATTCTAATTTTGGAAAACATATTTTGCAATTCTTATAAACGATTCACGCGGAAGAGTTGAATAATTTCCATTTAAATGCTCCTTTCGATATCTGTTTCCGCGTTTGACCGTTTCCGTTTGATGCAGGAAACGAAGCTTGTTTTTCAACTCTAAAGCCACTAAGCTGGAATATGTTTTGCGGAACATAAGTTTTCGTGTAATCCAGAGTGAGTTTAAGGCAAGTTTTACTATTTATCTAAAACGGTATATCCTTGAGTTATTTTATTGCAAAAGAAAACGGACAATAATTGTCTGTAAGAATAATTGTCTGCATTTCTTTTTCGCTATTCGCAATAGCTCTTGAGCTATTCGCTAGCGAAAATAGAAACTTTTCGAAAAGTGCTCTCTTGTCTCATGTTTTTGACACACTTGGCTTCAAATATTCAAAAATGGCTTCAAAAATACAATAAAATATTATTTCAAATACATTAGGTATGACTAGAACGTGGGCAAAGTAACTAGAATACTAGAGTTAGCAGGCCCTGCGACCAGAGCAAGTGGCGCGAGATTTAGAAATAAGGATGGTACAAGTTGCTCCAAAGTGGCGGAACGCCACTAGATACTTTGCCTGATACTACGCCCTATCTTTTGGAGAAGTCAGTGGACTATTAGTCCACAAATAAAGTCCTTTAATTCAAATTTACTCCATGAAAACAAAGTAATGATCAATTAAAATGAAATATTATATTACTCAGAATTCAAATTGTCAACTGAGAGTAAAATTAAACATTTTGAAAAAAAAGTACCTTCATTACGTAATCTGTTTACTTCAGAATTTAATAATTGCATTAACTTTCTACGTTAAGTTTAGAAGTTTTAAGAAAGATTCTTGTCCGTGAAAAGTCCGCCCGTAAGCGAGATTTGTTAATTTCTTGAAACGTGTTAATTTATTTCACGTTATTGCTTTACACAACAAATAACTGAATGATTTAATAAAATATAAGAGAACACGAAAACAAGGAAAGAATTTCTCAATCAAAAATATTCCTGCCACTTTACAAATATGTTTATAAAGGCAGAATTTAAAAAGGAAATAAACACAAAACACTAATATATATATATATATATATATATATATATATATATATATATATATATATATATATATATTGTGACGTACCTGGTTGGCGGTACTTTTCACTACAATAAAATTTGGAAAGGACGGGTGTCTTGTCTCGTGAATGGGTCTCTTAAGGATTCGGCAACACATTGGCAAAACAAAGTTATAATTTTGTCTGAACAAAAACACGATTTATTTCTAGAATGACACATTTAGTACATTGCCTTAAATACAATTATTCCCCGTTTTGGTACCAAAACTTAGTTTACAACTTTAGACTTCACAATACCTCGGGCCCCAAGAATACATCGTTTGTTCTCTGATGATTTCCAACGGCCGCAACGGTCGGTGACCTTCGGCGCGGCTCGGCGCTCCTTCGGGCGAGTGGCAAGGCGGGCTCCGGCGTCATCGGCCCACGGCGGCGGTAGCGCAAATCCCTCTGCTTTAACACCGACTGTTGTATGTGTCGTTCCACTCGAGTAAGCACTGCTTCTAGCTTACTGTTCGTCTAGTCCTGGCAGTATATCTCGCTGCTCTATTGTAACACAGTTCGATGATTCTCCTCCACTTTCCTATTTACTACAATGCGAACACGTGGCCACCACCCATGCCGGTATCAGCTACGCGATTAATAGTTTTGCCTCTTTTCTCCACTGTTTCTGACACTATGACCACGATTATTAGCTTGCACTGTTCGACATTTGCCAATATTACGTTTCACTCGCTTCCTGATAGTTTTTCGTGCACTAGTCCACTTAATTTAGTCCTCTTTACCGCGAGCACCAATATCGTACCGACCTCTCTCACGCTCTCTGCCACACTCTCTACTGCCCAACTGCCGTCGTCTCGCGCGCTCTCGCTGTCTTCGCGCCCGATTCGTTCCTTTGTCCCCGTCCGTTGCTCACCGCTATTACCGTGCAGTTCAAAATGGTCGTAATTATAATAACCTGCTCTGTGTTTCTAATTAATTGCAGAAACGCTCCGCGTTTCTATATATATATATATATATATATATATATATATATATATATATATATATATGCTGCTAGTTGTATAGATAATTTTCTTGCGGTTTAGCTCATTACTCAGAGTGCTTGCTTTCCATGAAGCGACCCCGGGTTTGATTCCCGGTCGGGAAAGATTACAGTGTGAATTTCCTTGTAGTGTCCCAGTATATGTCGCTGTGTGACGATGAGAAAGCTCACTTCTCAGTTTGAGAAGACCAGAATACTGCGTGGGGAAGTCTTCGTGCTAACCATAGGTACCCCCTTAGCCCCTGGCCGCGGGACCGGAACGCTGCTGATAGGCCCTGGCCCGTTCGCGGAGAGACAGTACAGCCAATAGTATCTAATAGTAATAAGAGTGCGGCTTATAATAATAGTTACGGTTGTATTAGTTACCTTTTAAAAATAGGACTATATAATGCTAAAAGATTAAAGAAGCCTGTAACAAGTATTGTACCTCAGCTTCTGGGCCAATGACTCCCATCTCGATTAGTTTTTTCATCCATTTTCCATGATTCTTTGAGAGAATGCTGAAATGAACCTTGTTTTGATTCTGAACATAAATATTCTTCACACTTTTTGATTCTGTAGGGAATATAGATATTCAAATAGTTAGAATTAATTATAATGTAGTGTAAAAGTAGTATGATGACATTTACTGCGACATCACGACGGAAAAAAGGGGATAATATACTACATCTGCAGTTGACTTGCCTTTGGAAATGGATTTTATTACACCGGAGAATATACATTCATATCAATTCTTTACAAATACGCTCTTTTCTATCTGTATTCATAATTCAGTTTAATGTGAAGTATATGAGTTAGGGCAAAGATTCCGGAGCTCAAGAAACCGTGTACAGATTGCAATTCTCCCTGTAGTACGTCACACTGTTTTAAACTACTTTTTGACGTTAAACAAACAAATTAGTAAAGAATATTAACGTATTATAAATCTTGGTTGGTTAATGAACCAAGTCTGGCAAACATATTGTATTTTCGTAAGGACGTAAGAAGCCACTTTTCTCGCCTCACACCGATTCAGCTTGCGCATGTACTGGATTTGGAGCGGAAATGAGAGAGAAGTCAGGAGAAGTTGTCCATACTCTTAGGATCCTCGGGCTTCCCAGACGGGCAAATAGCTCGTGCAGACATGGGTTGTCATGCCAAACATAATTTATTATTTGTTATTTTATTCTCAAACTAGCTGAGGTAATCCGTCTTTGTTCAGATATATATTTACCACAATTATCTGTTAGACAGGAGAAGGAATTAATTATGTCTTCAGGGTAAAGTGGAAGTAAATTTATTTCCAACCCCAACACCCTTCTTTGTCTAACATCGCCCTCACAGCGCTCGCTACACTCAGCCCCAACCCCTTCCTACTCGCTTCCAAACTCCCCCACCCTTCCCTCGATCATCCCGTCCCACCTCATCCCGCCTAAACCGGCCCTTCCCAGGTCATACTCCTGTCCGAACACGGCTCCGCAACCCCTTAATACCTTAACACATTGCGGATTGCCGTAAGTTAAATAGCCCACATTTTGTACCAAAAAGCAAGTTGGTGGTAACATTTGGAATCGCGGGCCTCCAATGATTTTTTTCTCGGGTTCTCAATATTTTTCTTATAAAATTAGGTTCCAGAGTTATGCAGGAACAGATACATCGGAATATAACTTAAATTATAGCTGAGTCACTCAATAAAAATCTTTAAAAACACAAAGTGAAAATACTAGAATAATGTGGTGAAGGTTATGATGAAGGTAATGGTGGTGATTGGGTGGTAGTGGAGGTGGTAAAGTGTGGAGGCAAGGGAGGTATGATGGAGATGGTTACGCATTATTAATTTCTCGTCATATTACGTACTTACGTTGCAATGTTGCAACATAAATTGATTAATATTCAACAGAAAAACTCAAATTGTATCGAAAATCGGGTAGGTAATAATGTGTTCTTGCATGTAGTAAATTAGTTGCCCCAACATATTGTGTAGTTAGAATCCACGTTTTGTGGGTCTTTGATATCGAACAAATTGTTGACGACAAAACGTCTGTTTGTCCGTCAGCGAAAATCTAACGCGTTCAGACGATATTCTTCAAAATTGATATTCCCCGATCGTAGATTCAAATGATATTTTTATTTGGGGGCTAATTAAGCCGCAAGAGCATTTTCAAATGTTTCTCAAAAGCCTCCAATTTTTTATTAAATTTATCCTCGGGAAGCACAAAGGAAGTGAAAAGAATAGAGAATATGTCATTGTCTTCGAATTCTGAATTTTTGAAAATTGCAAAAGTTCAAATTTTTTCAATGTTTCCTGCAACTACAATATTGAAGACGAAGTTTTTAATGAAATTTGTTCGTGAAAATCAGATCTTTTTATTTTAACTCGTGGTTTTGAATTTTCTTGATTATGTCTTCATATTTGCATAAAATTCCATCCCTATTCTGCGCGCATTTCCAAAACTCCTTTAATTTCTGCAAGACATTTAACCGTACCGCTTTCAATGGCAGTGACCTGTCCAGGAAACACCTTTCCTTCGTACTGCACCATTGCAAATTCCCCTGTTATGTATTGGGAAAATAATGAATTCCGAGTGCTATTACAGGGGTAATCATCACTGAATTAATTATTAATCATACAATTTTCTGTTTTCACAAGAAAGTACGTTTATAATTTATCTAATTTAAAGAAAAGTGTATAAGATATTGCGTTGAATATTCAAGAACGACTGGCACAAAAACACCCCTTCATTTTCCATCAGTTTATTTCTCTCTCTAATACAAAAAAAAAGGAAGTCAGAGAGTATATTCTACAGCACTAGATTAATGAAGAATGCTGTTTACATTAGTACAACGTCAATTGATGCAAAATTAAGAATTGAAAAAGAAGGAACTGATGAGAACGCACTTCCTAAAAGGTGTAATCGATAGCACCACTCGTCAGGTTTATTATTTATCCACCAACTTCTGGTGTAGATAGCTCAACGTAGTTTAAGGCAATAGTTTTCTAAAAGTCGCGGTGGCACAAAGTCCCACTCCGGTTTACGATATTTTCTTAAAATCGGCTCCAAATTGTTTCCTTAATTTTGTATCTATTGATCTTACAAATATGGCGTCGGTCCTACATTCGGCGAATTCTCCGTACTTTCAAAAATTGCGAAAAATTAACTTTACAAAAGTAAAATGTGATATTACAAATGATGAAGAGTACATTATGATAGATATTTTTTCGTTAATAAAATCTGTTCTAAAATTTGTATCTTAAAAACAGTTTTTTTTCGCGTAATTTTTTCTTGAAATAAAGGCAATGTATATTTTTCTCTAAAAACTGCTCCAATTTTTTTTTCAATTTCATTTTCCCAGCATTAGACGCTACAAATAGCGTAGGGCGTTCTCTTTAAACTCCATATTTTTTTCCAAAACCCCAAAAACTACAGTGCGAGATAGAATCACTTTTTATAACACTACAAGTTTTCAATAGTAAGTTTTAGTAATTAGTCAAAAACAAAATCTTTATAATAATAATAAAAATTGTGAAGTAATTCTAAAACTGAAACTATAATTATGAAAAGGAAAATGAAAATTATGAAAAGGAAAAGAGACGCTCAGGATAATAACGGCAGATCCCAACCCACCTCGCATTTTGAGATGAAGTATGACGCTAAACTGTCAATACCTATCATATGCTGAAATATTAAATAGGATTGGGATATGGCAAAACCCTCAAATTCCACCTTCAAAAATATTGTATGGAGTATAAGTGAAAGTGCAATAAAACAGAAAAAGTAATTTTTCTCAAAATTAACTTCGTTTGGGATTTGCCGTTATTATTCTTAGCGCCACATATATTCCTTTTCTCTGGTCTTCGAACTAGTGGATATACAATTCTTTTAATTACATAAAATTCTCATTTCCTGTGATAATTTGATAAGTAATCTATCAATAGTAATTTGATAAGTAAATTATATATTTGATAAGTACGCGAAATAATGCTCAATCCTTGAGGAGATGTGATTGGTGATTATGGATTATTAACAAATGTACAACCTAAAAAATGTAAATTTTATAACAATGATTTTTTAATTGCGGAGAATTCTACTCTTACTGACTAAATGTTGATTAGCCACGTGGCTGCAAAAACATGATCGAGATAAAGTAAATAATTTAATACTTCCACATTCAATAATTATTTGTCGTACTGAACCTTAGAAAAGAGAATAATTCTATTACAGACAAAATCTTCACACTGACAAAAATTTTAATATGTGAAAATTGGAATACCATAACAATTTTTTTTTTCAGAGAGAATAAGAATAATCATGTGTCAAAGAGTATTGTGCACGACACTGTCGATGAAACATTTTTTCAAGTTAGAAATAATTTCCGACTGGAAAAATTGGCAAGTAAGATCTGAAAATATATATGTCGTTGATATTTGTATTCAATGAAGGGCATTGTTACAATAATATTGGGCCTGAAACATAAAGCCGCGAATAAAAGATAGGGGAACGATGTTGCATCTTCAATGAAAACACTTTATATTAGCGGCCTGCGAGCATCGACCACACTGCGGATTGCTCTCGTGACCTGTCGTTTCTGCGCAAGGTTCCGACACTCCCCGGAAAATCTTTCTTTAGGGTGTGTGTGATTGTTACAGTTACTTAATATTACATAATATATGTTTTTTATATATTCACAATTATAATTTGAGCAAATCGGAACAAAACAATTTATCTACGTTCCATGGTAGATAGGATAGAGAATATCGTATTGTGAAAGATGTGAATGGAAATTTCAAAAATGGACTGTAGTGAATTAAGAAATCGAAGAAGCGGAAGGCATCAAATTTTGGTTTTGAACCGTTATACGTTTATACATCAAAATTTGAATATTTAATGCAAAATTATTAAATTCCGTCATTTAACTGGTGTGTTCCGCCTCAATTAACCCGTTGTTAACAATTTTTCATTTATTTGTAACAATTATTTAAGAGTTTCATAGTGACATTTCGTATTGACGTTTATCTGATAAATTCAAATTGATCTAAGGACTGACACATTAAAATGTATTAAGTAAACATAAAACTACGAGTAGATATGAAAATTGATCAGTGTAGGATTTATTACCGTGTGCATTATTTTACAAGTACATTTATTTAATACTTCAAAATCTAAGTGTGCCAGTAAGAAACACTCAGTTTCCAATTACTCCAAACAGAATAAATAGCATTTCAGGGTGATAGGTAGGGATCGCAAAGATGACGAAAATGTTAACAAGACCAATACTTCATTATACATTGATAATTATGAAAAAAATGCTTGGCAAACACATTTTTATGGTAATTGTTTTGTTTTTATCTAATATATACAATTCAATGTTTGTTTGTATTTGATACACTGATGTACCGTTTATTCGAATGTGATAACGCTTTGTCAACTTATTGCTTGCACTTGCACCAATGTTATAGGCACTGTACAATGGGAATATGCGTATGTCTGTCGCACATAGACGCAAAATGGGTGCGTTGTTGATTATGATTAATTTGTTTATGACTCAAGTGCTCCTGAAGAAAAGCTCTGCACATCCCGCCGTACATTCAAGTATCAAGCGGGTCTTCGATGCCCCTGCAATTGTGAAATATCGGCCAGAAATATTACTTGAACGTTATGTCGAACAAGTAAATCAAATTTCTCCAAGACAGTGTCATAGCGAATTAATAAATAACGTTTTAACAATAGGATACTTGAAGCCATGTCCAAACCAGAACATAGAACAAACCCATACTCGCGAGAAAGTCTCCCATCTATTATATTTTTTGAAGAGCGTAGCGTAACACGTGATTAACAGTCACGTGACCAGTTGCGTGTGAAGTTCAACACACTTCAATAGCGAAGCATTGCCGGGTTCACTTGTAGTATATAATTATTTATTGCTTTCATTAAGTCCAAACAAGGGTACATCAGTCTGAAAGAGCGAAACAACTTTATTGATCAAGCAAGCAGTAAATGCTACGTAATTAGGAAAATATAATCATTAAAATTGGATCAATTTAATCAAAAGGTTTAATATAATATGCTGTGTTACAATGTTTACAATAATCAGCGCTGAAGAAAGTCCTTCTATAAAGTTACATTCATTGAAAATTGGATACACCAGAAGTGTTAATAAAATAATTTGGATGTATAAATATGGAAAGTGTTCATAAAATTAGACTAATTTTATGAAATACGTTTCAAAGTCTGAATGTGCGTTTCTGATAGTAGCCACTTAAATTTAAAATGTTGAAATGAGAAGTACGTGGAATAGAGCATTTAACTGGAAATGGTAGTACACTCCGAGACAAAGCTACCATTCAGTAAATGTCTTAAAGTGAGTTCCGTCCCATCAAATGGGAATCAAGTAATCAGATAATACCTCTCCATCACTTAAATAATAATAATAATAATAATAATAATAATAATAATAATAATAATATCAACCTCTCGCAAATGAGATAAAGAAAATGTCGAGCGACGTGGAAATAGTGACGATTGTATCAATATGTGTAGGTGCCATATGTGTAGGTTTAAAGTTCCTGCATATTCATGCAGGAACTGCGTCCGAAGGCGTTATACATTCAGCTGCAGAAGATTGTCATACCAGACACATCGAGAGGAAGGTTCTGAATATTGATGGTTGAACCAATGCTGATTATGGCAGTTGAAACGTATATCTCTTGTTCATAGAAACAGAGATGCATGTCTGTAAATAACTTTTATTTATTTAAATAAACAAGTTAAAATGTGATATGTAATAATAATAATAATAATAATAATAATAATAATAATAATAATAATAATAATAATAATAATAATATGTGAGTGTCTATGTTTGTGAGTGTATCTATTTCATCATCATTATTTTAACCCATCCCCCAGGGTTTACAACCTTGGGGTGTATAAATGGAATCATCATTAAATGATGATCCTCCCAATAAAAACGTAACGCCCACCTACCCCGATAATCATGATTGAGATGCGCGTATCGCGCGGCACCATAATAGCCAAATCGCGAAACACATAATAATAATAATAATAATAATAATAATAATAATAATAATAATAATAATAATAATGTCGAGTCTGATAAATGTCACCGATATACTATGTTCACGGAACACATAGATCATATCATTTCAGGATGTGTAACCATAGTTCAGAAAGATTACAACATGCAACTTAACCAGATCGTTTCTATTATACATCAACAAATAGCAACCAACCATAATTTTAGTGATAAGCATGCCCATTAATACGCATTCATACCTGAACGTATGTTGATTGCATATTGGCAAGGATTTAATTTTTTTCAAAGGAAAAGCATTATTTTAATAAATGTCTCTATGAAATAACAACGCGTTCGCTTCTCTTATACCGGAGCTTCCTCGTGAGATACACTAGTCCCTTCTTTCCTCTGTGGAGACTTATGACTGCCGGTGAACCCCGAAGCCGTCATCATGAAATGATACATGAAATTATCGATCACCGCAGGCTCGAAACAGATCTAATGATCAATCGCAACCTATTTTATTGGACAGCCCTGCGCACCAAATTGCATTTTAAAGTCAGGTTTGCTTGGGAGTTCGGTTCGCTTGGTTTGTTTCAGGAGGTCAAGGGTGTTTAAAATTTGCTGAGTCAAGGCATATGATCCTAGAAATGGAGAAAAATTTCATGTAGAAAAAATAATGACATGATTAAGAGCGGTAGGACACAAGTTCATTAAAATTGTAAAAAAATAAAGAACACTTTTTTGTACAGTTTTGAAACATATGCATCTTAAAACATGTAAACTTGTCTAAACCAACAACTCTGTAAGGCATTAAAAAAATGAATAAAATATATGCAACAGCGTTGCTTGTATCTGTTACATGAAATGTAGTTTGTTTTTAAATTATATTTTGTTGTTTAATGTAGTTAAAATGAATTTTTCGAAAACATATTTATTTCCTTAATTTTACAGCAATTGGCACTATAAGACCTGACCTACACTTATCGTAACATTATTACGGTGATTAAGGGGCCACCTCCATTAAGGGCCATTTTGTGCCCGAAAGACGAGTGAGAGTTTAAGACAGGTTTTATTGTAACCTGCAAAAATTATGGCAAATAAGCAATACAGTAATAATGGAAATAAACATGAAAGTAGTAGTAAAATATTTTGCATTTTTAAACACCTAGAACTAAGTTTTAACAATTCCTAAAGTTTTAACAATTATTTTAATTAAAAATATTACAATCAATTTAGAGTAAGCTTGAGTTATGTAAATTGTTTGGTAATATACCAAACGTGATAGTTATACGCTTTGAAAATTAATTGAGTTTTTAATTGCTCCTTAAAATAATTGACAAAAGCACAGTTTTTAATGTTCTGAAAATTCTCGTTCCCAACTCTCGTTTTGCCTACAGTGAATGAGTTGATGTAATAAATTTTAAAATATTTAAAGTTATGTTTTGGGTTTGTAATAACAATTATTAGTTTAGGATACAAGAGGCTTGGACCAATTTGTTATATGAGGAAAGTGTTTTGTTTGTAGCAGTTTTAATAGAAGAGAGAGACAATGCAACATCTTCCTAATGCTTAGCTTCAAGATTTGATTCGATTGAAAATAGTATGTGGTAGTCTTTTTAGACTACATAGAATAATTGCACCACGTATTTCTTCCTAGAACACACGAACATACAGCACATATGTTGCAACGTTTAATTTGACAGCTAGTGCGTAAACGACTATTGTACGGTGTACGACTATTACACCTGAACGGCTATTACACCTGTTATATTGTACCCAAACATTCAGGAATAAGCACAGAAGTGTGACTTGTCTAAAATGGGTCTAATTTGATTTAAAGAAAATCATCGCACCGTGTGGAACAGAAAATTGATTATATGATGAGTCCATTGCTGAGTTGGAGAGCAAAGAGATGATATTCAATTTTAGGTGTCATTTCCACAACGGAAAGATCACACATCCAGAGAAAACTGATTTGTAGATCCTTCAGCGCAGTTCATAGAATTTATAAGCCAATTCAGTAAAACAACATTTCATTTATAAGTATACGCGAAATAATTTCAAAATTAGAAAACTTGTTGCTGATGTGATGGTATTTTTAAAATGACAAAATTGCTGTTGAATATTTTAATGCTTTGAATTTCTTCTTTTTCATGATAAACATAAAAGTTGGACTAACGACATTGGAAAGAAACATTACTATTACATACAATATTCATGTTAAATATCATTTTACTAGCAATTTGTTTCTTTGTAATTCGCATGTAATCCATTATATTAATTTTAATAGAATACTTATTCTCCTTATTAATGTTACAGTAAAGCAGATAAATAAAACAATGTGTGAAATGTGTTTCATACCGGTATCTCCTGGCCCATACTTTTACCTAATAGCTTCTCATAATCTATCACGTTCCCGGCCAAAGAATGCAGTGATTATTGCAGATAGCGTTGCCAGTGCCTGCTATGGGTATTAAAACGAAATCCCAATGAGACCACGAAATATCGTTCGTTTTACGGCATCTAGCGCGCTCTACTTTTGGATTTAAAAGGCAACGCTCTGCCTCCGTCCAAACTACCATTTCTTACGACTGTAAAGGAAAAGGTCAACAACTTTTAAGAAACGCGACAGTCTCCGAAACAGATCTTTCGGGGGAATCGATGTCATAAAATGTGAATTACGTACTATGTCCCGAAGTGCATTTCAGAAATCATAACTGATAACAGAGCGAGTTAGGAAATTGTAAAAAATAAATAAAACTTGACAGAATGGCAACAGCACACGAACCGCGAGTGAGATCTTTCTTTGCCGGAAAATGCGGGTCGCAGGCAAAAGAACGGTGTGATCAACGATAATGACTGTGCTAGTTAAGTCGTTTAATATCAGCGTGTGATTTACATTGGCCAGATACACGCGGGCTATCTGCTGGTTTTATCAGGGTTGCGTCGTTCACGCGTGGATTACAGACCACGGTTCGGCGAACGCGCCCGCGTCCCCGCTCTCCCCGCAGACGGCGGCCGCCCCGCGCCCGCGCCCATCGGGAACTCGCGCCGCCCGCCCGCCCGCCCGCTCCCGCCCGCCCGCCCGCTCCCGCCCGCCCGCCCGCTCCCGCCCGCCCCCGGCTCGCCCCTTCCCGCTCCCCGCCCCCGGCCCGTGCGTCGCACGCGGCGTGCGCGGTACCCGTGGACACGAGGACGCGCCTCCCGCCTCCCCGCCCCGCGCCCGCGCGCTCCGCGCCCCACCCGCAGCCCCGCCCTTCGCTCTCCGCACCCCGCCGCCGCCCGCGCCCCTGCCGCCCGCGCCGCGCACAGCCTCGCCCCGCCTCGCCGCAGCGTACCGGCCGCCGGCCGCCCCTCTGCAGCCCCGCGGCCCCGCGGCCCGCGCCCGTTATTGATTGCGGCGGCGGCGGAGGAGGGCGGCGGGCAGCGGGCGGGGGGCAGCGGGCGGCGGGCAGCGGGCAGCGGGCGGCGGGCGGAGGGTGGCGGGCGGCGGACAGGCAGGCAGGCAGACATTCGCCCGTCGGCTGGCGGGCGGCAGGTAGCACCCGGTGGTCGCCGCTTCGCTTCTTCGACGTGCGACCTGCCCTCATGATGATTCCGTACACGACATGCCTTTGCTACCGCGGTGGGCGCCTGCAGGCCAGCCGGTGGACCGACGTGCAGCCGCAGGACGGCGACAAGGTAAGTGTACACAGAGTGGGGGGCTCGCCTCGGCTCAAACGGTTTCCACCAATCACAAGCACGTATCATTCTCATTTTATAGGGGGTGGGGATTTGTGTTTTCTCTCGGCAAACAGATAAATATGCCCGCGATACATTGCAAACTGGTTCTTGCGAATTTGGATTGTTGCCACTTCCAATTTACTATGTTTCTTCTGCGAAATGGCAGGTGTTGACTGTTATGAACCTCCTGACGCTGCGCCAACAGCACTCGGAACGGCAACGTGCATTCGTGGCATAGACTCGATGTGCGACCTCACTAATTGTTCCTTGTGATCCACGGCAACGGAGAATCGATGAGTGGCGCATCGCAAAAAATAACAAAACAACGATATTTGACATTTTGCTTATTTGTACTCTAGGCCTGTAGGAATGTCACTAATGCCTGTGGCTGCGACACTA
The DNA here is from genome assembly GCA_038098605.1 of Gryllus longicercus. Classification (NCBI taxonomy): domain Eukaryota; kingdom Metazoa; phylum Arthropoda; class Insecta; order Orthoptera; family Gryllidae; genus Gryllus; species Gryllus longicercus. Next base: position 101,736 of record JAZDUA010000966.1, read on the forward strand.
TTGTATGTGTCAATTGCAAAGAAATAAAATTTACATCGGTGCTAGAAGATGTTCGTGTGTTTCTTAGTGTTGAAATTTTTAGAATGACAGGCTCTCATAAAAGATAATCATCTATAGCCACATTTTATGAAATATATATATATATATATATATATATATATATATATATATATATATATATATATATATATTTGAAATAACCATAACATACCTGACAGAAATGCATATCTGCTTGTAACGCGTATAATAGGAAAGCAATCACATGTGTATAAACTTTTTTCTTAGTTGCTTATGTATTCACTCAATATATAATTTCAAAAAAGAACATTATATCCAACAACACATTATGATGTCATCAGATCACTCGCAATATATATACGCGCTATTCCACTGTATTACAATACTATACTACATCTGTATAATCGAATTGCACGATTGTACGTATACAATGCGGAAGTGAACGTGTTTTTTAAAAGTGTCCTGAATGCTTCTAGAGTCGTATGGTGAGCTTCTAGGACACGTATCTGTATCAATGACGTTCAAACATGATGTAAGGTATCGAAAGATCACTTATCAGAAAGGAGGGGCAAAGGTACCAATGGACAACGGAATGATGTGTGTAACAAGGGTGTAGGAGGCGTATTTACCTCTGATCTGACTGTACTGCTTCATTTTTGATAAGAAAAACACACAAAAACATATGCATCTGCAATGTACTTAAGGGAACACATGTCGGGAAAAGGTAAATCTCGAAGCTTGAATGGTGATTGAAGAGAGTTTTTATTGCAAGCACGAGAAGTAAGTAAAGCAATTCAAAAGGAAATGAACGCGAACATTCTGAAAATCATGCAAGTGTCAGTCTGATATGGTGGATCTACTAATATTTGAGAACTAGTATCACGTAGAGTATGTTGTACTCGTGGCTAAGCTTTATTTTCTTTCTTCCTGTATTCCTACTTGTAATTCATTAGCAAGTGTTCGAAATAATTCTTTCGACACGGAATAATGCAACAAAATATTTTGATGCATTTATTTATTAAATAGTTTTCCTTGTCAAATGTTTATAAAGTTATTTATTTAGTTGTAATTAAAACATTTAGACCACATTTCTGTGACAGGTTTCCTCATTTGATTGTTTCTTTTAATTTGGTTTTAGAAGAACATGTAAAAGTTGAACTTTGCAAGTATACTTTATTGGATATCATTGTCTTTTTGATTATTTTTTGATAATGACAATCTGATTTAAGTCAAATATGTACGAGTGTGTGTTATATTAATTGATAGAGATCAGATATTACCAACTCCTGGAAAAATAAACTATCGTCATGCCTTATCTCTGAGATAAGGTGTACGCTTCGATGCGAATTCTTTCCACAAGTGATAAAATATACACTTCATTGAACATTCTCTATGTTGGATACAAATAATTGGTGTAAACCTTGCCATCTAAAACATGCATTTTTTTAACTAAAATGCGTTACTAAATTTCTGCTTTCATCCTCACAGTTGGTAACACTGATATTTTGAAATAATGAAAGCATGGGCTTCGTAGAAAATATTTTTCAGAAACGAAATTCACAATGTTTTCTATTTAATATTGCATTATTCGGAGTGAGATTTTCTGTGATAGGAGAATACTCGAAGTTTTAGCAGTGATTTTTAATAACTAGTAACATTTAGTAGGTAACACACAGTATACGATAACAGTTATTTTATTCGGATCTGTTTGTTCTTGACGATTTCGGGACGATTTTCTTTTGGCATACAATTATTATTTAGAGGTGAGATACATCTTATATATAATTTAAACCTTTGCCACGAAGACGGTAGGCTGAGGCTGGGTGAGCTATGATCTGGTGAAGCTAATCCTCGATCTCAATTTCAAAAAAGCACCCGAGAGTATTACGTTTCGCAATTAAGACTCGTTCTCACGAGAGAGAGTCTCTTTTTGGTCTTGTCTTGAAGATCAATAATCAATGAAGATGGTGTGGATTTGCTGATCGGCGTTCTCGCTGCTAGTTTGCTAGTAATGTGAATGATCACAGTCTCAATAAATGCATCGGGAGATTGAATTTAGCAATGTTAATGGTCATTAAGTATGCATAGAGAGTGTTCTTGATGGAGGATAATTTAAGATTTTATGATATGTTTTAATTCTTCACTTGCAACATTGCACTTGGTCTTAGATAAATTAGTGATACATTTCTTTCATTGAATTACAAATGTAATAGGAATAGGGGCTAGATCGTACCAGAAACAAGTTAAACCCTTTTTTAAAAATATATTTCCATTTTGTTATTTTTTAACGGATTATGCCTTAAATAAAAACAATTTTCAATATTAAAGCGTGAGTGAATGAAAAAAAATAATGTTTTTAGTTTTGTATCTAATCTTCTATTTTACGTTTGGCTCATTATTATTATTATTATTATTATTATTATTATTATTATTTAATGAAAAAATCCTATGGTTTCGGTATATGCCAAGAAACTAGTGAAATATACGAAAAAACATGCACATTAATAATTTCCAATGCGCATAGAAATTAAAAGAAAACTATTGAGTCTCCAGCCATGTAAACGGTGTTGGTTAAATACCGACGAACTTGGAGAGACTAGAAAAGCAACAATCAAACAGATTCGATATTGACTGAAAAATGAAAATATTTAATGGTGATATTCCGCCTTTTTCGCACAGCGCGTACAGACTGAATTATCCCATTCAGTGCGCCACTCTTTACGACACAGCTGACGGCGTGCAATAGCAAGGCTTCAAGGAAGAAGCCACCACCATTAACTGTTTCTTTTTTACGTGTTGCGTTAAGAAACATTAACTTTTTCTGTTATTGGCATGAAAAGAACCGTTGTACTGTCTATACGTATATACTGCACTACTGTGTTATTTAAGTATTCGTGAACACTACTGTCGTTAAAATATTTTGTTTACAGTAATATAATACAAGATGACTCTATTTGTTGTTCTTGAGCAGCGTGCTTGCAACTTGTTCGACAACCATTTTGTGTGGTTTTGTACGGCAGCATTTTTGGTGCTGCAGCACTATTGCACACTACAGCAGCACCACAGTATTACTGGCACTGCACTGCTGCACATGGTCCCGGGTACGGTAACTAGCTTATTAGTTTGCAGTTACTGCATCCAGAGTAAATGTCGCGAGATTTAAAAGTGACCTGAACACCTAGCTCTTGACAGTCTTTCGCAGACGTCAGAGGACACTTATTTCTCCAAATGTAGCTCTGTTAATTCACACTTACTATATAAAAGAAAATTAATGATTCATTACAATTAAATATTATAACAATCAAATTTCATATTGTCAAAAGGAACGCCGAGGTTCCCATGCCGCCTAGCTACTCGGTAGGGCTAGGTTTGACATGCCTACTTTGAAGAAATTTTGGCATGCTACTATCTGACACGGATACTTACCGGAAAAAAATATTTTATTTTTTACTAATACGTTATGATTGTTATTGCCTTTGATATGGAGCTCGATATTCACTGCGTAACGTACCTGGATCGAAAGGATCGTGGTTACGAGGGAAATAAGAAAACAGTTGAATGATGCTACATGTTCACTTATGGAGGGAATTCCGAGAGCGAATTATGAAAGTGAATTATGGGAGGGACAAATTATGAAAGTGAATTAAGTGGAGTGCCGTTTTCACATTAACATTCAGCCACATGTTGCACACTAACAACGATAACATTGATACTCGAAGAAAACTTTGTACAAATAAAATAAAGGCAATTTTACCCTTTTTTCTTTCATTTAATATAAGATTAATATTTACGAAAAATGGATAGCATTTAAGATATATTGAGATAAAGTGGGATAATTCTCGTTTTTCATGTGTTTCTCTTATAACACCAAACTTTTCGGTGCTCTCACAGGTAAACCGTTAATTGGAGAAAAAAGTCTTAATGCCATTAAATGTAGGTAATTTTATCTTCTTTTATTTTAAAAGGGCCATTATTTACGATACATTTGTATTATTTTGAAAAACTGAAAAAAGGCGTGATTTTTACATATTTTATGCTTAAAAAGCCTGTTTCGGGCACAAGTTTTGTTGGCAAGGCTGATATTCGTGTTCAGCGACTCAAAAGTATACGAACCAAATTTTATATCTAAACCAAAACGTTCCTTTATTTTCTACCATTCGACTGGACTAACCGCTGAAATATCAAAATAACGGGAAAAAGCTATTGATTACGTCACGGATTTGCGAAGGAATAGAGCAAGAGGTAAAGCCGTGTTAGAAGTTTTAATAAATAATTATATTCATAATATTTTAAATAGAAACTTCGATTCTATTGTAGCATTAATTTATTTTGACCTATCGTACATTCTACTAATTTTCTAGTTGATAACGAGGTAATATTTTCAAGTAATTGTGAATGGGAGGAAAATGTGGTGTTACATGAGCACATACTTTCTCCCATTATTTGTAAGGGCAACGCAATACTCTTATACTACATTAACCCGAACAAGTGTTTCCAACCAGCAAACGTTTTTCTTTGCGCTGAAATTTGAACTCAGTTTCATAGAGTCATCATACCATTCACAATATCCGAAGACCACCAAACTTGCTGGTAGGCTCAAACTTACCTAACGTTTTTACCCATTTGAGCCCAACGTAATTTTGTGCGCGTAGCTTTGGCCCACCGTCCTCTCCTTCTTGCTTAACCCCAGGCATATATCAGCTAATCACGATTTTAGGTAAATATTCGAACCGACGCAATTCATGAATACAACCTGGCCAGGAGGGTACCATGCTTTTGCGATCACGGCTAAATCGACAAATGGCAATCAGGAATGAAACAAATTGCTTATATGGTTCATTTAACGGGTATTTGTCCATTGAAAACACAAAATTCGGAAAAGAATATTTGAGATGCGAAAAAATCCTTGAATTCAACTGTTCAATTTTTGAAACAGCGTGTGCTTTCGCAATTTTTAAAAATTCAGAGACGTTCATTTTCGTTATTTCAAGATTTAGTTAAAAAGAACAAATTTCATTATCCAAATAATCTCTACCATCAATGTCGTAGTTTTGCAGTGTTAATTTTTGTGTGCCCTTTTCGAAAATACAAAGAGTTTGATGGAATAAAATCCGACGAAAAAATTCAGAGAACATTTTTAGATATATTTGAATTTTTTTGTAAATTGGTTTAACATCAAGCCAAAATTACATTAAAACTATTCGTTTCTTCAAAAAATTGTACATTACTTTATTTATAGATCTAATTTTTACAAACAATGCAGGAAACACTTCATGTAGGAAAAACTCTTATAATCAATTATGTACTTTTACAATTTTTTGCAATTTTCGTAAATACAGTACGTTCCCCGTCAATGGTATCTGCGAAAAGCTTCTAATTCTCTATCCGAAAAAGATAATTAAAGAAACATTTGGATCCGTTTTCAGAAAATAATTGTTTGAAAATTGCCTATATTTCACGATTTCAAAATTTTTGAGCTGCGTATTGCATTCAGGAAAAAATCTCTCTTCAAATATTGTAATTGTAAGAAGACGCTGAAAAAAATTTGAACTCTTGCAATTTTCGAATAATCCTGAATCTTAGTGAAAATGACAGCTACGCTATTCTTTTAAGTGTCCTTTACGCTGTAATGTAGCAGGCAATGGCTCTCGTCCTTTCAATGAGAGACGGTCTCGCTCCAACCAGGAAGCATCAGCATGAGGCCATGTCCACTAAAGCAAGTACCAACAGCGGGGGGAGTGGAACGGTCCTTTTTGATATAAAGGCCAACCTCTTGACTTCCTCTGAAAGGCGGAAGGACAGTCTTTTCTTCCTCTGTACCCTTTCAACGTGGGCTTCATGACTAGCGTCACGTGGCTGGTCCGGTGGCATCACGTGACTGGCCACGGAGGGCGATCGAGAGCTGGAACGCGTTGCGTTTCGGTCATTTTTGAAAAGACAGCAAAGACGCCGGCCTTTTTCAAGCGGAAGATCGTGCGTCCTTGCGACAATGCCATGTAAATTCGCACCAAGCGAAAGAAACTATAAATGCTCTGTGCTTCAAATCATGCAATCCTTGTACATCAATTTGAAATAAATGTACTCGTTTTGATATCCTGTCATTTGATATATTTCATCACGACACTACAACGCTACCTCAGACCGAAGATTGATCAAAATATTTGGATCCATTTTTGAATAAACTTTCAAATTGCCGTAGTTTCATATAAAGTATCCCCAAAAAGAGATTATCCGTTTTAAACTCTTATGGCCTTGAGTTTTTCCAGACAGATTCCAGAATATCAATTTTGGAGAAAATCTGAACGGTTTATGTGGCGCTATTGACCACTCAGAACGACGGATGGAAAGGCAGACGTTTTGCCGTCAATCAAATTTTCGGATCCACAAAACGTGGATTTTGACTACACAAGGTGTCAGAGGAAGTCATTTACTACATTTAGGAACAATATTTATCTGCTTTTTCGATACTAGGACCCCACAAAACGAGTTTCTGTCAACAAATTGCCGATTTCCGCCGCACCATTGCAATACTTTCTCTTTACTATATACATACGTAGGAAGGCGAGAAAGTAAAGACTGAGAGCTTTTTATTTAAATTACTTCATGATCTAATTTTAAAGAACAGATTTGATTAATTAGGAAATCATATGTGAAAATTGTAGATTCGTAATGTTAATTTTTTCATTCTAATTTACGAAAAAACAGAACTGGCCGGAACTATGAGTTAAGACATATCTAAGAGTCTCTAGCTGTCTCCAAGATAAAATAAGAAAAATTTGGAGCCGCTTTTGAGAATGTATTTTTATAAACTTCAAGCATTATCATCAAGCATGAATTAAGTTAAAACTACATTTTTTCTTTAAAAAATTGTACATTGTAAAACTACAATGTTTGATGAGAGAGATTTTTCCCTTAATGAAGTATTTTCTTTAAAACTAGATCTTGAAATAATATGAATGAAAATATCTGAATTTAAAAAAATTGCAAATGCGAATGTGCAACTCTTGTTAAGCGTCATGCAGGGTGGGCTAAGCTGTGTAGCTGGTGGGGCAGGTGGTGGGATGACTGGCGTATTGACTCTGGAACCTTAATTCGAAATCAAACACGAAGGATACATTTTTGCTTCTTATTGTTAGAAGAGATTACGTAGACTTTACAAATCATGAGAGAAAGCATGTGTTACTGTGGCACCACCAGTATAATTATTTGTGGAAATGTGACGTTTTCAGACAATCAGAAGCGCAAGTCAACCTCACAAATGACCACTCACTGATGCTTAGCGTGTTCCATTGTCCCAACCTCCGTAATGAGTTTGATTTTCTAACGAGTTGCTCATTAGTACAACGCACATATCTACTAGTCTTTCTAGAACCGATAGTATAAAGTGATCATCTCTCTAAGGAAACAATTTTCAATTTTCTATTCATTTATCGCAGAAGTATTCGAAAATACTTGTAACCCCCCTTAAAAATAAAATTGTCAGATTTCCTTATTTTATACTCGAGGCAACGCACTAAGGAAGGAGGTAATTCGATTGTTTACGGTTTTTTGTTCAATTTTCGAACTTCAGTTAGTTATTCGGGTGAAATTAAAGTAGCATCTGTACGTTACATTTGCATTATAAACTGAACTGTATCTACTATTTCCGGAAGTATTTTCTCCAGGCCTTTGAATACCACCAAATTTGGACACCATTATTTCCTCCAAATCTTTGCCTGCCCGCCTTTTCGAGAACTATGGCCAGTAATGCACCATATCCGGACGGATGTTATTGGTTTTAGAAACTCTACTCTTAATTTCCCTTTGGTTTTTTAAGCGTCGACAAAAATAAGTATGACCGAGTGGCGGCGTAGTATAGCGGGATAGCGCATGGCATGTTAACTCCGTAGACTTGAATTCTAGTCTCGGCCCGGGAAAAACAGTTTTGCTGTTCGGAAACACTATTGCACTTTTCTGTAGTAATACAACATTGCAGTGTCGTTAAAGTAGTGCAAAAAAGTATGTACTCTTGTAGCCCCCACTAGTCAAAATACACGTTAATACACTTCAGAATTTTGAGACGTACTACATTTAGTTCGAAACATTGTCGTAGACGTTATTGGATTCGTGATGTTAGAGATTTTAAAACAAGTGAGAGTCAACATAATGTGGTATGTAATGATGATCTCCATTACGGTCCAGTCATTTCAATGTCACTATGCTAATTGAGATTGATGGTTTGGTGTCCACTTCTTTTGTGAAAAGTCATATCCCTGAGTTCATGTGCCTGTCTCCTCTCTCTAATACTTCTGATGAGAAGAGCATTTTTTCGATTGTTTTTAATTAGGAAATAAAAAGAGGTTCATGGAAGATTCCTTTTTAGATTCCGTCAAATTAATGCGATGACCAAAGCACTGTGATTAATCGGAAGGCAAGCTCAGGCGTTCCATCTGTTCTTCTGCGATATCAGGTATCCGTACTTCGCCCGAAACATTGCTCATGATCAGATAATCATACATATAACCGAGTTAATATGTAGATATGTATAGGCAGACTGCATATGTTCCTCGTAGATAAATTAAATTGTCCTTATATCACTATGTTTAAAACGTACTAATGCCTTTAATACGCCTGTAGCGATTTTCACTGATTTACTAATAGTTTACTAATAGTGTAAATAAATATAATTTATAAAAACACATTCAAAGATAATATTTCAATTACTGCTGAAAACTCTTTTCTTATTATTCTTTTATATGTCTAAACTAATTCCGTTTTATTTTTAATGTTAGTACAGTGTATATGATCATATGTTTCGTTGAATTTCAGAATTAAATTCTGAGAAAACGTAAAATATTAATGTTGTAGTACCCACTACTTAGAGAATGCATCTGCATTAAGAAACAATGCTTCCAAAATCTGTATTTTAGTTGGAAGAGCATTTAAAATGAGATTTAGTATTTTAAAATGTTAATGATTTCGCGTATTAACTATTGACGCTAATCGAAGATAAAGAAAACACTCTTGACGTGTAGAATCCTTTAGAAGAGGAATATATTTTAACGCACTCCGAATGATAATTACATCGCTGAAATGTTCTTGCATTGAAGTGTCACTTCGTATTTAAACAGGGTAGCGACGACATTCAAACAAGGCATAGAAGAGTTAGGTCTTCATGGAAAAAATATTCTCGTAATAATTAAAAGAAACAATTAATTACAGGCGGTGAATAAAAAGTCATATAAATCGGAGGTGCTTCCGAATTTGTGTTTGTAGAATAATATAATGTTGGATTAGTGTCAAACGTAGCTTACTATAAAAAAGCTTGATGCACTATTTTTGTGAAGCTTACTTATGTAAACACAAATTAAAAAGCCTGTTGCATAGAGTGGGCGGGGCGGACCGTTTGGTTTGAACCCTACTGGATCATCCTATAATATATGTTTCATATTTTATTTAAATAGTTTACTATATTATAGTCAAACAGTACGCGGTTTACGACGGCGGATTATAGTTGAGGCGGACACCGACCGTGAATTTTGTCAGAGTTCGTGGTAGATTGTTTTCGTTCCTGCAGTTCGAGACCTTCATCAATATTTTCGGGTTCACAAGATTATATCATTCTTCGAAAATTTTTCTGAACATTTGAAAATAAACTATAGAACCCAAGGAATTTAGTTACATGCACAGAAGATGGAATTCACCCCATTCTCTTCTCTGGATAATTCTCTATAACCAGTGACGAATTCATAAGGCCTAGAGGTTTCGTTTGTTACCTTCCTGCATTTAGAAAATTTGATTTAAATATTCATGTTAGAATTATGTAATTATTTAAAAACAATACTGTATAGTATCATATATACGCTAAAAATATGTTAATTATTTAACCAAAATCTATGTTGCCCTCGTAAGATTGATCCTAATATTAATAACAATTATCAATATCCTTATAATATGCAGTATACTGTTATCAACAATAATATATTGTTATCTATCTTAATTTTATAGAATTAGCAATGTATATTAATAATTATATAATAAATTATTGCAGATATACCTGAAGATTAGGTGACACTGGGTCTCGAAACATACCACTGACAGGTTTTAAATAAAATAATTATGGACATAAATTAATTTTATAAAATAAATAATTTATTCAAAAACTAGTCTGTCAAAAAACAAAGAGGTGTACTGAAAAAATCTGAATGTTTAAAAAAGGAGACAGGCAATTTACAGAATGTTTTAAAATATTTAACAATCATCGTAAGGGCTCGTAAAACCTAATTTTCACTATACTTCGAGACATATTTTTCGCAACCTTGTCAGGATTCCCCAAAAGTAACTGAAATTAATTTTTTAAACGTTTTGCACAATAAGTTGGGCAAGTGCCATTTTTATTAAATATTAAAAAATGAATGATACGTTTTTATGCGTCAAGGCCACTAGTGGCGGAATGTGTAGGAGCGCCAAAACCTACGCACTCAGAATTAAATTCCAGCCAAAGATATATTGGAAACCGACGTATTTGCATAGTTTCGGTCAATGAGGCAATCGTCAAGTGAAACTATCTGTCGCCGACATCGAAAACAAAAGCAATCGAATTCAAATATACGAAATTTTCGCAGTGATTCAGTTAGTAATATAATAGTGCGTAACCGTTAGAAACAATACGAGATAGTATGAGGTAGTAATAGTGACAATTGTTTCCTCAAACCCTTGATGTCTGTTATTAACAATTATTTTCAGAACTCAGCGTGCATTTTTACATCGTTTTTGCTTTGCCTTACTTTTCTCGGGCAGCAGGCTGAATTGTTGGAGAAAACTGACATTTTACTGCTATTCAAAGACATTCATTCAAAGCTTGGTTTTCAATAAATACGAAGCACAAGGAAACACTCACAGCAGGAAACAAAATTTTATTGGACACCAACACTTTAGTATTTGTTTAGTAGTCCACGACTTCATATTCTTCAGCGCAGAGTTTATAATCTTTTATCTGACAGCACACACTAACACACACACATATATTCCACATGAATATGGGAAATTAAACTACCAACCGAGATATCTGTGGATAGATGTGCATCTTTCTGTATTCTGTGGAATTCCAGAGACAAGTGACGACCAAATTATTCTTTATTATATGTTGGAACATTCGACATTCTTGGTATATTAAGAATCGGGATAACATTTTAAAAGGATTTAAGATATATTCACCAGAAAGATTTTTTTCTCAATTATTGAGCTAGGCATGGGAGAATGATTGCTGCGTTACGCCTTCCCCTTTTCCGGCGATGTAAACACAGTGGTGGTCAACCTACGCCTTACACTGTGTGGATGATGGTAGTGTATGCACGGGGCAAGTAATGATAATTAAGAATGGAATGATGCTTCAAACGGGTATGAGGAGGAATCTGATGCCCTCTACTCCACAACTACATGGTGAAAGATCAAAGGCTTTCGATTTCAAGCCTATAAAGTAAAAATTGGGACGGCTGAGATGGTACAGGGTATAATCATGTCACTACTGTGCCTCTGACCAGGAGGTCTTAGGGATCAAGTCTTGACTCTAGCAGAATTTTCGACGCTAGTTACATACATAGCTAGTAGGTCGTATTCAGCCGCTATCTCAAGGAGAATACTAGCTGCTCTGTTTGGCAGTTTTACGTAGTTTCTCCGATCCACACCATGTGAATGCTGGAGTAGTATCCTAACAAACGGGCCAGGGACCGCGCGCGATCTTTCCCTCCTCTTCCTTGTCTTATCCTCTCCTCTTACACACACTTACAGACACTAAACTACCACACATGTCGAGAGACCAAACGGAAGTTTAGCGCCTGTCCGAACTGGGAGAGATACCTGGATGGGAAAGCCAAACAAGTCTACGTGAATGTCTGCGCCGGATCTCACCATTCAGCGGAGGAAGTACACTGCCACCTCCCATTATAAAAGCATACTTTGCACTCACAGCGCTAATGGTCACTGCAGTTGACGCGCCCGAAACGACCGAGACGAAATAACCTATCAATCAATTAAGTCAAATTGGATACACTTAGCAATTTGTTGCGTTACATTAACCATACTAACTCTTATTATTATTGTTTTTATTATAATATTTTATTTTGATAACCAATAAACATTGTGGATAATTCCTTTTCTTGTTAAGGAAGTTGGGAAGAAACTTTTGAGACGAAGACTCACACTGTAAGTTCACCGCGAGAAGTGACTCGCGTTTACGGGTTTTCAGTTAATAGTGTTAAATGGGACTCGCATCTATTATTGAAATTTATTCCACAAAAAAGTGCAATTTCAAAATATCTTTGCTATAAGAAAATAGTGGAATTCTCTAGATAGTTCCCAAAATCATTTTTATATGAAGTCTGAAGGTGTGTTGAAGTTATTGTAGAACCATTATTGTACCTAAAATGAAGTAGTGTATGGCATAAGAGGGAGCATGAAACCTCCTTATCTTAGTCCCTACGAGTACTACAATGAGAATGCCTGTATCAAAATGTGACAAAAGAATGGAATGTCTCATGAGATCTGTTTGTTGAAGCACAAGACAAGTACACTTTATTTATTAAGATTCAGATTTCAAATCCAACTGTTGTGTTGAAAGAGTCCGTCAAGGGCACAAAGGAAGGAAATCTGTCGGACGTCGTGTTCTCCTTTAGGATAACGAGCCTACGCACGTGTTGGAAATGAACAGACGATAATTCTACAATGTGTATTTTGCCAATTGAAAACATTTTATTCTACTGTGCGACGTCGGCATCGTGAATTATGATGATTTTCAAGTGCAGAATATTTGAGAACGTTTAATCCAGACAATTCAAACACCTTTTGGTAAACGGTTTCGAGACAATTTCAGAATCGTCACCTCTAGTATTTTTGGGGTTACTAGTAAAAACAGCACAAATCATTATTCAATACGTAACCAATCAAGATCGAGAAAATATAACTTTTTCATTCCTTCTGATGCATTACATGAAAGTGAAGATTGTTTTCCATTTAAAGAAAATAAAGTTAACAGATTTGACGCGTTTCCCTCACAAGACAAATACAGAGCATCATAAAACGCACATGCATTGTTTACGAACAAAGAGTAAACAGCATTTTTTGCTGGTTATTGTTGGTACCCATTCTTCTCTTGGATTCTCTCTCGACCTCCTGTTAATAACATTTTGCATTGCACAGGAATGTAGATGGAAGACAAATTGCTTCAAAAACATTAAAAGTTTGGTTAGTGTCCGCTCTCGTCGACCAGGCGAAGGCGCGACGATCATTATAGCATTATTATATCGATTAACACTGACAGTAATCGTGTCAATCGATATAACGTACGTTACTGTATATTATGTCACTTTTACTTTTCACCGTATATACTTGCGAAATAGTACAATTAATAAGCGATGACACTAACACGGATTATTACGGATATTATCTCTATTCAGAATCAGGATGATAGGATCATTAAAAGGCTAATACAATCGTCGTGAAAACGTCAAGTACATTACGTAAATACATAGAAAAATATAAATTCATGTATTGCAGATCAATTAGAGCTTGAAATGGTTGTTACGTGTACCGCCTCTGTCATCTGTGTGGAGGATAGGGGAAATTGTAAAAGTGAGCGTAACTACTGAATGAGACATCTCTAAGCGTTTACATTTTGTGATGTTATAAAACATGTACAGGTCACCTCGTCCACGGGGTTATTTTAAGAATATAATTTGTTCTTGCAAAACGTTATATGTCTAAAAACGTTATATGTCTAAATTCTACACCGTCAGTATAGCGAAGTCTACATCAATAGTTTTTGAGAAATGTTTGATAATTTAAGGTACCTAATATAATTAACCGCTGCAACCATGTGTATATAGGTATCCTTTGTCAATTTTAAATAAAAAAGTCTTCTTTTACTCTTTATTTCTTGATCATTATGTATGTTTGTCTAAAAAATAACAAATTTGTGTAATTTCAAATAAACTGATTGAATTATCAACGTAATACATATGTGTAATATAATATTAATGTGGTGCAGAAAATGATCGTACTGCTAAGAAAATTTGGCAAAAACATCTATACTAGAATATGAACAAGAAGTTAGAGAAATACGTAGAAAATCGAATAAAGACTACAGAAAACCAACATTTTATTTCAGAAGCTCAAAATATTAATAACTTCATATTGTTTACAACCAAAAGACAATACGTCAGATTTAGAACGCACAAAAAGACATCATACACTTATATTTAACAAAAATATTACATATTTAATATTATGTAGGGTTTTCATTGTCTTTGATCATTTCCTGTAGTCCTCATGACATGAATTTCAACAACGCTGCCGTAGACGCTGGGGCAGTTAGTCTTTATTCCTTTAAGAAAGAGTATTTAATTTTTTGTTTATTAGACACACTGTATTTTCAAATTTTTAATTCAAGTAAAGGCCACATATTGTGTATAGGGATAATGTTAAGGACCTGAGGAAGCGTATGATTTTTTTGTTGATATTGTAGAGTAACCACAATCGAGTATTGATAGAGTATTAAAAGCTTTATTTTTAGGATAACTGACTGTGTTCCGACAAGTTATTTGAAAGACCAATTTCTAGTACATTAAGAGGATGTTTTCTTTAAAATGTAAATATATATATATATATATATATATATATATATATATATTGTGGCGTTATGGGATTATACAACCCCATAACACCACCGTTTCGTCGGCATGAACACCCACAGGCAGCGAGAAGAGCAGCCGAAAACCAGAGTATCTAAACGCGCAGCCTGGTATCCGTTGCTCGTACTAGTCACCACGAACTATCAAGCAACGTTTTTCCTTGTGAAGGGTTGAAGGAGGAGAAGTTACCCCCGCCACGGAGAATTTCCCGAGGCAACGCCAATAAATAGGCTGACGCGCGAGCGGAAGCTCTCTTTTCTGCCAGCGTTCGTCGAGTAAGCAGCTCTTCTAGTAGTCACCGCTCGTCAAGTAAGCAGATTTTCATCAACGCTCGTCAGCTTAGATAGTATTTGCCGCCGCAACGACTGTTTAGATAGGAGTTTCCGGCGTTGCAAAGACGTCCTAGTTAGTCGTCCGCGAAGTAGTAAGGAATTAGTAAAGTGTTCTTCTATTAACTAATACGGGAAGTAAAAGTTACCCGTTGCAACGCGTTGTGAGGAAAGCTCTGAAAGTTCTTGATTAACGGAGTAAAGGTTAGGAACGAGCGAGGCACTTGCACTAGCAGTCAGGGAAGTGCAAGGGACATTTTTCTACAACGTGGGCGTAATCGAAGGCGCCGGTAGCAGCCGAGGGAGAAGAGGCCGATTAGTGGAGACGGAAGAAGACGCGAGTCGACCGGGGAGAAGACGCCGTTTAGGAAGACAGAAAAAGACGCAAGAGGACAGCGCAGGCAACGCAGAGGTTGGAATCGAGCAACGTCGTGCAGAACCCAGCACGCGACTTCAAGGTTGGAAAGTGGACAGTTTCGAGGTAACCTTAGAACTGCGAAAATAGGTCAAGTTCACGTCGGCAGGGAAAAGACTAGCTCCAGAAGTGTTAGGAAACTGAGGACACGGGTGGTAATAATTTGCAGCTTTGTAGTGGGAGATTTTGATGCGTTATTGCTTGCCTTAAACCATTCTATTGGAGCAGTCATTATTCTGTTATTAGCAGTTGCCATTAAAAGATAAATTGAGAGTAGTGCACTTGCCCACATATTGTTCATTGTATGTAATATTTTAAAGAAAAGCAAGAGATTGTAAATTAAGTTTAATTTCATGTGCAAATGTAACTAGGATAACTTAAATTTAGGCATAATTAATTTTCAAAGGGAATTCCCAGTACTGGTTAGAGAAATTGTTTCAGAAAATTAGTTCTGAAGAAAATTAAGTGTTCATTCATTGAATAGGCTGTAAATACATTGAATAGGCTGTGCTTATTTGATTATTTTGTAAAGTGTGATTCTATTTTGATTTGTTTTTCTTTGTCATTAACTCATGCCACAGAGTTTTGGCTGAATTATATGCTCGTTTATGTGTAATTTGTGTGACTTTTATTGTGTCAAGGGTTCAAACCTTTCTCGTACCCTAAAGATCCTGCTTCCCGAGATTCTAAGCTCGCTTCACGAGCATAATATCTTAGCAACCCGCTTACAGTGCATGCGGCTGTGTGTCAAGAAGGTACAAGTTGTGTGTGTGATAGGAGGGGCTGTTAGAATATATATATATATATATATATATATATATATATATATATATATATATATATATATATATATATATTTATTATGTTCCATCACACCATCTATTACTTTGAGACAACCCACATTTTGGCCATTCTTATCACTACCCAGGACAACCTCGGAACCTCCACCATGTTTCACCATAAGTACAAGATATTGATGGTCCAGTTCTGCATCACGATTGCGCCTGGTGTCTCCGCCATAGCCAAAAATTTTATTTTTGCTTTTGCCTCAAAACGTGCCTGAATTCCTAAACTGGCATGAATGCGACTAACAGGTCATCAAGTGATCTGCCTGCGAACCTTACTCCCTTCCTTCGTAAGAAGAGAAAATATTGTAATCGTGCGCTGGAAAACAGCGAATTTGCACTAGAAAAACACTAATTGTCAGGCTATGATAAGGAAAAAGTGGATAAATCATATTCGTGAATAGTATATTAATTCCTTTAACACATGTACTCAGAATCCATGTTTTGTGGGTCCTTGATACCGAAAAACTGACGTCTGTCAATCCAACCGTCCGTCCGTCCGTCCGTCCGTCTATGATCAATGCTAGCGCCAAAACCGTTCAGCCAATTTTGATATACCTGAATCAATTTAAAAAAAACTAGAAGTCGTCTGAGTTTGAAACCGATATTTTAATTTTTGAGGGTATTTACATGAAGACTAAACATTTTCAAACGTTTCTTAAAAATGGCTTCAATTTTCTTCCTATTCTTTCCTGATGTATCAAAGAACGGTATAAACGGTAAAAAACGGTGTTTCTCCCAATTTCGGCGAACTCTGAATTTTGGAAAATTTCAAAGGGTGAAAATTGCAAAAGTACAATATTGAAGATAGAGATTTTTTTCTTAAATAAAATCCGTTCTAAAAAATTGACATTTAAAAAAGGTCACGTACAATTTTTTGCAGAAACGAACATTTTTCTCGTAATTTCTGCTTGAAATTAATGCCAATTATAAAAAATATTTTCTCAAAACTGCTCCAATTGGTTTTAAAAATATTTTTCGTGGATAGAATCAGGGACTCTTAAATAACTGGCACTGCTCTCATTTTCGTTGAACTCTCTCAATTTTCGAAAATTGCTAATTTAGAAATAATGCTAGAGAGCAAATTCTGTTTGAGTACCACTAGTTTTGTTGTACTTCATATTAGTAATGCAAAGACACTTATTTTGGTGTACTAGTTGAAATGAGAATTCTTTTGATTGCCTATTGTAACATAATTGTGATATTAGTTGTGGTGGTGTTTGTGTTATTGGTTGCAATTAATGGATACCTTTTGCAAACATAATTATTGATTTTGTTTATCACTTTTATTGAATCATGTTTATTCGATAAGTTTTCTTGTGATTTAAGAATTCTTCAGGAGAACGTCTCTTCTTTCGCCTCTTATTTATCTCCTGCTATATTCTTCTTTCCGTATTCGTGTTTCTTTTATATATCTTTTTTTTTCGTCAATTAATTCTTGCATTTCCTGTCATTTCAGCATTAGAACTTTGTTTATCATTACTACGTTTCATTGCATGGTGAGAATTGATAATTTATATTTATATTATATTGAAGCTAAGATTTTAAGTAATACAAACAAATATAGGAAAGGGTAAAACAAAAGGCAGAGATGCCCATAAAACCAAGATGCTGATGAATCTAATAGAAGAACAAGGTTGAATATGCATTTAATAAACTGTTTAAATTACTTAGTTACATTGAAATTAAAGCATTAAAGTGCACCAAAATTCTCCAGAACAAGGAAGTTTTGTGTGATGAGGAAGCCTGTGACCCACAATCAGCTGTAGAGAGAGATTAGACTTTTAGTGCAAGGATATGTGGTTTGCTGTATCTACTTCCCTATCAAGTTCCTTTTCCGTAACGAATATTGTAAGAATTTAAACGATGATCCCCTTTTAAACTATCAAAAATTTTACTTAAACGTACAAAAATGTAACGATGTGAAATAACTTCACAATCTTTCTATTCATACAAAAATCGTCTTTTAATCGACTATTGAAATTATCACAGTTGTTTTAGGTTCAGAACTGATTTGAAATTGGCAATTCATTTTTCATGGGTTATTCCTATGTAAAATATGTCATGAGGTGGTTTTCATTATTTTCCACGTCAGCCAGATCACAATTGAAACAATCTTGTTTAACGCTGACTGGTAACCACGGTCGTACCGGCTTTGAATTTACCGCCATATCTGGCTGTGTGGTTTGGATCATCATAAAATAAATTAATACAATAGACAGTGCAAATACCAAAGCATTACTAGAAAGCAAGCAAACAAACGTGAATGCATGAAAAGAAATGGAAATATCTGAATTCCCTTCAACGGGAGAGGTGGTTCAGGGTCACTACAGTGCTTCTGACCGAGATGACCGAGTCCCAACAGTGACAGGATTTTCGACATAAGCTACATTGCCAGGGCGATTTCAGACTCTGTCTGGAGGAGAATTCTAGCAGCCGGCTGCTCAGATCGATAGTTTTCCGTGGTTCCTCCGATCAATACCAGGCGAATGCCGCAGCAGTACCGTCAAAAACTGACCTTCCTTTACCTTGTTCTATCCTCACACCTACTTTCACTCACATACTTATATGCACTACACTACCACACTTGCCTAGAGATCAGTCTGGAGCTTAGGGCTGGCCCCGGCTGGGGCAGTGTCCCGCTTGTGAGGGGTAAATTTACTTGGCTGGTGAAAGCCTCGCTCGCAGATGGGAAGGTCGGCGCTGGATCTCTTCATCCAGCGAAGGACGAGCACCGCCACCACCACCTCTACCACCCGAGGAAAAACATGTACAACACTTACGGATTTCAGCAGTGCCGCACCCGGAATCACTAATCAATCAATCAATCAAACTGAATTCGCTCAGAGAAGCCGAGGCCTGGACTGTTGTGACCAGAAACAACAAAGAATAACACGGTTTCTTAAAAACGTGTTTTATTCCACAATCCAAAAAGCAAATCCAATAACAAAAGCCAAGTCAAAACAAAATTCCTGGAGATAGTCCGTGTACGTCGCGCAGTTCACCAATTCACCGTGGGGCAGTCCAAAATCCGTATGCACTTCGACGTATCACTGTATCACTCACTATACTCTCGCTGGCGCTCGCTTATCGACTGTCCGCTGCTTGCCCGAGCGGCTCTTTTATAGCCCGCTCGGGGCGAAGGTCCGCCGGCCAACCCGGTGATACGGGTGAGTTCTTCCGCGCCGATGTTTGCCCAAGCGTGACGGAGCTGCCGAGTCGTCGCTCAGCGCTCTCTCTTGAGCGGTGTTGGAACTGCCCTCTGGCGGCGACTTCAAAGGTGCCTGTTCGGCCATGGCATGGACTCTGATCGCAAGGGCTACGCTTCGTTCAGTGTATAGGTATATGCTATCAGTGTATATGCTCGATTAGCTATTCTTTAATAGTTTTTGTATTATTGTGCATGGTCTTATTCAGCCAAGAACTGAAATCAGCTGTATCTTTTCTAACAGTGACCAGCGACCTATGCTTCTCTGCAATTATCCTATCCGCCCTATCTACAATTGCCTAATGTGAAATACGGAGTTTTGAATATAATTTTACAGGTACGAGATATCATAAATTGTATGTAATCTTTTAACCGGTGAATACATTATTCTCCATTTGTGTCATCAATATTATGGCAATCAAGTTTCGCATCTCTTGGATCACATTCTGAAAATTAGTAAAATTAAAAACATGCCAAATTCCATCGACACGTTGGCTTGCGGGGTTTACCCCAACCAGATATCTCCCACCGCGCCAGTCGGGACACGATGTAAGCTCCCGACTGATCTCTCGGCATGTGTGGTAGTGTAGTGCGTGTAGGTGTAAGTGTGTGTAAGTTACGGGGGAAGATAGGACAAAGGAATGAAAGGAAAGATCGCACGCGGTCTGCGGCCCGTTAATTAGGGTGCTGCTTCGGCATTCGCCTGGTGTTGATCGGAGAAACCACGGAAAAATGCCGATCAGAGCAGCTGGCCGCTAAAATTCAACCCCAGACAGTGACTGAATTCGCACTAGCTACATAGCCGTCGAAAATCCTGTTCAAATATTAAAACCAGGAACCCACTATTAATTTTAATTGCATGAGCGTCGTACAGTGTCACACATTCATAAAAATATAATTTTTTCCGTTTGGTGTTAAACAACATGGGATTGGAAAATCATTTCCACATAATTTTACCGCTCATTTTAGCGGCGTCTGCAACACGCTGCCACTAGGAAGCGTTCGAGAAGCAGAAACAGGCTACAGCTTCCGTATTTTCTGCCCAACGTCGCGTCTTCATCACCGCACATCGCAAATATTATTCGCGAATGAACATTCGCAAAATATACACAATGAGCAGAATGAAGGCCGACTGCATTTGAAAGAATTCTGGACGCTTATCATACTGAACTTAATTTGGTGTTCAATTCATTTAAATGGACGTCCCTGTGAGGTTTCACTGAATTGAGAAGCACAAAAACATTGTTATTTTAACATCAGTCAATTGCTCATTGTTCATTTTAAAAAAGAGTATACAATAAATTGTTTATTTGAAATTGGAAACTGCGTTGAAACCTTTTCCCCTTCGTTTACTATTAATTAGTTATTACGAAACCTATTTGAAATATCTTATTTTGTACTATTTACTGTTACTTTATTGCAAAGAATATTATATCATCTGCAAAGATAACTGTTCTCTATTTCGCATCGCCGAGAGTATACCGTTTACGGTTAGTAGGAAGAGAAAAGGCCTTAAAGTCGAACATGCGGAATTGCATGTGCAATTGAAAACGAATGGCACGTGCGGGGAGAAACACCAGCACCACCTCCACCTCCATTTCCACTTCCTCCTTCTCCCCCCTCTTCCTCCTCCTCCCCCTCCTCTTCCTCCCCCTTCTCCTCCTCCCCCTCCTCCCCCTTCTCCTCCTCCTTCCCTTCCTCCTTCTCCCCCTCCTCCTCCTCCCACTCTTTTTCCTTCTCCCCCTCCTCCTCCTCCCACTCCTCCTCCTCCTCCTTCTCCTCCCACTCCTCCACCTCCCACTCCTCCTCCCCCTCTTCCTCGACCTCCCCCTCCTCCTCCTCATTTTCCTCCCCCACCTCCTTTTCCTCCCACTCCTCTTCCCCTTCCTTCTCCTCCCCCTCCTCTTTTCCTCCCCCCTCCCCTCCCCCTCAACTCCTCCCCCTCATCCTCCCCCTCCTCCCCCTCATCCTCCCCCTCATCTTCCCCCTCCTCCCCCTCCTCCCTCTCCTCCCCCTCCTCCCCCTCCGCCCCCTTCTCCTTACCCACCTCCTCCTCTTCCTCCTCCTGCTTCGTGAGAAATTCAAGATTCGACTTGTTAGTAGACGTTTTCCGGGAGTGTACACCAATGCATCTGTTTACAGTTCCCATAGCAACAACCGTGGTGATACCGATGATCGTAGAAAACATGGAAGTACGGAACTGCACGGAGCAGGAGATGCAGAGGGAGTTAGGGAGGATAAGTGCGACAAGAGCAGGATGGACCTGGGCGGGTTGGACGGGGCAGACTGATATCTGGCGGGACGGAGATGATATAGGACGCGGCAGGATAGGGGGACGTGGGCGGACGCGTTCAGGGTAAGTCGGGGAAACACTATACATCGAAAACATTCCTTTTCCCGTCCACTAGATGATTGTGATTAATAAATACCCGGGCAACGGATGCTCCTTCACCTAGTCTGAAATAAGATAGGAAGAAGTGAAGGAAAATCCGGTTGCGTGTATTTTAGTATTTCAGAAAGGTATGCCCAAATATCCCTGCTCATGAAAATAAGCATTTCAAAGAGATCAAAGTTAACATCCTTTTCGGTTTGCTTTACACACTTTGACCTAAAAGGAAACATATGTTTAAATGATGGGAATTCGATATTGAATACGTTATGCGTTGACATGTCTCGCGAAAACAAAATATCCCCACCTTATTCATTGTGCATAGTTTCTAAATGCATACTCTCTTAAGACACGTTGTCGTTCTGGAGACACTACTTATACCATAAACAAATTTTTGAATACGAAGATTTCCTTGAATAATAAATAAAATCTATTCATATGATTCTTACTATTTGTTTTTTGTTCCTTTGAAAGTACGGCCGTTGTTTGGTTTTTCCCTTCCTGAATTGGTGATATTTATGAATGAATTTACCCACAAAAGGTCATTCGAAATTCGCATCGTACATAAAAAATGAAAAGATTTTACTTTCTCACACTTACTTCGTAAGAAGAGAAAGTTATGTAATCGTGCACCGGAAAACGGCGAATTTTGGCAGGCAACAATTTTGGGGAAAATAATCGGAACGTTCCAGGCGCTAGTGTTGACAACGGCCGAAGGGACAGACAGACGTACTGAGGACCGGGCAGACACACGGACAGACAGACGAACGAACGTATGAACAGGAAGAAGAAAGTGACGGACTGGTAGGCAGGCAAAAAGACGGACGGACAGAACATCAGACGTATGGACGGGCGGAAGGACGAGCGGACAATCGGCGGACGGACGAGCGGGTGCACGGACGGGCAGACAGACACAGACGTTTGCCGGTAACAATTTGTTCAGTGTCAAGGAGCCACAGAAAGTGTCATAATTTAAGTTAATTTTTCTCCCTACCCATAAATTTGCCTGAAACGTAATAATTCTTAGGACAGGCACTTGAAGCCTTTGAATATCCCAGTTCAGTTACTTTGAGTGCGTAACTGAGTGTTATTTCTCATAACTATATTCATTGCCTTTTGCTGTAACGGCAAAATCTTATCACTGCGTTCTGTTTGAAAAACTACGTATCCAGGTTGTTGGAGGCTTCAATTTGAAATCACAGGTTTCTGATAGTATTGTGTACCTTCATTTCTTTTTTTAGTTTATTTTTCTTCAATATCGGTCTTGAAACGTGTCAGTTTTCTGTGAGATATTTCTTTCCATATTAGAAAAAATGTTGGGCTTCGTATTTACTGGTGGAAAACACGTTCCTATCTATGAAGTTTCTTGTATTATACAACTCATGTTGGAGGAAGCGAATCATAATGAAGAACAAAGACCTAGTTCTGTTCGCAGCAGAGATAAATATTTGTCATCGAACAGCGATAAAGAAATGAACATGATGATGGATTATGTACATGACTGCAATAAGGTGGAGGGAAGCAATGCTGTACCCAAGGTGTTTTTTTCAATGCAAAAGACATCGCTTGTAATGCTGCTTTGGTAATAAGGGTATCATCCCTGTCTGTAGAAAGAACCCAGAAAAAAAACACTTTTTTCTTGAGCTGGGCAGGCAACATATTTATCTATTTAATTTATTGAACCGAGACTTAGAAAATGCTTTCAGATGGGTGCAAGAAGCGAGTTGCGAACTTATGCGAGTTACGATTATGAGATAACGGCGCGACTGAAGTACGCGGGGGTGTCTCAAAACCAAAAGAAATTATGTTATCTGTGTCCACGAAGCGAAGACATAATGAATTCACTATGCGCCAATTGCAGGAAAAATAGCATCCTCTACTCAGAAACTATTGTGTGGGGCTGGTCATATTTGGAATATAAAAAATAAAATATGTGTGTGGCTTCATTGATTTGTCCAATTTATTTCTATGTTAATATTTTATGAAGACATATATATCCAACTAATTGTATGAGAATTGGATTGAATATTTATGAGAACTCCATATACTACTAAGTTAAACTATACTAATACGTTATTAGCTTAAAAATATTTTTTTTCGTGCAATAAACTAGATTTTTATATTAACTACCTTAATACAAGGAAAATGAAATACAATGAATAATTTTATCATTATTTTCGTACAGATATTTTCTTCGATGATATGAGCTTAAAGATGCTGGGGTCTTTAAATGGCCGCAGTGCCCAACCGAAATACTTTTTCAAAATGCGCAGTGGAGGGTTAAACGAGACTTGAAATATGAATTGAATTGACGCCTAGTACCGAGAAATTAAACATTCTCTAATTATTAAACTGAGGATAACAATGATAAACGCTGAGAAGAGCGTTGTATTCTACTCCTCAGAATAAGCTAGGAATTATTCAAACGTAATATTATTTAAAGGCGTCCCAAAATGAATATTCGTATCGTATCACTTGGTGAGGTATATGTAATGGCGTTTTCGATATTTTTATGAATATTACGGAGATAATGTGATAATCTCACTGATCTCTTGGAAACGAATGCTAGAAAAAACAATTTGGTTAGTGGATATAAAGGGACATGGCAATATTCTTGTAAAATATCACATTTAAGGATCTCAAATTTTGAATTTCGTTTGTTGATAATTACTTACGAGTTCTATTTTGGACCGACCTCATGGGGGGACTTTAATATTTCCGTTTCGTTGCTCAACTTTAATGAACTCGTTTTCCTGGTCAACGGAAATTACGTTACCGAAGTGGTCAAAAACGGCCTTCACTGTTTTAGAGGCGCTTCGCAAAACTCGATACCTGTAAACAAGCCAGTCACTCTTTATTTAAACATGCATACGCGGCCCAGGTTAAGAAGCAGAAGCTTATTCCGTGGTCAGGGCCTGAAATCGTCGATGGAAAGCATCACTTAGTTTGCCGCACTTCAAAAACAAGACAGCTCGACAAAATAACAGCAGGACGCTCGGAGAAAACCTGTCGGCATCCAGCCTGCGGCCGCTCACCTTCGGGAGGGGAACTTCAGGCGCACGCATAAATAATGTCCCCGAAGACCTCGCGGCGGCGTGGGGCGAGCTACGGGCACCGGAAACGACGAGGAAAAGGGTATCAAGGAGAACGTGCAGCCGGGTTGTCGCCAATGGCTACATTTCAGAGAAAGGAGATTCCTCGATAGGTCTTATCACTGAATAAACATTTCCAATATATTTTTTATTAAGAATGCCTTTAAATCCATTGTATAAAAATAGGACATAAGTGTCACTTCCTCATTTCATCACATCACTAATTATTATTATCACCTTCGTTATAACATCACATCAATATTTAAGACATTTTAAGATAAACGTTCGAATAAACAGTACTAACGACAGAAAGTACATTTTGCGTATTAGCGAACAGGTTTTGCATATGAAAAGCTCACTACAATAGATATAACATAATATCAAAACATTGATTGTGAAATGAAAATAAATAATATACTTATTGGAAGTTGTTCATCTCCACGTTTGCTCTGGGACAGATTCCTGCGAAAGAGAAAAAATAACTTTATGTGTGGACAATGAGAGAGCTTTGTGAAGAGACAGCGTTGTTGTGTAAGAGGTACTGAGAAGCAAGAGACGAAAAGAATATAGCAATCCATATTTTGAAGCGGTTTCTGATATTGAAATTGTGTTGTGTTTGGTTAAAACACCTGTCTGCCTGTTGTCCATCATTCCGTCTCTCAGTCAGACAGCCAGCCATCCCGTCCGTCTGTCCGTCCTTCCGACAGCCAGTCCGTCTATGAATAACATTAGTGCTTAAACTATACACAGTATTTTCCCAAACCAATATTCCCATATCCATCCATCTTACCGAAATCACGACCCTACGAATTTCCAACGGATCTTTCAATTTTTGGGGGTATTTTACATAAAGTTCAAAGGGCATTTTCAAAAATTGTCACAAAAAAGCTCTATTTTTTCTTCAAAAGTACTACTCGAACTGAGCAAACTTGACTTACATATAGTACATGATTATTTCAACTATTTAACATCGGATTTTCATAAAAAACAAATTTCGAAAATTGAAAAAGTTACACTTTTTTAATTGTTCCTTGCAATAGTATTGAAGATAAAGATTTTTCTTTTATGGAATTTTTCCATGGAATTTAAAACTAAGAGTCATTTTCTCGCAATTTTGAGTCAAGTCCTTACAAATACGTAATGAAGATTTTCTCAAAAACAGTTTCAATGAAAAGATTCATAATTCACAAATGAATGGGAGAAAACTAGAACGGTATAAGTGACATTTCATAAATTCTAAGAAATCAGATTATTTAAGTCAATATCACTGTAAAGTCATGGTTCATTATTTCATAATTAAAACCACGGTATTTCAATTGTTCATTAAAACCACTAAAATACATTGTCAATATAATATAGCCTAAAATACACACGTTTTTCTCAGAATTTATGAAATGTTACTTATACCGTTCTGGTGTTCGCCCATTCAAATTTACGTGATATGAGCGCCATTTTCATTTAAATTTTTAAATTTTTTAAAATTTATGTAAGCCATTTATATATATATATATATATATATATATATATATATATATATATATATATATATATATAATTTTAACATTTCGCGTTATGATTTCTACATTATAGTTTTTTTTAATTTAATGCTTTTTTGTGGACACAAATGCTTGAACTCTCAAGACCTTTTGAGTGGAAATATTTCCCTTTCTTTGTATACAACAACAAGTATAATACATAATAAGTCTTTACATAGTTGCGGGAGCTGTGGTCGTTAAGGAGTGGTCTAGGACAAAAGCCGGTAACTGGTAGTCCGCGAAAATTAAGATTTTATTTAAATACGCTGAGATCACTCAATAACATTTTTAAGAAAAAAATTGCTTAAAAAATGTTCTATTAAAATAGAACAAGAACGTACCTACAAAGCGAATTGATTGATTTCGAAATACTCCTATGATATGTAACATACATCACAAAGATAATGTGCCAGACCCCGGGTGCGCTGAAAGGTTATACACTTGATTGCATATATTTCAAATTGTATTGTTTTATTTCTTTGTTAACGGTCTCGAATCAATTTTACCAGAAAATACTTTAATCATGGAAACGTATCATAATTTTAAACGCATGCCGTAGTACCATGATTAAACCATAATATTTCCACGAATTTTTAGAAGTAAAAAATAAACTAAAACAATTAGTAACTTACAATAATTGACGCAACGTTTAATATTAAACTTGTAGAAAGGAAAATCACATTCCTGTAATCTTTCTTCTAGCTATTATGTTCGTGGTTCGAGAAATTTTAAATTGAGAATTAAGAGATCCGTAATAGCTGATCGAGATTTCCCAAGACAGTTCGAGAACTAGAGGAGGTAATTTGTTTACACCTGTTGTAATGATAGAGCACAATACTCTGAATTCAATGACGGAATTACCATTTTCATTAAAGCTTTTAAATTATCAAAAATCAAAGAAGTGTATATTTTTTTTGCATATTCAGCTCTTTGTTTGGTAAACAGTTTTTCAAGAGTTTACTGATGCATTCGTAGTATGCAACTTCCAATGTTATAAATTAACATATCTGTTCTAAATACTGCGTTCGAGAATGCCAATGCTGTTGCAGCACTACTAGTTTAAATTTGTACGTCATCTTTTGTTTTTATCTACAATTTCTGCCTGTCACAGATCCAGCCTTAATGACTCAGTCGCATTCACAAACTAGTCAACTCGCGTCATCAACAGATTTCATAAACATTTTAGGTCTAACGAATGCTCAATCAAATGCCGTTCGGAAAGAAGAGATCGCGCGCACATATTCGTTGAAGTTATTCGTTCTGTCGATCTCTGACGCCATGAGAGTTGTTGTCAGAAAGGTCATCCTCTAGAAGATAGTGTAAAAAATTGTCTTCGAAACAAAATAAAATATGGCAAGCCAACTTATTTCTATGGCTTCTCTCACCGTGAAGTCTTGCCGTGCTGAGCCCTTCCGTAGCAGGGGTATTTAATAAACATTAGTAATAAATGCATGAAATATTAACGTTATATTAAAATCGATGTTATGAATATTAAAAATATATGTTGCTTCAGAATGTTGAGATTTGGAGAAATGCATTAAAAGATTAACTCAAAGGTTAACTCTTTCGAAATGTGGCGTGTTCGAATTCTGCCTCCGGCATGGATGTTTGCTTGCGTGTACATACTGGATTTCTCCCAACCACCGTGTATTACACCGGCTGAGTAAAGTTCAGAGGCAGCATTGGCGCTGAATCTGCAGTGGCCACGCGGGTGGTCCTAGGCTTCGAGTCCAGATCGTGGCGGATTTTCGCCATTAGCTGCACAGCTAGGTCGTATTCGGCCTCTGCCTGGAGGAGCATATTAGCAGCCGGTTGCTCTGTTCGGTAGTTTTTCGCGATTCCTCCCATCAACGCGGATGCCGGAGCAGTACACTAAGATACGTGTCACGGACCGTGCGCGATCTTTCCTTCTTCTACCTTGTTCTCTCCTTTCCACTTACACACACTTACATGCACTAGACCGATACCTGCACGCATGCCGGGATACCAGATAGAAGCTGCGAGCTTGTCCTGGCTGGAACAGTGCCTCGCTGGGGGAGGGTTCGGATAGGGAAACCCCATGCAAGCTGACGTATAGGATATGCTTAGGTGGCCTAGGGCATCAATTGATGTCACTGCAGTGTCTCTGACGGAAGTTCCTCGGGTTCGAGTTCCGACGGTGACTGGATTTTCGACACTAGCTACACAGTTAGGTCGAATTCAGTCGCTGTCTGGAGGATAATTCTAGCGACCGGCCGCTCTGATCTGTGGTTTCTCCGATCAACACCAGGCGAATGGCAGTATCCTAACAAACGGGCCACGGACCGCACGCGATTTCTTTCCTTTCCCTTGACCTATCCTCACCCTTTACTTACACACACAGTCACATTCGCTACACAACCACACATGCCAAGAGACCAGTCAGGAGCTTTGAATTTGTTCCGGCTGGGATGGTGCCCCGCTGGTGCAAGAAACCTCGTTGGGGAAACCCCACAAGCGACAGGTAGTTCGGCGCCGGAACTCGCCATCCAGTGAGAGAAATCGCCGCCACCTACCGCGATAAAACATACACTACGCCTTTGGGTCTAATAGTTTTAGCAGTAGATGCTCCCGGAATCACTAATCAATCAATCAATCATACCGGCATGTACGGCGGAAAGGGGTCACACAATGCATCGACGAGAGGAATACTGCTACGTCCCGGGATAAACATTCACTACACTAACGTGAGTAATGCAGCAGTTGACGTGCCCGGGAACATCAGTTAATCACTCAATTAATCGTGTATCATCATCAGTAACCTTTCCATCTTCTTCCTTCCATTCCTTGTCGACAATGGGTGGTGCAGGTGTTGGGGGTATATGCACCTGAGTAGCGTGACAAGCGGGCTGTGAGTTCGAATCCCGCGTAACGCATGGATGTAGTGTGCATTCCTTGCGCACCATGATTCATCATTGAACCCCTCATTCTACTGTTAATTTCTTTGTCCTTGAGATGGGATATAAGATCGTGTGCGCGATGTAAGGGCTTATGAGTAGCAGCGCCAGCGCTACCTAGCCTGGTTCCCTCTGTCTAATACAGAACCAGTTGGTTCACCATGTTTATGTGCGCAAATCTCAACTCCATTTCCAGAACTTAAAGTTTTTAAATCGCCCGGATGAGGTCCTCTTCTGAGTATTTTTGAACATGTTCGAATTTTCTCCCGAGATCAACTCCTCCGTTCAACCATCAATGTTCGGAAACTTCCTCAAAATGTTACAAGTGTCTATGTGTCTAGTACGACAATCTTCTGCAACTGGATTTATATACGCAAATTTATATACGCATATGCAACTTCAGTTGCAGTTCAGCCAGTGATTAAAACAGGAACTGAGGAATTTCACCTGTGTCACCTAGAATTATTGCCACCATTTCCACGTCGCTCCACATTTCCTTTATGTCATTTGCCAGGGGTTTGATTATTATTATTATTATTATTATTATTATTATTATTATTATTATTATGGTTGTTGTTATTGTTGTTGTTATGATTATCAAACCTTTAGGGCGCGATGCTGTGTGACACGCGTGTATGCGTCATGCACACCGCACCCTGCTGAAGACCTTCCAAAGAATACGAAACGTACGCCGCAGACCCCCATGTCGCAGAGCCGCCTACGCCGCTCCTCGCTCCCCGCGTAAGTCCACGTGCTAGCGACCTCCGCGCAGCCGCGCCTCCTTACGGTCGCGCCGTGTTTTCCCCTCCCGTCCGCGCGGAGTTTGATGACTCGACTTCTATTCTTTCCGCACGCCCCGCGTAATGAGTGACCAATTTCGGTGGCGTCCGACGGTATGCCGGCTGCGCAAGCTGCCATATACAATAGCTGCATGGCGCATGCTCTTGCCATGTTTTCCTTTCTAGGGACCTTAAGACCATGCTGTAATTGCGAACTCTCAAGGTTAGGCGATGAGGTGGGTCACTTTTGTTGTAATTCTGGTCTTCAACAGGAAGAGGTGCTTCCACAACTGTGCACCATTCGACGGAGGCTCGTGCAAATGCACCTCCTGTTTACCCGCTGTCGCATTCGGGAAAAGACGTTGCGTTCTTGCATGCTGTACATGACAACTACGGTATTAAAAGTGCGTAAAATGGGACGTGCTGCATTTATAATTATATTTACGCTTAATTACTTGTTATATGTAAGGGTATTTTTCTGAATTTCTTTTAATTAATTTTTTTGAAAATTTTCGTATATAATCCACCTACTGATGTTACATTAAAAGTTGCTTTTGAAATTACTTATATTTTCGTAGAGATTACGTGTATAAACTTGGAAGTAAAATATGTATGTCTTCCTACAACTAAAATATTGAAGATCTGAATTTTTTTCTGAGTGAAATACGTTCTTCAAAATTAGATCTTTAAAGAATGTGGTCTACAATTTTGTGTAAATATGAGTAGTGCTAGCTTAATTTCGAGTGAAATCGTGAAAACAAGTTTATCTCACACCAACAACCTTTTTCTTGATATTCTTTACTTGCACTCGTCCAATTTTTATTAAAGCCACTGAAAGTCCGAGAATTGCACAAGTAAAACATCTACTCCATCGGGAACGTGGTCGTGACGAATCAAACGTTCGGTGTAGTGGTTATGCTCATAGCTTGCTAAACCAAACTTCCTGAGATTGAATCTCAGACTCGCTGAGTTGGCTCAGAGCCATCATTACCATTGTCTCTGCAGCGACTCCAACCCAAAGATCCCAGGATTTAAGTCCCGAAGGGGCGGATTTTCGACACAACGCAAACGCATACGCGCAAATTAAAACATTAACTACCCATAATCAACTCAACGCGTTCATACGAACAAAGAAAGTACATTTCCAAAACGAGTCACTGTGTAGACTAGATTGAGGGTGTTAGGAATGACTTTTTAATAAGTCAGACTCATAATTTCCCTTCATTAAGAATATTTTATTGTCACATTCATCCGACTTATTGCATATTATGTTTTTAAATTTATTTACAGGCAGCAGTAAAAATTAATATACAAATCAGGATAATAACATTTTGGGTAATTGTTAATAAATACAAATATTATTATAATATGTATTATTTGCATGCAATAGTTTAATATTTCAAACATCCAAAATTTCTACATGAAATTGAAAATTAATGGCAAAATTCTATTAAATGATTCATGAGAAATATTTTCTGCAAAAATTCAGAAATCCGCGGATTCGGATGGCCAAGATAGTTAATGCAGTAGGTCTGTAGCGATCTGGGACTGAATGATCGCGGGTTTGAGTCCCGCCTCGGACATGGTCGTCCGAGGTTGTCTTCACAGTTACCGTGCCTTTAAATGCACTATTGGTCACTAATGACCTAGATATTGATGCGACCTTAAATAACCAAAAAAATATTCAGAATTTCCTTAATACTGGCTTCTGTATAATTTAATACCACATCGAATATAGTAATATAATCCATGAAGAAGCTCTTGGTAAATATGCATCTGGAATAAACATTATTTTTTGTGTAAAACTGTTTAAGTTAAATTTTCGGCAAGTTATATAAATCTCGAAAATTCGAAAATACCAATGCCCACAAAAGGCAAGCATTATTTTTAATGGATTGATCTAGCCTACGTTTTAAACTCTCGCTACGAAGTAGAGATTACTTTCTCGGTACAAAGAAGACAGAGTTATGTAATGCTGCGCGAAAAAACGGCAAATTTTCGACCGAAAGACTCTTATTACCGAGCCCTAGTAACAAAAAGGTGGATAAATCCAGTTTCTAAATTTAAAAGAAAAACTCTAACACGTAGTGTAGCCGGAATCCATGTTTTGTGGGTCCATGATAGCGAAAAAATCGAACGTGTCAGTCTGTCTGTCTGATGTCCGCCTGTGAACAACGGTAGCGGCTAAACCATTCAGCCGCTTTTTCCAATATTGATATTCCTCAATCGATCTGGCTATGCCGTGGTTCCTTGATTTTGAAACCTATATTTTAATTTTGGGGGTACTTTACATGAAAACCCTGGGACATTTTCAAGATTTTGAAAAAAATGGCTTCATCGCTTTTTATTAAATTTTGTTGTTGGATACCATGAAGAACGTTTAAGAGAATGGTAAGGGTCTTATGGACATTGAAATTCCTGATATTTCGAAAATTGCAAAAGTTAAAGATTTTTCGCAGTCTTCAACAACTAAAACATCAAAGATACGGATTTTTCCCCTTAACGAAATTTGTTTGTTAAGATAAATTTAGAAGATAAATTTTGAAATAAGGTCATGTACAATTTTTAGAAAATTTGAGTACTTTTCACGTAATTTAGCGTGGTAGTAGGGGGGACCGGGGCTCGTTTGACACCGTGTTTACTGACCAATCTAAGAGAGCACAGCTGGTGATAGTTTTACATGCAGGTTTCAAACCTTTGCCTCTGTGCACTCCTTGAGTTGCTGTGGGAACCGTTGCTTGATTTCCTTAATTTCGTACGTTTTGTGTTTTACGCGGAATTTTATACAAAGAATCATTCTATTTGTTCCATTTATTATAAGTGTTAAGTTATGTCCTTACACCTTCAAAAATTAAATAAATTATAACAGCCCATATGTGCTGTTTTAGCACCCATTTTATAAGTGCAGCTTCCTCCTAGAATAGAGCAAGGTGCGCTTATAAAATGTTATATATCTGATTTTCATTATAAACTTGTAAAGTTTCGAAAATTGCAAATTCGAATCTTCCTCATTATTTTATCTGAAGAAAGAGTTTCATGAGACGGCTGAAGAATTCGTAGCATACATTTTTCAAAATTATAATATCACGTTTCCGTTAGAAAAATTACGAGAAAAAAGTGCTGTTGCATTGACAAGTTGTTTTCCATTTTTGAATATTTTGCTCTAAATAGCCCGGTACTTGTACTGAAATAGTGCAGTGGTAGAGACCCTGTCTGTATTCAGCCTGAATCGATAACTTCAGCTGATAAGGCCGCGGAGTGACGTGCACCGTGCCAGGATTGGCGAAGGAATGCTTAGCTCCTTCAGAATTAGAAAACACGATTTTCTTTCTACATCACCCACAAATGTGAAAAATCATTACATTGAGCGCCAACACTATCTCAACCATTGGATTGCACCGGACAGGAAAATAAGTATTTAAGCACTGAATAGAGAGCAGAAGATATGCAGCGTTATCAAGTGGCAGAGAACAGAACCTCGTGCTGACTGAATACCATGATTACATTGCTTGCATGCTTGTATTTTTTTCAACAATTAAAGTAAAAACAAGTTCATTTTTTTGGGTGATAAAGTCCATGATCGAAGAAAATTAATTACTCATTGCACAATTTTTAAAAAAATCACAATTAATTTGGGCTTAACATTTTTATTTGTTTGCCTTTTGATTTCTCAAACACCTTTACGAGGAAAATTCATTGTCTGGATTCAAAAAGTGTGCTTGTGAGTCCGAAATACATTTGTGTAAAATTGGTGATTTCTGAAAAAAATCGTATAATTTACTTAATTTTACAGGCGTTGTTAACGGGATAACTACGTTAATATAGTGATGCTGAAACAGCGCGTACTTTTTCGTCCGTATTTTCAGGCAAAATTAGTAAAACAAACTAAAATTTTCGAAAAATTGTACATGACCTTACTTGAAAATCTATCTTTAAGGAACAGATTTTATTAAGACAAAACTCCCTGTCTTTAATATTTTAGTTGTTAAATACTCCGAAAAACTTTTCAGCTTTTGCAATTTTCGAAAAAGTAGGGTTTTTAAGGAATTTGATACCTGCACCATTCTCTTAAACGTTCTTCACAGTATTCAACAACAAAATTTAATCAAAAACGATGAAGCCATTTTTTTTAAATTATGAAATTTGCCCGGGCCTTCATGTAAAGTATCCTCTAAAATTAAAATATAGGTTTCAGATTCAAGGAGCCGCGACATCAGCAAAATGGATTGGGCAATATCAATTTTGGAGAAAATCGGCTGAACGGATTAGCCGCTAGCGTTGTTCACAGACGGACATCAGACGGATAGACACGTTTTTCCATCATTCGATTTTTCGCCATCAAGGACCTATAAATCATGCTCTACACTACGTGTTAGAGGTTTTTTTCTCAATTTAGCAAATGTATTTATCCACTTTTTCGTTACCGGGGTCCAGTAACAAGAGTTTTTCTGCCGGAAATTCGCCGTTTTTTTACGCAGCATTACATTACTTACTTTCTACTCCGTAGCGAGAAAGTAAAAATTGACCTCGCAATGTCGGGCGTAGAATACCACTACCGCTGACTTTGCAGCGACTCTGACCGGGCGCTGGGTTTCGAGTCCCGATAGTGGTGAATTTTGGTCACTAGCTACATAGCTAAGTGAAATTCAGTCGCTGCCTGGAGGAGAATTTCGGTGGGCGACAGCTCTGGTCGGGGTTTTCCTTTGGTTTCTCCAGGAAAATACCAGGCGAATGCTGGAAAAACTCTTAGCAAACGCCACGGACCGCTCGCGATCTTTCCTTTCTGTACCTTGTCCACTCCCCTGCCCTTATAAACGCTCGCACACGCGCGCACACACACATACACACACACACACAAACTCACACATATGCGTTAGAATGACGAGACTCCAGTCGGGAGCCAGGAGCTTGCCCTGGCTGGGGCGGTGCCGGGGGATATCCACTGGAAGACGATGTGTAGGTCGACTCCGGATATCTCCACCAAGCACTGAAGGACCATCGACACATATTTGGATAAGACATTCACTACACGAAAGGGGACCAATGACAATAGCAGTTAACGTGCTGGGAAACCAACGACTTTTTTCAACATAATTCCAAAACTATTAATATTTCGAAAAAATTACATCAAATGATTAAAATAATATTGTAGAATAGATTGAATTACGGAAAATCTCCAACTCTGATATTGTAGAGGAAAAAATTCATTATGTTTAGTACACAAGAGAAACTGGTGGTGGTACAACACATACTTTTTTGCAGTATTTCTAGCTTTTGCAATTTTCAAAAATTCAGAGAGTTGAAAGAAAATTAGACCTGCACCTTCTTTTAAGCGTCCCTTGTTCTATCTGTGGAAAAAAGAGCTATGGGTATACACTGGTCAGACGGACGTTTTACTTGTTCACATATTTTTTTAATTCCCTGGATTTCACTCAAAATGACAAGATAGCTACTCATATTTAAAAAAATCATAAATGACATTGTTTGAAAATCAAATTTTGAAAGCGCAAAAGTCTCTATCATCAACAATGTAGTTGTGGGAGAACCTTAACTTTTGTAATTTTCCAAAATTCAGGAGTTGGAATGTACCGTTTTAAATTCTCTTTGAAGAACTGTGATACCTCCCAGATCGATCGGGAAATATACATTTTGGAGAAAATCCTAAGTACTGTTAATACGCTAGTTTTCTTTACATTCTGAGAGACCGATCGACGTTTTGAGGAAAGAAAAAACACTTTTCGGTATCAAGGATGCCCAAAAAGTGAAATTTGAGAACTGTACGTAAACGAGAAAGTAATTTACTACATTTAGTAGCAAGAAAAATCTATAGTATTTCATACTTCTCTACGCTAATAAAATGCGAGAAAGTATGTCCTTAAATTAAACAGTGCTTAGAAAGTGACTAGTGAATGTGGAAGTAATAGTTTAACAATTACGTGTCAGCGTAGTATTGAAGTTATGTAAAGCTGAAAAAAAATATTTATAGAAGGAAATACCTTCGATGAAAATATACGTCATGGGGGTCCATGATAACAAAACAGTTTTTTTAAACGTCTGATCGTTCGCCAGTCTATCCGTCCGTCTATGAACAAGACTAGTTCCGAAACCATACACATGTTTTTACCAAAATATTTGTGGATTCAACTTGTGTTATAATATTACATAACCGTTACAACAATATGAGGAAGTATGTGCATTTGGAGGCTCATTATTTGTTTTTTATCATTTTAGTTTTAGTAGTTTTATGTGGCTTGCATTGCGAGTTTACTGGTTTCGTGTAACGTAGGATATTATTTCTCAAAATCAATTTTAATAGAAACCTGGGAACTCATGGGGTTTAAAAGAATAGAAACAATTTCCTAGGTCACGGGGATTGTCACGGGGACAGTCATCACGGCGAACGCAGAACTTTTCAATTTCAATAATGGTCTTTTGTAAAGACTGAAACTAGCGGAAGGAAAATATCCTCTGTCTTGTAACACCTACGAGTTCAGTGCAATAATGCTTGTTCGATATGCAGCGGTTGGATTATATCTTATGTATTAAGGCTCTTCAGATCATTGCATATATGCATTGAGGTCAGTGCTGCCGACACTTTAGAAGGATCTACGTGAGTGTATTACGAACCTTGCGGCGATCTCATTCCTACCTATTTTGAAAGTCGTTACCTCACGTTTTTCCTGCCACTGACTTCAAAATCACAATGGAACAATTCTATTGCGATTTTATTTCCTATATGTTATTCAAAAATTATGAGATAAAATTATTATTAATAATAATAATTTATAGTAATTCTGATGAGAAATTAACATTTTGTCGCCTGAAAACCATAAACATGTGTATGCAGAAACGAGATAAATGTAAACTCTGATACATTAATACCTTCCAGATGATCTTCGTCGACCAGACATGTGGCAGGTTAAACTCAGTATATGACCTCACTGCCACCGAAAGGACTTACTTGAATTGGGATTTGCCATACATTTTTTTACGGTTCCACACAATTATCAATATTGCATATATGGAATGTTATGATGGTTTTACAAATTGCTAAACATCACAGAAACATTCATTTTTGTCCAAATGTTATTGTAAAAACAATTAAAGGTGAAATTTTAAAGCTATTATCTCATTATAGGAAAACCATGACAATTCTCGCATTCCCGTATGATGTTAAGTTACATATAAAATAGCAAAATAATAAAGACAATGTAATAAACACAACACAATAATCACATTACTTACAATAACAGAATAAACACACTCAGCACAAATGACACACAATACAATAAACAAACAATACTGTGTACACACAACACACACTTTT
The DNA here is from genome assembly GCA_038098605.1 of Gryllus longicercus. Taxonomy (NCBI): domain Eukaryota; kingdom Metazoa; phylum Arthropoda; class Insecta; order Orthoptera; family Gryllidae; genus Gryllus; species Gryllus longicercus. The sequence goes on from JAZDUA010000966.1 coordinate 139,254, forward strand.
GAGTAACTGGGTTTAACTGTATGTAAAGGAATGTAGAAGGCGAAAGGTTCTGACCGTGGCTGTTTCTCTTGTACTTCCTCAGCGTTACCCAATGTAATGATTTTGTTATCCCTGGCATCTTTGCGGGTAGTCATCTTTGAACTGTCAGCTCTAAGGAGTTTATTTCTGTGAGTAAATTAACGTGAGAATGGTAGATGGAATGTGACCCAAGAGACCTCCGGACTACTGTGGTTAGCACCGTCTAGTTGCAATCTATCTCTCTACCGCTAAAACCAGTCCAAGCACCGTGAGGCCAAACAGCTACTTTGGGACCTTAAGTATGTATTAGAGACTAGACCGACGTGGACTTACGAGCCACAACGGTATGAGGGTTGGGAAGACATGATCAGATGGTTTGATATGTATTATCTGGGGTGGGGACAGTCTTATAGACATTGGAAAGTGTAGTCGGACGAAAATAGAGAATACGTACGTTATTTATTATTCTTTTAATTCCATGGAGCAAAATTGTAGGCTAATAATGTCGAACAGAATTACAAATAATGCGCCATCTTAGTCGCATCATCCCCTCTAATCGTTTTTATGCTTCGTCCGGTTTCGAGAGATAATTTTGCTTTAGAACTCTAATGCTCAAGCTTCATTAGTTTCAGTATCGATCCGTCTCTGCCCACCTTAGTTTAATCTAAGGAATGGGAACACGGACTGTCCCAGAGAAAGAAATAAGGCGATACTAGAGATTAATCAATGTGAGCAAAGGAAATTATCTTGCTGTCAATGTCTTACGTAGATGCCTTACTTACTATTTCCAATGGTTCACCGCTTTCAGTTAACATCATAAACATATTTAAATCTCTCGTGCAATAATGTACTTTATATTGATCTTCACTTACATTACAAAGACAGTCCAGTATCTACAAACCATTTCCAATGGTTTTCAGAAATATGATTATGAAACTCGTTAAATGAATGAATTGTCGTAAATAGTCGAAACAGTTCTGGTGGGTGGGATATAGGTCATTGCAGGTAATTTGCTTCATATCTCAAACTGAATTTTATAGTTCTGTAACATCGATGTTATGTCAGTAGAACTGTAGCAATTGTAAGTTATAAGCAAAATCACAGATCGTATTAAAATTTTAAATGTTAATTTACCAATTGATATTTTTCATCTGCAAAACAATTTTAACGGATTGTTATTCGTTACGGGCTGTAAAACCTGAGTACCATTGAACCAATATCAAGTGGATAATAATTACCCGTCGTGACCCTACTATCTTTAAGTTACTCTACTTCTTGCTTTTTGAATGCCTAATAAAATCGGCGCTCATGTCATAAACTCTGAGAAGCAGCAAATAAAGGCAAGACCTCATTTTCTCTCTCACTGCATCAAGACAAAGCCCAATACACAGAAGATGAGCGCTTCGTTAGCTAGCGAATCAAAATAAACCGACCGTCTCGTAACAACAATCCGAAACGGTGTGCCGCCGAACTAGATATGGCGGTTATTACAAAAATAACCGGCTTTAGGTTCTTCCGTTATTTACCTCCAATTTAATCTAGCTGTTATAACTTCTAAACTAACCGGTTATTGAGACAACCGGTTTCACGCTTATTTGTAAAAAGCGTTTTTATTCAAAAAAATATTTAGATTGTTCCAGGAACAATATAATTGAATCGGAGTGAGGAGAAATGGAACAAGTCATATTTTGCAACTTTTCAGGAGGAAGGAAACATTAAATAATACTCACACATATTTTATTACCGTGTCAAATTTTTCTGTGTGAATTCACTGTGATAGAACTAAATTGTTTTAATGTACTTTCTATTAAATACGTTTTATGTGATCAGAATTTGGGTTTATTGTTGTTGACATATTTCCTTTCTCCTCAGGGTCAAGAATCGAGTCTAAAGAAAACTGCGTATCGAAATCATTAATGCAATACATTTTACATAATTCTATTTAAGAATATTATACTTATTTATAACACTCATTTATCCAACGAAATAAATATTTGTGTAGCAACAATTGGCTAAATTTATTACAAATTACGTATTGTAATTCTCTTTAGCTTCTTGCACTTTTTGTTGTTGTTGATTTTCTTTTTCGTTTTTTGTTTTTTGTGGACATGACATTGTGCCTTTGCTGCACGTTTAGCGCTGTCTCACAAAATTGTACTCTTAATTTTTGCTTCAAGCTCTTCACATTTGGAGCAAGCATTCACTTGAGGTCTACCAAACCTAAATTTAAAGTTTTCTTAAAAAAAAAATTAAAAAGTGGTATTGCATGCAGGGTATCGCATATCCTGCATGCAGAACCGCATCTAGATATGGCAAGCATAGAATTTGCGTCCCTGCCAGGATACTTCAAATTAGGGTTGTTATTTGTTTTAGTGGGTATATTGTAAATACTGCCTTTGTGAATAGCGCCCATTGCTCGTGCCGTGTCTGCCCTACCGTAGATATATTTAACGCGATACGCATTGCAAACATTCAAAATCAAAATTATAGTACTGAGGAGAAACGGAACATGTCAGTGACTTGATCCCTTCCACCGCAGTATAGCAACCTCGATCTTGCAATTTATAGCCTAAATAATGTTAAACACTGTAATGATATGATTCTTTTCTTCATAGTACAATGTGCGTTGCCTTAAAGAACAACGTTCCAAAATAAAAAATTGCATTTTTGACTTGTTTCCTTCCTCCTCATGCTGATTCAAATAAATTTTGCATTATCTTTAATACCAAAACCCAATTTTACATATAGAAACATATTTCGATTACCAATTGTAGGTATATACCTAAACACTAATATAAAAATAAAATGAGAAAGATAAACAACAACAACAAACTAAACATTAACACGTCCGATGTATAAGGTTGAATTTGAAACGGATGTTGTTGTTTTGTTGCTGTTTTTGGAGCAGAGGAACCTGCAAGCAGCCTCTAAATTTTCAATTTTTATCTCAAACAAGTGTCTAATTTATTTCTTAACATTGTTTACTTGAATAGATTAAAGTCTACTTATAAAACTGGCGCAGCTTCCATTTTAAGTGAAACCTCTGAAATTTTGAAAATTTCAAACTTAAATTTTTGATCTTTTCCTACAACTACATTATTAAAAATAGTTTTTAAAGAAATTTGTCATTCAAAATTAGATTTTTAATTTTGATACACTTTTACTGGCACACTTTTTAAAACTAATCATAATTTTTGTATAATGTTGAATGAAATCATGACAATTTTAGAAAAGTAAGTATACAAAATTTTCTCCAAAAACTCCATTTTTTTCTTTCATTTTTTTTGCTTGAATATATCAATGTTTGCTTATAATAAGGCTAATGTTCGATTTTCATTAAAACCTCTGGAATTTAGAAAATTGCAAAAGTTCACATTCGTTTTAACCTGTCCTACACTTTCAGCAACGAAACTTGAGACTTTTTGTTACTGCACTCTCTTTCTGAATATTAGATTTTTAAAACATTCGCTGTACACATCTTTCACAATATTAGTAGTTTTGAAGTTTCAAGTATTAGGTCAAGTGATAGTAGGATAAAAGTTGCAGTATTATAGGAATATTGCGAAATCGTTACCAATGATACGAGAGAGAAAGTATTTGCTGTTGAAGCAGCATTACATGTCTTTCTGTGTATGGAGAATATGAGAAAATAATAATTAAATTAAAGATAAATAGGAATAAAATTATATTAAGATTTTTAAAGTGGTAGGATTCTAATGATGAAAACGCCTGGATATCATTTTTGAATTAGGAGCGCGGAGATTGGAATATTCTATGCCTCGTAATCGTCTACGTAAACGAGCTGGTGAAATGTTTTGGCTCGTGGATTCATACTTCAACCTATCGCAAAAAATTGAATTACTATATCACACAATACGGTCAATGAGGTCCGGCAATTTCCTTGCGGAATGGTGAATAACGTGTGTGTTCATCGTTATGTAACACACGATGGAATGAATCATGAGTAGAGGGATTGCCTCGTTAAAATCTTCCGCATGGTCGTTTCATTCCATACGATAATTGCCATCAGAAGCTGATAGAACTGCTGATGGTGCAGAGAGGTGAGCGAGTGCTCTAGGCACACTGCTACAAACTACCCCTTCTACCTAAGGCGAGCCACAGTCGGCCACAGTCTTGGCAGCGGCGCGCGGCTACTGCGGCACGGCCAGCGGAAACCCTCGATCTACAGCGCCGCCGCCAATGCCGCGGTCGCCGCCACCACTGCCGCCGCCACCGCCGCCCGCCTCGACTGCACGGCGTGCCGCGCCGCCCCGCGCCGGCCTGCGGTCGCCAGCTGACTAGGGCGGTCGGGGCAGTGGTGGCGGCGTTTCAGGCCAGAGCAACGACTGCGTATCGATCGAGCACGCGCCGTCCGGCTGCGGAGACGATACACGGTACTTCGCTGCAAGATAATGTGGCCGTTCCCTTTTCTCGCCTGCTTCCGATCCAGTAACCAGGACATTGAACCGGCGTTCTAGTCGTTCTGGTCTACAGGGAAATCAAAGTTTCGGTGTTTGCTACGTTTTTTCGTAAGCAAGGGGATTGGAATGCTTAATAATTTGAAATATTAGACATTTGCCAATTTGCTTACTCGTTTAATTGAAATGATAACTACAATGTTCAATTCCATCCTATTCTCATAAAAAAAATGATCTTCTCTTTTCTGAGCCCTTTGACTAGTAATGCCAAAGTAATATAAAACCAGTTTCCTTTACATTTATTCCCTGAAAAGAAGAAATAACAAAGAACGTACAGGTAGTTAACGCAGCCTTTCCGTAGTTATTGCTTTCCTTGCCGGTCTTCAAATTATCATTTTGGACAGTAATTACACTTCCCTTTTCACTTCTCTTTCTTACGAAAATGTTAGGTTTCAGTTGTGGTGAAGAGGTTGAGCGTTTCAAGCGTTTCGAATCTTAGTACATCCGATTTTCATTTTGTTTCGGGATTGCTTTTGGGGATTGTGGATAGTCACAATATTGGTTTTCTTTAATACCTGTTGCCAAATTAGATGAAACTATGTTTTCGTACTTTAGCTGAAATCAAATGTAAAGCAAATATACTTCCAAATTTTGCAGACATTTTTCTTCGACACTTTCGCTTTAGAAACGGGGAAAGGGACCATTTCTTGTTGAAATGGAAGTTCATATTCCCCTTACATTTTCTTTCATAAAAATGTCACACTTTGTATAATAAGTCACAATTTTCATACTGCGTACTCAAAATATAGAATTGCAATTTCCGTTCTCTATCACGTGCATTGTAAGCAATCTAAAGGAGTCATTATATGTCACTTACCCTTCCATATTATTTTTAGTTTAAATTTCTAAAAATCGGACCGAAATTTGAAGTGAAATCTCTACCAGTCGTTTCCAAGATTCCAAGCTATAATGTTATATAATCGAGTTTGTGGTTTCAATTTACACAGAATATCAAATTTTAGCTTACGATTTTAACACAATTCAATAACGCGTCGTACTTCACAATCTTTAAGAATTCTGTCTGAAAATCTAAAGCTGTGCCATATTTGTAATAATGATTTATAAGTATAATTTCTAGGCTTTGTGAATATGATTTATTCTGAAAATGAAAACATACATGGAAGCAATCTTAAGCCAGTTATTCGCGTGTATTTTCCCCTCCGATTTTGTTGCTTAAGGTTACGAATAGTGTGCAATACAAATTTGAAAAGCACTACATGACTCAAAAATTAACATCTTTTAACTTTAAATTCATGTAACATTGCAACTTCATAATTCCTTAATTTACTTGTATTTTTTCAGTTCAGTTTAAACACAGAAAAAATAAATTTAAAAAAGAACGAGTCGTACAAGTATTTAAGCATGGGATCGATAGTACAAATCATTGAACGTTTTACCTTCCTACATTTTTATTTATTTCCAATTTCGAAATATTTTCGTGGACTCTTCGAAAGGAACGCATTAGGACCTTTAACTTTCAATCAGGGGTTGGAGTTCATTTGAGGTTTTCCTTCAGGACTTGCTGTGTCGAATGTATTGTTTTCGGAGATTCGAAGAATGATTCGGTTCCGGTTCGATACCACGTCTGCGACGGCTCGCAGGTCGACTAGGAGCGCGTGTTGCGAAGTTATTTGTGTGTGGGGAGCGTTGAGGGCTAATTTTAAATGGACGGTGGGCGTTGTGTTGACGATATGTAAGGAGGTCGCGTAGGCGCAAGACATGATGGGTGGGAGTGTTTGGTAAAGGAAAGAGACATCTGCAGTCGTAGCCACGGACTGCGACGGTGATACGAGCTTGAGATTTAATTGATAATGAAGTGTTCGGTTATTTAAAAAGTTAAAGTTCGGATGTTACAAAAGCAGAATAACATGCTTTTTATAGAAGGATATTATTAGTATAGTTGCTTATGTGAACTCTGGGCGTTGCAGTTTATATATCTGCGGCTCTTTCTCTCACGACATTCTGAAGAAATTTAATTAATGAGTTATTTAACCGCGTTATATATAGTATATACATTTTAAAAGTGATTTTTTTTGTGGTTGGTTATTTTGAGTATGCTTCTAATATTACGAAAAGGTTCCAGTGGTCTCAAACACTTTTTGATGAAGAAAGATGAAGATTTTTCTTTCAAAGCTTTTCTCAAACTTCTTTTTCTGTGTAAAATATTTCTCAGATACTTCAGTTCTTTGCGCAAATAACGCTGTAAAATTTAACTGGATTGAGTAAAAAACATTTAATTAATGCTGAAGAAGTCCAATATTTAAAATGATTCAAAAATGATAGATCTAAAATTTAAATATTTATCGTAATTAATTTGTCCGCAACAATTTTGTGTAGACAATGGAGTTTTGTTTCTTCTACCATATTTTCCTCTCATTAATAATTAAGATAAATATTAATGTATCCGGGGTTGCTTCTTTTGTATTGTAGTCGCAAGCCTTTTCCAATCATTAAATACATTTTATTTCATATTCGTTATATTTGCACAGGAAAGGCTCTGCGGGGGAAAATAAAGTTCGTTTTTCAAAGGACCCGAATAATAGTATTAATAGTGACCTGTGCATCTTGTTGGACAACTACTATTCTTTTTCACTGCACTGGAAGTATAAACAGTATGTATTTTTGACTTCTGTCTTCACTCATGCAACTATTTGGGACAATAGATGACGGGTACGAGCTTCAGGTGTTGCCAACTGGTTGAACATTCTCGTTGCTCTATTTCAGACCTGCGATGTTATCTCACGCTGTTCTTCTTTGCCTTCTGCTTTTTTCTTTTCCTCCTCCTCCTTCTTCTTCTGTTCCTTCTTCGTTTTTCTTTTTTTCTGCCTCTTCTTCTAAAACGTTTGGCAACAGGGTAATAAGTTGGCAAGCGTCCGACGTATTAGGAATTGTAGAAGTGTTCTGGTTTGTAATTAATACCGTTCGTTTTATTTTGCTATTCTGTATCCATTATTTTTGACATTTCATTTATTTCTCTTATTTGTTTTTGAACAAATGTACTTCGTATTTACAAAGTTTTTATTTGAACTGATATTTGAATGAATACAAAGTATATATTTGAAGTGATATATTTCATTTTTGCAGTTTTCATGGAAAAAAATCTAGCATACAAACATTTCACTAATATAATATTGGAATGCTCAATAATATTGAAACGAAAGAATCATCTTATTTGTAGGTTGTGTAAATTATTTGTTGTGAATTTATATTTAAAACGACCCCTTATCATAGCATGAACAATCTAGGAGTCATTTCTTACCGATAAGAAACTTAAAGACTTATTTATAAATTCGCCTAATATAAAATTGAATATTAGGTAATTCTTTATTATAAATTAAGCAGCCTACCTTACTGGTCTACTGTCAGTTTGCGAATTTCAAAAAATAAAATACACCAATCAGACTTTCGTCGATGGAAAGGCGGTGAAATGCAAAAGAGGAAAATATTTGAATAACCTGTATTTGTCAATAGCGAACGAACTGTGTAATGTCAATCAATTATTCTCCACTCCCTGTGGTTTTCTGGTGAAACAAGAAAGTTCAAAAATGTATGAACGTAGCGTATTTCATAAATTACTAAGCAATCAACATCACTATTAAAAATAATCTACAAACTGTCACGCTTATTAGAACTTAAACACAAATTGAAAATTGTGACAGAATCATTTCATGAATAACAATCTTTTCATATTATTAGTACTCTTTGACGGAATAGCATATTAGGCTACATCTTGAGGCCCGTAAATTTCCTGAATACGCAAACTTGGAGAATTTCGTGACATACTAATTAAAAAAATGCAATGTTTAAACAAACATTGGAGTATAGTAACATTTAAACTTTTGTAAATATGTTCAAATAATATATTACAGTTAATGATTTTATTTCAAAATGTGTTACCATGGCAATAATTCAGTGACGAAGAACCCCATCCACAATGTTATCAACTGCTCTATCAATAAACTATTGTGAAAGTTCATTCTCACTTACACACCAAATAAAATAATAGTATTCATACTAATTTTGCATCTGCTGTTAAGCTATTAAAGAAAATTAAAATTTGTTGCAAGACAAAATGTTAGGAGAAATCTGGTTCCAAACAGAGGCAAATGAAATAGTTGAATATGCATTGAAAAGCTTTGTTGAAAATATTAAGTCAAATTTGTTTGGATATTTTTGTAAGAATTTGGTAGCATTTTATTCATCAATATGATGTATGAGAATGGCATAGCATTGATAAAATTGTCAAATTATACTAAGACATTATATTGACATATATTCATTGTGATTCTACAAAAACTTTGTTGTTTTGCATTTTTAAACTCCATGAAAAATAAGAACTTGCAACAAGAATGTAGAATGTGTTATGGGTTCTATTCACAGAGATGAAACGTTGTTGAACTGAACTATAAAATTTCCTATTTTAAACATTTCACGACAACAATTTCAACTGAGTGACTGAAATATTGTACCATCTGAAAAAACAACAGCAAAACAAACAAACAAATCTTTTTGCTGATGATTTTAGGCCTAAACTGAGATAATGTCTTCTAAGTGAAGTTTTAAAACTATAAATCGATGAACGTGTGTTTAATGTAACAACGTAAATTAACACAATGATCATTTAAAGCAGTAAAATACGGCAAACACGCGTCTGCGGGTCATGAGTTGGAGTGAAACGTTAAATTGTACTTCATATATTTGTGTGGTGGAAAACCACGGCAGTAACTCAACGTCATTTGCCTCATCTCGTGGAATAAACTAATATTACTGTCTTCTGAACTTCCGAATGTCGGGCGAAAGCCTCCAGTAAACTCGAGATACTTATTGATCGACCATGAGTAACAGAGTAACTGCACACAACTTCGCTGCTATTATATTAATACATATTTCTTTCTCATGAGTTGTAGGACCCGCGCTTGGCACGAGACAGAGAAGAAACGTGAACGAGAATCGTCGCGAATTGAAGCACGAGAGTCGTTGAGTAGTGGGGACAGCGTCCAGTGGCCCGTCGAGGGACTAATACCTCCACTTAGAAGAGTGTCGGAATGGCACATTGATTTGGCAGTAGGAGAGGTGTTTTCCGGACGAAATGCGAAGGAACGTGTGGCAACACTGTCCGAGCTTCCTAAAACACAACTTGTCAGGCATACAGGAAGGCTCCGTGCGGGCTAATAGGCAAGGCTGAGGCCTCATGCGTGTGATATCACGAAGGTGGAGGGGAGGAGGTCGAACGTGTGGCAGCTGCGGCGGTGACCGGGAACATTTCGAACGGGAAGCTAGGGCTGTGAGAGCTTGGGAGTGAAAGAGGAAGTTTCGTCGGCTATTTGTTGCCTAGCCCGTACTCCTCGTACTCTTGCTCCGCACTCCCTCTCTCGCACCTTCGGCGTGCTGGCGGCGGCGACGGTGGCGGCGACGGTGGCGGTGGTGGTGGTGGCGGCGGAGGCGGCGGGCGCGGTGGCAGCGGCAGCGGTGGCGGTGGAGGCGGCGGCGCGCGCACCCGCCTGCGCGACCAGCTCGGTCGGCCCGCCATATTCCTGTTGCCCCACCTCGCCGCTCTGCCGCCGCCGCCGCCTCCGCCGCCGCCGCCGCCGCCGCCGCCTGCCGCGCCGCGCCGCGCCGCGCCGGGTCCGAGCCGCGCCGAGCCTCTGTGGTGGTTGTGCCAGTCAGCAGGCAACCGCTCAACGGGTAGGCGGGGGCTCTGCCGTTGCGCGGGTCCGCGAGCAGCACTGCCCTCCCACTCGACAACATGCAACACTGTGGCATCTGTTCTGTGCTCGCTGAACTCTTTAGGCGAATTATGTGCATTAACAGACGAGGAAGCGGTGACACTTATAATCCAGATTCTGGAGATGATGATAGCGTGAGTACATAAATGATTCTCTTTAAACTGCATAATGCGTGACGTTTAATGTTATATGTGTGCGTTGGATTTGCGACCTACATGCCTGTGTTCACACCTTCCGTGCCGCGCAGCACATGAACATAACCTATATTTTCCTGTGGTTTTGGTTCGCTGATACGCCGTGCTGATAGAAGGATGCTTTGTGCAAAAGTGTGGGGTTCGAACGTTTACGAGCACGTAAAACACGTAGTGCTTATCGTGTGGCTTTCCAGTAAGCGTTCGTTGAGGTATTTGTCATTGATAAATAAGAACGTGCTTCTCGATATGAATGTGAATAACATATACATTTAATTGTGACATTTTAAATTATTCGTTGTTGTTGTAAAAATGAAATCGTGTGTCAGTTTCGGCATTTAACGAACAAAACATAATATTGTATAAAAATTTTTATATGGGTGTAAGAATGAGCCTCTATAAGTTTTCGTACCGAGGTAATGACAGGCCTGAGTCTCGGTGCGTTCGCTTCTACCCACAACCGTTGCATTTCGCTCTACCAGAGTCTGCACGGATAATGCGATCAATAGGTTTAACAGTAACAGTGAACACTTGTCAAAAAAATTGTTTTGGAAACCGCACAACAAACGTGTATTTGTATCATTCTTGTGTGACGAAGTTTTCATTGATGGTTTTTGCTGTCAACTAGTCGTAGCCGCACGTTACCTCGTATGGCCTCTGAACGAGATACACGTCCTGTTGTGATACTTTCGTATCAAAACATCGCATGCAACGCCAGCAAAATTAACACTTTTCCTGCCCGAATCCGCTTTTGATAACTTATAATTTTAGTATGCACTAGACGAGTATCCTTTGCTGGCGCCCACCCCATGGCATTTGGTTTCGCACACTACAGCTGATCCACATTTCTTCGCTCGCCACACTCCACTATCGACGTACGGGCTGACGGACCTCTATGTTTGGCCGGGGTTCATCGGCCTCGCTTTCCTACCTATCTTCTACCCTGTGCTCCTTTGGTGGCACACTTGTTTCGAAATTAATGTCAGGAGGGCTAATAATTTTTGGTTCATGTAGTTATATCCTCACATGAAAATGTACGTGACATTTTGTTTTTGAAGTTGAAACTATCAGAACGGCCTATTAAATAACATAATTTGCATATACTTCTCACAATCTGTAATTCAACAATATTTCTGAAGAAATATCGCAATCAACACATTACTAATCACTTCTAAAAGAATAATTACAATGACAGAATTCTTTTAACCCCGCAAGTGTGTAACTGCCTTACATATACCCTTGCCAAATGCATGAATTATCATTGCATTGTAGTTTGTCTTCGTTACAACTGGTAAATTTTGTTCTACTGCATCAGGGATGTTAAAATTATAAAATTCATTGAATAAAAGCGTTTTACTTATTTGCTTTGAGTTAAGTCATTTCATTCTGCCAGTATGCACAGCAAGTTTCTAACGATTCATTTTTGGATACGTGAATAATATTTTAACAGTAATGACAAATAAAACAATTACTTGTTGGAGTTACCAAAACGTTAATCGATCGATCCGACCAATTTCTTCTAAGTAGCACGCTGCACTGCTGTGCTCCCTATGATATTGAGCATTATAATCATAATATTTTCTTCTTCGATTGCGAGTACAAAGAAGTGTATTTATAGTAACGATTTTGTCATCTGAATGTGCTTTCGGAATTAAGACAGTTGTTTTTAATAATTGCCGGAAATCCTTCAGCCGTATCAATGTCTCATGAAACTGAAGCCCGAGTACTAAGATAAGTCACCCACTCGTTTCCTGGCTTCCTCCAGTCTACGACGTTGTGCACGCGGATACGTATCTCTGGTATTGTCTATGTAATGTAATGCTTTCTAACACGTCGAACAATCCAGGAGGCTCAGAGCAGCCAACCGGTCGCAGTCCTTATTTACACTTGTTTACCCGTTTTAACATCGTCAGGGTACTTTTGCAGAGTCGCGCAGCTGCGTGGCCTACTCGGCCGAAGTGTTGCCCCCGGGGCGGCGGCGGCGACGGCGGCGACGGCGCGCTGCTGCTGCTGCCCGGACGCCCGCCCCGCCCCCGCGGCGCTCTCGTGCCCGCGCCCCCGCGCAGCCGCCCCCGCGCCGCCGCCCCCGCTCCCCCACGCTGCGCCGCCCCCGCCCCCGCGCCCCCGCCCGCGCGCCCACCCGCGCCGCCCGGGGATCCGCTGGCTCGCGCGAGCGCGACCCGGAGTCCCTCACGCACCGCGGGCGGCGTGCGGGGGCTGGCCCCGAGCCGGGAGCGGGGTTGGCGGCGGCGGCGGCGGGGGTGGCTGCGACGGCGGCGCGGGGCCGCACCGCGGAGGGGCAGGGGAGCGCCCGGGGAGATGCGTACGCGACTTCGCTCGTTCAGCGAAGCGTGCCCATCGATTCGTATTCTTGGCATATTTCATGGCGCCCCGCCACCCGCCCACCGCCGCGCGCCGCCGCCCGCCGCCGCCACCGCTGCTGCCGCCGCGCGCCTGGCACTCGCCCGCGCACTGCTTCGCGTCTCGGCCCGCGCCCTGGGCCTCCGAGCGCCCGCCTCACCACATTCCCAACCTCAGACCTTTGCCCACAACTCGCCATCTAATACTGCACCCACTTCGTCTGTGCCACAAACTCCCGCACTTCCACTCCGCGCACCCTTCATTGTGGAGGTTCGTTTTAGTTTCCTCGCGTTTTCGTCCGCCTTCGGTTCACGCCATCTCGTGGCCGTTTCTCCTGCCCAGATTTTCCAATCTTCTTCTCTGCTCTTTCAACGGCAAGAGCTCCCCGCGCCCACACCGCCGCCTCCGACACTCAACACCTCAGACACATCTCGCAGCGTCCATCCCTCTCGCAATTTCCGCCACCCGCCTTCCTGTCATGTGCCTGCGCGCGCTGCCACCGGCTCTCCGTCACCTGCTCTCCACTAGTCGGGCCGCGCGTCCTTGTCGCCGCCACCCTCGTCGCTCCGCCACTCGTCGCCGGCTGCCCTCCACGCGGCAGCCGCCGCTCGCTGCCGCGCTCCCTCTCCCCTCGCGCCCTGCGCGGCTCCCGCGGCGCCGCCGCCGCCGCCCCACGCCCCGCCGGGGCACACGTCCCCAGCGAGACCTGCTCTCGCTCGCGTTGGCCCAGGGCGGCCTCCGCTCCTCTTCGCCCTCCGTTGCTACCGCCGCCGCGTCTACCTCTCTCTCTCGGTTCGGCTTTTGGGCCGTAGGGAATTAGCAAACGCCCGAACTAAGGAGAGGGGTCTTCCCCTACTGGCTCCTGGCCGTAAGGCCGTCTCGACGCTGTCGCTGCCGTTGTCGTAATAGCCAACGCCGCCGTCACCATCCCTCGCTCGTGTTCGCCGCTACCGCCGACGGCAGCCACCCTCCGCGGGTTGAGCCCCCCCCCCCCCTCCGGCAACCTCGTCGCCGCGTCCTCGTAACCCTCCCCGATCTCATCGTCGTCGCGCCTGCCTCGTGAGCGGGGTGGGCGGGGCCGAGAGGGGCGGGCCCACCGGGCTGGGCGCCCGCGGCGGCGTCGGGGTGCGCGCACAGCGGGGAGGACGAAAGAGGCGCGGTGCGGCGTCGCGCCGTGCCGCCGCCGCCGCCGGGAGCCTGGAGAGACGGGAGAGGCCGGCGCGGGCGACCGGCGCTCCCTTTAACCTGAAGCGTCGTTCACCGCATGAGGGCCGTTCTCTCCCTTTGAGCCGTAATCATAAACGTCCTTCCACAGACGCAGGCGAGCGGGCGACGACCGGCGGGCGAGTCGCTTCGCCACCGAAGAGGCTGCTTTCGGTTCCCTGGAGGCGCTCGCTATCGTCTCGTCGCCCCCTCTTCTTGTGTTCTCGTTAGTCGCTCCATTCTTAATTTTCGATTTCGTTAAATAATTGTCATCTTTTCTGGCACTCAATAAGGCGGATAGAAATTCGTTTTGACAGTTCATATAATGAAGCGAGTAGAATTCTTCGTGCGTGACTTTTTTTTTATTTCGTTGTTACGTATGTATCTTGTTTGACAGCTAAGAGCCGAACCTTCCAGAATCGAATGTGAAAGCCTTCTTAAAAATATGGTAGGAATATATTTTTTATTCATGTTTTCGTGTCTACGTCGTTTCGTGGAGAGTTAAACTTTGTAAGGATGTTTTCGTTATTGGATATTACTGACTTAGGGAATATAAATATATTGTATTTTAATTAATTTCACATTATATACTGCAAAACGATAGTTTCCCGGCATATCATATTTCTTGTATATTTCCTGCGTCATGAGGAGGGACTAACACCTATTACGCTGAAATTTGATCCTACTCCTCTCGTAACTAAAATAATAGAAACAAAATGTTGCGAGAAAGAATATTCATTTAATGTATATCTAACGAAGTAGAAACTCAAGCTCTCATGAAGAGAAAGTTATAGAATGCGAGTCCTTCGTCTACCATTATTCGCTTGTTCTTTCTGTAAAGAAACATAGTATTTAACTATAACCTCTGAGTGAAGCCCACCTGTCAAAACATCGTGTCTTGTCGCTATCTTGTTCGTGAGTCCGTTCGTCTTTCATGTGGCTATTGTCCCGTTACTTCTTAGCTGTCCTTACTGTTAGTCGTCCTTCGAATTAGTCGTCTATCTGTGTAAACGCCCTTCCGGTCTGACGTACTGCATGTTGATCACCTGAACGATTAATTTGACGCCATTTACCTGATTAGTTCAGTATGTTTCGCGAATCGGTTCACACATCAGTTAATTTCGACGCACATTTAATGTTTTTTTCATTAGATGTTTGACGATTTGATATATTTTTGCGTGTTTATCCACCTTACTCCTTTGACGAGTGTGCTTTCCAGTTGTATTCCTATTAAAGTATCTTTTCTTTTCATGCCGTGGTTTCCCAGAAGCCAAACTCGGTAATCCCAATTAATACTGCCCCTATCTTCGTTCTTACAATCAGGGCAATTTAAATGCTCGAGAGAGTCGGTGGCGTGAATTGTGTCGGCGTCGTCTATAAATATTTGTAAATAACACAATCAGTACGTCAAATCTACCGTAATTATAATTTATTTCGTTTCCAAGTTGTTTCCACGAAAATGACTTTCTTTGTAAAGCATGCATTGTTTGGGAATCGCTTCAAAAACTGCTGTCTCGATCTAGATTTTAATTTTTTGGCCTCATCCGCGTGATTCTTTTGTTCCATCATATTTATTCGTACCATTTTTGTATTTTCTTACCTTGCAAAAGAGAACTGAAGAAAGTCGGTGATACGGTTATTTCATAGATTGCAATAAACTCATAACTATTTTATAGAAATAATGAGTAATACAATAAATCAATTCCGATCAAATATGCCTAAACAAAGTATACTTCTTGCAATCGTTTATTGTACGTTCATCGAGTTTCCTTACATTTTCTACTGAGTACTTTGTTATAATATTATATGGTATAATTACATGAATAAATTGCATCTTGAAAACGAGTGATTCAGTTGAAGAGCAAGCAGAAGCGAAGGTGTCCATTTCAGGTCTCGATTATAGTTTTTTCAAGATAATTCATAGTAGTTTTAATAACTTACGTTTAAATAATGTAAATTAAATTTGTTGTGAGCATTGAACAAATACCTAAAATCAAAGCCAGAAAGCGGGTGAATTACGTTTCTGACATCTTTGGTTGAAATTGCTTTCCTCCGAACAGCAAACTACCACCTCAGATCAAACTTTTGTTTTTTTTAATCAACATTTGCATTTTTAGACTTCTGAAAATGAAAACAAATTGGAAATAGTACGTGGCAGGTCTGCAGGAGCTAAAACGCGACGCTGAAAAAATATTTCTCCAATCAATGGTTTCGAAAATAGAAATGTATGATGAGAAACTTGCAGGATAGTGTTAATACTTTTAACAAATTGAGAACATTTTTAAGGAAAATTAATTGAAAACAACCTTTTTTCAATTAAGTGGTTTACGCGAAGAATAACTGCTTTTGCCTTACGCCCTTTACGTATCCCTGCTTGTTGATAATATAATCCCATACTTTATTACAGGGCGAAATTGTCGAAATAGTTGATGTAATTTATTTAATTTTTTGTCAAACGACTTCAGCTTTAAAACATTGTACATATAATCGGTTGCGGAAATATGGAATAAAAAGACTAAATGTGGTCGTATTTGCTTTACTAAGAGCTAACAAGAAAGCATGTTTATGATTTAAAACAATGTCTCGATATAAGATTTTCTGCTTTGCAGAGATTTCCTGCTTATACTAATCATAATAACGCTATTCGTCATTTTGAAAAATTGAGCAAGCTTGATTTTCGTTAAATCCTCTAAAATTTGGAAAACTGTTATAAATTCCAACGTTTAAAGTTAAAAACAGCAACGTTTCGGAAATTATTTTTTTCTGTCTTCAGGCAATGTCAAAAACAAATAATTTGACATTGCCTGAAGATGGAAATAATTAATTTCCGAAACGTTGCTCTTATCATGTATCACATGTAACATTGATATAAAGCAGTTATAATTATTTTCTGTCTTTAAATTAAAGGCCAAATGCAGTCTGACTAATTTGAAAATGACCATAGACAGAAAACGTAAGTAATAATCTTAAAATCTATGATTCGAAGTCAAGACCTGTTATTTTCACTACATTTGTCTGTAGAGTTGCAGGTGCGTTGAGCTGTACAGGTTCCAATGTACGCGTAGATCCGCTCCTGAATCGAAAGCTTGTATGGATCCCACAAACTTTTTTTTTCCTTTTTTCCTGAAAGACCTCCACCTACGGGTGAATGGCGGCGAGGACGCCATACAAAGAATCCTGCTGTACGCGTTGGCCTGTTTCGTGTATTAAAGCATGCAGCTCTGCGTCGTCAATGGGAGGCGTCTGGCCCGGTCGCGGCGCCGCCCGTCCCCTCTCTGCCGCGCCGGCCAGGTGTTTTTGGGGGCCCTGCCCTCGCGCGCCGGCTTCCATTACCCCGCCGAGGCTGCTTTGAATAGGGGCCGGGGGTGGGGATGGGGGATTGGGGTTGGGGTGGAGAGGAGGGGGCGGGGGCGGAGGAACGCACGGGCCCTAGAGAGTTGGCTCACCCGCTCGCAGTAATGAATTGGTTCAGTATTTGCACATCCGGTAATGTAGTGCGCCAGCAGGCCCGCCGTCCGACCTGCAAGGAGGCTGAACACCTGTCGGCGTTTCAACTAGATAGCCAGTTCGCTTGCACCTTGGGCCCGGGTTTAGGATCGGAGTAATTCATTCCTTCTAATCAATAGATGACATTGTGTAGGTGGCGAAGATAATGCTGCAGAGGAGACAATAAATTGAAGCCGTTTAAAACGGTATTAATCACGGTTGTCTTGATTGTGCTCGTATTTCAACGAATAATCAGAATTTATTACTTATTTAGTAATGTATAATGTAATAGTAATATACGTATGGTACAGTGAAATATTCGTTTCTGTGATACACAATCGTACTGACGACTTGGTGGACTTCTACTACACCAAAAGAGAATCTAAAGACGAACAAAAGACTTTTTCATCCCAGTACGAAATGTGCTGGAAATTAGTGAAGTATTCTAAGTTTCAATAGGCATTTTCTAATTGATGTGTTGAGTGATATATTGTGTTGTAATATATGCTTTACATTTCTTTACAAATAATTACAATACTTAGTATATCACTGAAAATGGTAATATCTTTTGTACAATATGCAAGTTAACTAATGCTAGTAATTCGTAAACAGTTATCAGATGTTAAACGAATGATAGGTATTTCGTCTTTCAGCATAATGTTTATTATTTTGATGACTTTTGCGCAGACATGTAACACTCAGGAATAATGCTTGAGTTCAACGGTTGTGCTGCACTTTCGTAAGCACTTAGTTATCACAACAGGATGTGCCAACGTCGTATTTCTCGCACTATAAAAGTCGATATATTATAAATGTCGTAAATGTCATTTCTTCACTGTCACGTATGCAAATGCGTTTGTTTACTTTCTTGAGATGAAATTTAAAAATAATTAGATAACAGATTAGATAAGAAAATAATAGATTAGAAATAAAACATTCACTAAAGTAAAATCTTGCTTGGGTAATAGATCATTCATCATTTAAAAGTTTCTCTTACAAATAATAATAGTTTGAATTGAAATGTTGTAAAACTGTATGTGTTACGTGAGTCAAGCATCTTCTCGCTCTTTCGTCCAACCACCATTTCATAAAGTAAACGTGCTTTGTTGCCTCCCTACTTAGCATTCCGCTGCCTAGGTGACAGGAAACTAGGCCGATCCTTCCACTCCACCTCCTCCAGTCGGTCCCGCCGCAGGGCGTTCCACGGGGGGCGAGGCGTGGCGACGCTGGAGAGTTGGTTCACCCGCTCCAAGTAATGAATTGGTTCAGTATTTGCACAACCGGCACTGCAGTGCTGAGGCGGGGTCGCCGAGGCGCACACCCCTGCTACATCCCGCTCCGACCCACCCTACTTTGCCCTACTCTGCCGCGCTGCGCTTCTCCCTGCCTCGTCCCGCCCCACCTCGCTCCACCCCACCTCACCCCCTTCACCCCTCCTCACCCCCGTCTTCTTCTGTCCTATCACGCCTCACCCCGCCCTTCCCCGCCCCCCTCGCCCCGTCCCGCCTCGGCTCGTCTGCCTCGTCCTGCCTCGTCCAGTCCCTCCACTCGACATCGCCCCCGTCTTCTCCAGTCCTGTCCCGAACCCCCGCTTCCACCCGCCCCTCTCCACATCACCCCGTTTTGTCCTCCTTGACATGCCTCGCCACGTCGTGTTCCACTCGGTCCTGTGCCGTCACGCCACGTCACGTCCCTTCACGTCCCGTCCCGTCCTGTTCCGCCCCGCCTCATCCGAAGCAGCCCCAGTCGCCTCGCGTCGTGCCAGAACAGCGCTGTGCGGCTCCGGCCGCCCTCCGACGCGCTGTCCCGCGCCGCCCCGTGACGTCATGCGTCGCCCCGTGAGCGCGCTGTGGGGTTGCCACTTGCTTGTATTTGCATAGGCGTCGTGTTTGTGCCTCGTCCCCTCCGGCAAGCCAGTGCGTGTTAAAATATTATATGCTTTGTGAGTCCCCGCGACAATGCGGATTTTCAGAATTTGCTCTTTTCAGGAGGTTCTTGCAACGCATAACTTGACAGTTATCAAGTTCCAAACGAGTTCTACTTTGACGTATCCGTCAGTTCTTTTGTGTATTAATTCAGTCCGTCTTCAGTTTGGAATTTCTATCAGGAATTATTGAGGCTAATTAACAGTGTAGAGCAGTAAAAACTGTTTTTAACTAACAGCAATTGTAGGAGGAATGGGTATCTTCGTTAAGAAAAACAAATTGGTTATTTGAAATGTACTTTATAATAACTTAAGAGTTACACGTCTACTGTTGATTGCTTAATATTATTTTGCCAATTATCTTTTAACGAAAATGTATTAATATTATGGAAAAGATGAAGATGAAGATCTAATTCGCGAGTTACAACTTTCTCCGTATATATATATATATATATATATATATATATATATATATATATATATATATATATACATATATATATAATTAAATTTAGTAATATAATTAATTAAATGACAAAATTAATTGCGCGTCGCCTACCAACTGGTCTTTAATGATTGTTGCAATTACTCGGTGCATTGCAAAAATCGACATGAGTACAAAGAAAGTAGAATACTTATCTGGCATTAGAAATGGGAAGCAAGCGAAGAAATGTTGCACTTCATTTCGTAAATAACAGTATTCCCTTTGAACGAGAGACCCGAGTAAACTCTGCCCCTTTTGGATTGAAGGCGAGTGCCGAAGCCAATACATTTCGGGCTGCTCCCATTAAAACGTTGTTCCTGTTTTTGAGGCTTAAATTGTCTTGGCCGGTGTTGGAAAGTGGAGCTCCCGAGAGAGAAAGGGAGGGGCTTCACTCGTGTTCGGCTCTCAGCTTCCGTCCCGCACCTCTCGTACCACGTCCTTTGGCGGCTCCCTTCCGCCGTCCTCGGTTCCCCCGCCCCGCACCCCTCGCCGCGCACCCTTTTGCCCTGCGTTGTCGTCCGCCGCCGTTGGCCATCCCGGCGGATCCGCCCCTGATTGCGATTGCCGGCTTCAGCCCGCTTCGCATCGTCCCAGCCGCGGGTCGCGCGCCGCGCAAGACACGGCGTCCCCTGAGAGTTGGCTCACTCGCTCCGGGTAATGAATTGGTTAGGGATTTGCGCCACCGGAGAAGGTGCGTGGGCTAGGGACGTGTGGGCCTGCCCGAGGGGCCGTCGAACCGTCTTGGAGCGATCTGGGACTGATTAGGTGGTCGCCGAATGCGTGTAATGCGTGTAATAAAGCGAATGCTGAAAAATAGTTTATGGTAGGCCAAAAAGGGAACAATTGAAAAAGTAGTAGAATGTTTGATGTAACCAGAAAGTCATTGCAATCTAATGACGCTGACGTACAAGAATAGTTCAGGGATTAACTTCAGAAAATAGTGTACTTCTCTTTCTTCAGAAAATAGTGTACTTTCTATGGTTTCATACTAGGGAGGTAAATTGCTTACTTACTAGATTAGAGAATAAGGTCATTAATAGTGTATTACCGAAGCTTTACTTTACTGATTCGACCAACAAAGTAAAAGAATATCTTTCTTCGAATTACGGAACATTGCAAACGTAATACAGACTTGTAACACGACATTCATTGCAGCTATTGTATAATCTTATTACGTACATGGTGGGACAGAAGAAACTGTGAGATAGCAAAACGTGAGAAAATGTGGGCAAACGTGTATGATCTGGCGGTCTATCTACTGGAACTCATAACTTTTCGATGTGAATTATGATGGCTAATAATGGAAATACGTTTGGAATAGCGTGCAGCTTTCGGGTACTACAGGTCGGATGATCAAGATTTGCAAGAAGTCAAGGACGACATCTCTCAACATCCCTGCTCGGACTCCGAGGTCATCATTCCCTTTGGCATACTGAAGGAGCAACGAAGTGAAATCTTTTTCCAAAGAACGGTGAGACCCAGTCATACATGTTCTGGCGCGAGTCACCTGACACTGATTTCCATGACGAGATAGTTGCCTTTAAACGTTTATTTCAAAATAATACTTCCTAAATAAACTACGTCCTGCTAATAACTGATTCTCAAAATACTTATTTAATAAATTTACGCTTTGAGGCATTGTGTTGCCTTTCTCTTGAATCCTGTTTATGCCTTCTTTGCACTGTATCGAATTTCGTACTTAATTCTTTTTTTACTCTCAATAGCAATGAAAATCTCTTTAGAGGAGACTCTTTTTGTCTATTTTTTTTTATTTGCGTGGAAAAGAATAGACCAGTTGTCACACATTCATTCTCAGCGTTCAAAATATTATTACAATGAAACGTGACCTGTTGCCTGCAGTCAGCATTGTTTAAAAATCGTATTGCTATTATAGATGCGTCCGTTTTGAGTGCACAGTGCTAACGCCAGCCAGAGTTCTCAACTTCCTGCCTCGTAGCTTGTTGAATGTTGCTTTCAATCCTAGAGCGGCAGGAAAAGCATAAACTCTTTCTGTGTTTATTACTACAGGCAGTAGCTCTTCCCGTTTCCGCTCGTTACCTCCGATGTACGTAAACATTCTTTACCGTATAAAAAAACTGTAATCAATCTGCAAGCTGTGTTCATGCAACTTTACGTTCAAGTGAAATATTTCCTCTTGTGTGTAAGCCAAAAAACATTACACTGCTCTCAAAGTGCAACCTTGGGGCAACCGTGGTGTTAGAAGAGGGGATAAAACTACTTAACCCCCCCCCCAATCTAAAATAATGAATGTTTCGTATGCTTCGTGTAACTTTATATGAAATCTTAATTTTGTGTACATTGTTCGGTATATCGTTGTTTTTTCGATTAATAAAGGCCATATTTATTAAACGTTATTAGTGAAAATTAATACTATTACAATTACTAGTAATGTCTAAAATGTTTTTTGCTGTAGATGTTATTTTAGTGTTCACTTAGTAATAGTACTGGTAAAGGATTTTTTCCCTAAAAAACATTCGATTTTTGTTTCTAACTACCGTAAGTTTCTAGATTTGAAAGTAATGGCCACATTCATGGGAAATATTGCGACACGATTTCCCACTGTGAATGTGGGCCACAAAATATCCACCACTACGTGGCCATTTTGAAATCTCTGGGCTACACTGTAGAAATCTCGAAGTATTTCCTTAAATGTTAAATTTTCAAAATCGTTAATCATAAGGTGTCTGAAAGTAATATTTTTCGGCATACATACTTGTATATATTTAATTTACACTCCTTTAGGTTCGTAAATTTTGCTATCTTGGAACACTGTATGAATGTGTTCAGGATACAATTCCTGCAAACGCGTATTACATCGTTCAATTCTCCAACCGCGATATTATCCAAATGATCTTTTGTACTCCTATTGAAATACGTGTGCTGTCCAATTTAGGCGACGGTCCAAATTCGGCAACTTTCTTTTATGTATATTCTGAATGCAGTGGAAATTTATTATTATTATTATTATTATTATTATTATTATTATTATTATTAATTTTTTGTTTATTATTCTTTCTTTATATGTTAGCTCTTTATTATATTACAAACGGATCCTTATCTGGTTTGCCAATAACTGTTTTGTGATCAAATGCCTTTTTGGAGATATTGGTTCTCCTGTAAAGCAATTGGCACACCTGTTTGATCATTATTTGCAGAGCGAACAAGTGAGCAGCTGTTTAATGTTCGCGTTTTATAGAAGGTTACGTATGGAAATGGTGAGTAAATTTGAGCGACGTGATTGAGTTTTGACACTGGGAAAATTTCATCATATTCAGGACAGATTTTCATTACATAGAAAGAACGCTTATAAATACTGAAAGAAATGTTAACTTTTGACCTCCAAATTTGACATGGGTAAGATGAAAGACATTACACCGAAGAAAAAATTGATATGATAGCTTTAATTCAACACTTTATTTATTCCCAGAGGCAAGTAGTATACATTATGAAAGCATCTCAGGTAAATAATGTGAAGAAGAAATTCGGTTTTTAAAGAGCCTTTAATTCTGTTCGTGAATGAAAGTGTGCAAAATAGTGAATTACGACACGACGTAATGATAGACTGATAAGGAATACATGTCCTAAAAACAGAAAGAAGAGCAGCAAGGTCATTACACAGATTGTTAGAGATCCCGGCTTTAATATTTCTGAACCAACTGTGCGTCGATGGCTTGTAGAAGAAGGAATTTATTCCCAGAGGCCAGTTCATCTCATATTATCGTTCATATCAATATCCATTTATGACTCGTCACTTTTTAAACCTGCAACATATTGCATCGCACGTAGCCACGAGTGTCAAAACATTGCAATGGTCCTAGAAAAATACACTTCGACGTACGCTCGAGGGTTTAGGGCCCATGAAGAGAGAGCGTGCGCCGGTCGTAACTCCAATCCATTGAACTCTTTCGACATCGGTACAGGAGAAGCGAATAATGTACTTCAAATTTTTTATTGTCCATAACAGATTTGAGCCCCGCAAACAGAAACCAGCAGACGTCCCGGTGCAATCCTCGCGATGCGGCATATAAAGCGTGTCGACGCGCAGTCTGATGGCCACAACGACGAGGCGGATGACAGCGCTCCATGAGTGGCCGATGTGCTTACGTTGGAATTCGAAAATTCCATCCTTCAAGAAATATTTTTATTTTTAATGCAATATGTTTTTATTTTGATTTTTAATTCAAATTTGTTTGACGCATCTTTAGTACCCCGAATAAAAATAACATATACCTAGACATATACTATTTCTGTAATGTAAGTTCCTTCATATTGCCGATGCAGTGGCAGTTTTAACTTCTTTCTGTTTATGTCAGACACACACAAATGTCAGTTGATGTTATTTAATAGCTTGATTAGTTAAAATCACAAACCATTTAAACAGCCATTTTATCATTTTTTCGGATTCAGCTTGTCAATTCTTCCCAAGTGCTGAAACAGTCAGTATGAACGATCAGTATGTATTAAATGTCAAAAAAATAACACATATTTTCTTCATCACATTGATTACAGCACTTTACATTAACTTTGTGTTATGTTTAAGTTAATATAAAATGTTTTAATATAAAGTGATATAAAGATGTGTACATTTTTTGTTAATAAATATTTGTCGTTCAAACTGATTGTTTTTAGAACTACTAGTAGCCTGCAGCAGCATAAATGCTTCCGAAGAAATACACGAAATGGCTTTCGAAAAAGTAGCATGCAAGTGCTCAAGATCAAAAAATAAAATACTCTTGTATACCAAAAAAATAATTAAATATTTTAACCAAACGTCTTCATGAATTTTGGAATAACATAGTTCCTTACATACCAAGAATTTAAAAAAAATGCGGTTCCATAACGCTGCCTCAGTCTTCAATTGTAGTTCTTAGGAAACAATACCCCAAACAATCGAATGTCACTAGCTGTTCATCTCGTATTGTAATGTGCTAGTGTTTTGAAGGAACACCAGCACAAAAATACATGTTGTGCGCCGTGCGGTGTCAGGGTCTGGGTGTCACTATGCGATATGCATGTATTACAATGTTTCCTCCTTGGAACAAAGCTTAAAAGACGTGGGTCACCTCAGGACTATTTTTAAACCATTCACAACCTATGTACTCCGTACGTGTTATGTTGCAGTCTGACCGGCGAGTTGGGGAAATTGCTCATTGAAATATATTGTTTGCTAGTTATCAGAACTGTGACAGTCCCGGAACATTTAACCAATACTATATTCTGATTGGTGTTGGCAATTTTCTAATCAGTTTCATCTTCCAGATGTATTGAATTTAGTTATTCTCTCGCGGACTGAATATTATCGTATTTCTCGAGGTCTGAAAAATGATAACTGGTGTTAATCGGGAATGCAGTGAAGCACTTTAGGAACTTAATCTACGAATTCCCGCTGTGAAATTTGAGTTATGGACTTCGCAGAAAATCGTGAAGGAGTAGCAATCTAGGAAAATTTACTGCTATTGTCAAGTTTGTTTTCTTTTGCCCACAGACTAGAACTCCACACTTATCTTGTAGACAACGAATCCTATTAGTATAGCGTAATGTATTCAGGAAAGTGAGGACTTGGGATCAGAAGGTCTTGTGAAGGAAAATTATTATACATGGTTATATTCTGTACCCTTGAGAAATTCGAGCACTATTGTAAAGTAACTATTAGGTTTCTCCCAATGTCAGTGGTTATTCGTAAGTTCAAAATCTAATGCCTTTTGTTCTGGGCATCCGTAAAAATTGCGTTTGGATTGCCTGAGTGTGTTCCAGTTACTCACATATGAAGTTCACTTGTTCGTCATTGATGTAGGAATAGAACACAAGGAGTAAAACAATCAAAGAAATGAACTTTGTTATTAATGGAAATTTGATTGGACCAATATTTTTATATTTTACCGGGGACTGGCGGATCCTGAACTTAAAGGCAACTGTTGAAAGTTTATATTATCACCCGATTTTCTGGATCAATTAAATTTCTACGCGTGAACGACGTAATCTCTAAACACGAATTTCGGTAGTTTTTATGCCACACAATTACTAGATTTTTAGATACTCATACGTACCGTGAATTATTTATATGATTGTGTGTATTATATGTAATAAAATGGTGTAATATTCTTTGATATTTTGTATAATTGTCACCATTCCCGTCACCTTGTTGGTTGCAATTGCGCTCGGAGAATATATTCCCCAGTCAAGAAATCCAAATTGTGACCATGTTACTGAGTAACAATGAATTTTAATAATTAAATTTGTTCATTGAATTGGTTGTTCCGAAAGGGATTTTAACCGAGGCCTTCTGGTTTACGTCCAGCTGCTCTTTGACTTTTTGTTGAACTGGGCATACATGTCTTCTTAACCAATAGTTTCGTAGTCAGTACTATCGAAAGCAGAGAAAATACCTGCATTTATTTACTTGATAAATAATCTGTGGAAGAAATGGGGAATTGTTCGGAACGCCGCGACGACGTTGTGGAGAGCGCGCGATCCCGTCTAGACCACCAGCGATGACGACGGCGACCATGTTTTGTCTTTTGCTTCGTAGTCAACACACAAGGCACGTTTCCATATGGCCGTACTGGTACACTGCCGTCTCATTATAGCATATCGGTGGGTGCGTCTGCGACGGCCCACCTGACTAGGTCCTTTTTGGTTTGTTTGTTATTTCCTGGTGTTTATTGAATTCTTCTTCCGCAATGCCAGTAAAACGTGTTCCTCGTTTTCTACGTGTTTCTTATACATTATTATTATTATTATTATTATTATTATTATTATTATTATTATTATTATTATTATAATTGTTCTTATTGTGCTTTTTCAATTGGTCTCTAGTCTTTGTGGTTAAGTAATGATTTACATTTACAGAGGTAATTTCCACCAATGGCTCAATTTCGTTAAAATGTTTAAACGGAGATGGTGGTGCCATGGCTGCCTGATCCATATCTACTCGGTATATCCTGTTTCTAGAAAATGTATGTAATAATTTTATGATAGGTCGGGCGCGTTGTCTTCATTTCTGTCATCGTGGAGGCACACGTCGCTACCTAAAGATATACAGGAAGCTTCGAAAGCCACGAGTATCTAGCGACAACGTTGCAGTCGTTGACGTCGTATATCAACATGCCAGCAATGGCCTTACCTCCGAAGTTTTTGTCGCGTTTTTATAGCCCATAGAATAATCGTCCATTGTAGAGAGGGCGCGTTGGCGAGCTGGTTCGCACGCTCCCAGGTCTAGCCAGCACGGTCCACCTTCGACTCCCGGCGCCGGCTCCGTCTCGTCCGCCTCCGTGGTCCTGCCGCGGCCCCGTTCCCGCCCCCGCGTCCCCGTTGGCAGCCTCTCCGGGCGCTGATCGATCGCCGAGGCGATCCCCGCTCTTGAGGCGAAGGCGCGGCCGACGCCTTGCGAGGTGCGATCACCCTGCGGCCCCGGCGGCGCCCGGCGGCGCTCGGCAGCGCTGAGCGGGGCGACGTCGATGGCGCCGAGATAAACGGTTCGGCGGAATCGCAGGAACGGTCGTCATGATGGGCCGGGTTGCGTAGGGGGGGGTGACGGCAGCAGCCGCGGGATGTGGAGGCTGCGGTGTCGGTTCCCGCCTTGGGCGCGGATGTACGTTTTGGGGTCGTGAAATGGTGGGCCATATCCCGACCACCGTGAACCACTTCTAATTGTAGAGAGATTACTACAAGAAGGAACGGCTTTGACAGATACTGATTGTCCATTTGCTAGGAATGTAACTGCAAGTTACGTCCTTGTACTTATTTTGTCACTGCGTTCATTTATAGTTAGCTCATTTGTAAACGGATTCATCACTATCTCTTGCAAAGCCATCTCCTTGCATGACGTTTATTTGTTTCCCGACTTGTCAGAGTGGCCCTTGCGCACAGTAATTCCTCTATACCTACTTCCTTTCGAATCCTCTCCTCGCCCGACTGCCTACGTGCTAGGGGGCTCTATCATGGGCCTTTGGGCCGCGACATGAGCGCCACCTCCCTACCAGTGATAGGGTGCAAGCGCCGCCACGTGCTCGTGAGGCACCAGCGATAGAGACAGTTTGATGTCGCTGTGGGGTTATGAAGCACAACGAAGAGACGATGCGGAGACGAGAGTGCAAAAAAGCAGTGGAGATAACGTAAGACTGGGAGCGTTAGTTATGACCAATGAGGTTAAGAGACACAAATTTCGATGATCAGATGATTACCGTAATGATGGTGATGATACTAATGGTAGGGTAATAATAGTGGTTATGATAATGGTGGTGGTGAGAGTGTGTGAATGATGGAGTGGTAGCGAAAGACATCGTGGAAATGTTGTAAGGTTGGTGTTGGTAGTGATGTAAAGCTCACTTAAAGATTGTAATATTCGTAATGTCGATTGCGAGAAGGGACAATTTAGCGGCGGAGTGGAGAAAATTGATATCTCGCATTCCGACGAATCATCTTTTTTCTACCGTCGTATAAAGTAAAAGGGAAGAGAATTACGAAGAAATTCGTAGCTGCCAAACGCGACTCAATCTCGAGAATTGATATTAATACCTCATCGCCGCCTTTCGCGCTCCAGAAGAAAAAAAAAAGAAGTTTTTTCGTTTCCTCAGAACCAATAAACTGTCGTTGATCAGCTTTCCTTTCTCCTCCCCTCAGTAGCGACGGAAGCTGCGACGGAGGCAGTAGTGGCGGAGGCAGCAGCGGCCGACGCTAGTAGCCTCAACGTGCAGACGCCGACTGGAGCGGCTGCTACTCGCGCCTCCCCTTCTGCGCGGATCCCGTTACGTCCGTCGCGACAACGAAACATCGACCCCTTCGCGCTTCGTGCGGTCGGCCGAGCTCACGCGCCTCACCGGCGGCGGCCCCGGCGGAGCTCCGCCATTCTTTCTATTAGTTCCGGTGGAACGCCCGCCCGCCCGCCCGTCCGCTCCCTCTCCTTTCCACGTGCCGGCCCACGCGCAGAGCATTCGCACTTCACGAACGATCTGGGAGGTCTCGTCCAGGAGAGGTGCAGGTGCTGGTCTTTTTTTGGTCGCTGGGGAAGTCAAAGCCTAAGTTTTTCATTTGGTGACGTGCACGTGTCGTATAGTAGAGGGAAATAGCCAAGCAGAAGGATGAGTAAGTCTTCAAAAAGTTCTTGCGAAGTAAAACTGTATCTACGGGTTCCTTTCAATTGGATCTTAATGCTTGAAAGGCTCGGTTCACTGTTAATAATACAGCTAGTAAGAGGAAATAAAAAAAAACAAAACAAAAACAACAAACAAACAAAAAAAACAAAAAAAAACAGAAAAAAAAGAAAGAAAGATAATTATGAGATACTGTTTACTTACTGAGAATAAGTTTGGATTGCTCCTCACCGTTGTTGGAGGTCTTAAGATTTTTACCGCTCACAAACGTATTACAACATAAGTAAGATTCAGGATAATATAATGATAATATAATAGAAGTAAGATTAAGGATAGTGTTTGTATTTGCCTACATCGTACTTCATCTGATACCAGCACTGGCAAAAATCTGAAAACAAGTCGCATTGTTTTAACTAAGTTTATGGTACAATTTATCAAACTTGTTTTGTTTGGCTATATGGCCAATGTATTAATTCGGAACTCTTTATTGCTCATATTTTTTAATTGCACGACGCTCTTACTCTATATAATTGTGTCAGTCGAATACTCGGAATGTTACATTGTAGCATCAACCGAATTGTGTGTAGTGCATATGAATCAGGCTGTTGTAGAACATCTCCAACCGCGTATTTTATTGGCAACGAAAACATACATCACAAAGTAATTCCTTACGCAAGTTTTACGACTTTTAGTAATGACGTATAGTACATGAATAATTTGTTCTGTGTTACCTCTTGCTTTGGACAAAACTTTCCTTACAACCGAACCGCGTGTATCTTTCCCCCCTCTTTATATGTTATCTAGTAACGAACACACACACTTTCATTTCCTGCGACTTTAACATCGCTCCTGTGCAGCCACAATATCCCCTAGTTGCAGTCAAAGGGTTCGTAGCCAGCGACGGAATGAGCTTTTTGGCGATTGAAAGGACGTCCGAAGTACAAATTCGCGTATTGATTAACGCCTCGCCATTCTGCGTTATCATGGAAGCACACCGCTCCCAAAGCGGGCGCGCGGCGTGTTTCAATTGGGAGCCGATGTTGCCTCCGTCGCCGCCGCTGCGTCCGCCCCCGACGCCACCGCCAGTAGTATTTCCCGAATGCGGACTATTCCTTCCCAACAATTGCCTCGCGCGCGAGGGGGTTGGGTCCCCCTTCCCCCCCCCCTCGCGGGCCGCTGCCGCGTGGGCGACTGGCGTTGGATAAAAAGGTGAACCCATTCATGGTCCCTGGCAACGGGGAAGAAGGCCTTGCTTGGATGCAGATGAGACGCTTCGTAACCTAACAGCAAACCACTCCGTTCATAGCCCTTGAATTACAGCGAGAGCCCCGCATCTCCTGATATTTATTTCAACAGAATCCCTGGTTTATTTTTCAATATCTTAAATATTGATTTCTGGACTTGTTATTGTATTAATTTATATACGTAGTAATTTTTCTTCTTGTTTCAATATTAATTTCGACTGTATTTTACATGTGTGCGATTATGATTCATATAGTTTAATATTCTGAAGGTTTTCAAAAATAAAGTAAATACCTATCTTTCATTTGCTATTCATGGGCTTTTTTCTCTCTTTGCGGCTGAGTACTTTAAATGATGCTTACGAATAAATAAAATAGTTCAATGTTTTACTGTTACAACCACTCCAGGATTAAACGACCACTTTGAAGCAGTTTTCTGAATATGTTGTTGAGAATGAGAACAGGTATATCTCATTTTTCGGGATAAAAGTTACTATATCGCTTCTGTCGTTCGGTTATCTTTGTTCCTTGTTCTCGGTTAAATTGTCGTGTCGTATGTGCTATACGAAAGTGAAGTTATCGCAGAATTCTCATAAAATTTCCTGTGTAGTCTTTATCATCTCTTCATTAAAACTGGTAACGTTAAACATATCGTTGTGTTTTCTCTGACAGATTGAACACAGTACCTGAAACTCATGTTTTGTCACACGGAAGGAGCTAGAAATAACCAGAAGCTAGAATTAGCGTACAATCATTCTGGGCATACAATGGATAAAATTATCTCAACATGTTTGGTTTCAGAGAATCGACAATGTGAATGACCCGAAGTGAGAGTTTACCGAACTAATCTGAATAGTGGGAAAATCATTAAAATCGATTATTTACGCTTGAACTCCGCGTAGGCGAAATCGATTCCTTTTGAAAACGAGAACCTCCGAAGCTCGTCGCATGGCGCAGGCGTTCTTCTTGTATCCACCGTTGCCTCGCCCCTTCCGACCCGGCCCGGGCCGACTGGGCTCGCCTCGCTTCGCCTTGCCTCCTCTCACCCTCCCTCTGCCCCTCTCCCCACCTCGTGCAGGTGCACCCGGCGGAATATCCACCTGTCGCGTCCAGCTTCGCCTCGCCTTCCTCGTCCCACGACTACCTGAAACCTTTCACCCGGCTTTGTTTACCAAATTTTATCCTTTTGTATCTTGATCTTCAATGCCATTGACTTGTTTTAATATGTAAGTGTGAATGACTTTCTCGTACAAATTTGAATATCTCGCCGGGATTGAATATATTAATATACCTTAATCTCATCCTCCTCTTCGGATCGTTGCATCTTTTCCGTTAATTGCCTTGACTTTGCCTTGACTTTTCATTTCCAGCAATGTCGTGTCTTGTGCGCTTGTGATGATCGTAGTGTTTTAATTCGTAATGATTCAATGTTGAAAGTTAATTTAAAGTTGCATTTAGTTCCCTTGTATGGCCTCGGCGTTCTGTTTGTGGAGATACTACGCCTCTTTTTCGGTAAGGGGAGGGGTCTCATCCCTTGTTGCGACTTGTCCTCGGGGAAGTGCAACAGCATTAGTAGAGACGCTGCGGGGGCTGCTGCGGTGAGGCTGCCGTGGCGTCGCGGCGCCGTGGCGGTCGTCCCAGAACGCAGCAATCGCGCCGCGCGCGCTCTCCGTCATTTCGTGGCATGCGCACGGTGGAGGCGATATGCAGGCAAGACACGCGCGCCGACCACATCGAAAACAGTCCCCCTTCCCCTACCCGCGCGCGCTCGCTCGCCCGCCCGCTCGCCCGCCCGCCCGCGCCGGTCTTGAGCCTTGGGCGGGCGGAGGCGGCGGTGGCGGCGGCGGCGACGGCTGCGAAGGCGGGCAAGGCTCAGGCTCAGGCGTGAGAGAGGACGGAGAGGGGAGCGCGTGTTGTAGCAAGACGAGGGGGGCAGGGTCCGGGCTGGAGAAGCCTCCCGCCCGCGTGCTGGTACGACGTCGGAGCCAGCGGCAGCGCCGGCGACCGCGCGGTACAGTTGCGCCTAGCGGCGCGGCACGGCACGGCGGTGGTGGTGGCGGTGGCGGCGCGTCGACGCGGCGTGGTAGGCCCGCGTGCGCGCTTGCCAGCTCACTCGCCAGACACACCCACCTCCTACCGCTACCGGGCACGCTCGCTCACAGAGTGCCTATTGGGATTTGAAATTTGGGGCCTGTCTGTGACATGTGGAGTTATTAGGAAGGGGCGAGGACGAGTTGTCGCCGCGTTGCTTGGTGCAAACATCACAACCGTCTCGGTTCCGTAATATTGCTTGGTGTGGCGGAAGAGGAATTACTTTATAATCTCGTTTTTAGTTGTACGCGTTCTGGGAATTTCGTACAGGTCTTCCGAATGGTTCATATTTCTCTCCTTGGATCGTGTTTTCTTTCATCAGCGAGGCACGTGACTCTTGTAAGTACACCGTTTTTACGTTTAGACATCAGCTGTATTTACGTTAGAACGTCGTACGGCGTCACGTTTTTTACGGATGCCACGTGTTCGTCTCGAGATAAGCTCGAGGCGCCGTGTCCGCGTAGTAAATATGTCATCTCCGCGGAAAAATCGTGGCTCATACGCGCCTACTATGAGCTTTTTCGCAGTAAGTATATAATTAAAGATGAAACATGGAGACAGCTTTTTGTTAATTGGATTTTAATGGTGGAGACAGCGTGTGTGGGACAACTTCCAAGCAAGGTTATTAGACAAGGGTTATGACAATTGCAGAAATATTGTGAAGCTGGCAGATCCCTGTCCCTCCTCGATGTAACGAGATTTCTAGCGTTATTAGATTAGTTCGCAGAGTTCTTTAGCGGATAATCCTGTATTCCGGTAGTGGGCGGCACTTCCTACACCAGAAGGCACTTAAAACATCAATACACTCGCACTGGCCCATGTGCAGTGTGCGGCGGTGAGCGCGAAAATGTCAGCTGTCCTCTGCAGAAATCCGCTAATAAATTAAATTAAAAGTGGTGGCGCTCGTGGGTGGCTCGCTCGCTCGCGCGCGCGCGTGGGTGGGTGTGCGAGTGGGCGGGTTTCCGGTGCGTGCGCCATGCCAATCGATGGCGCATCCCGCCTACACCCACCCACGCCCCGCACGCGTCTCTCCCTCTCGACCGCCTTTCCGCTGCTCCACCAACCTGCTTCCCCGCCCGGCGCCGCTAGCCGCTTTCGCCGCTCACGCGCTCTCTAACCCGCTAACCTGCTCTCCCGTTCACCTGCCCTCCCGCTGTGGCGCTCGCTCGCCCTCCCTCTCTCCCTGCCTGCCCGTCCGTCCGCCCGCACGCTAACCCGTTGTCTACTTCACCTGCTCACCCGTCCAACTATCGTCGTAGCCAGGGATGCATTGACAGGCATCGTGTGCTAGCGGACGAAGGTCGCTTTTAAGGCCTCCGCTGCTTAGAGGCCCCCGATAATTTTCAAACAGAATTTTATATTTGGTTATAAATATTCACAATATTTTAAAAATCAGTTTTTTAAGATGGAAATATTATTGTTTATGTTCAGATTAATTTTGAGTAAATATTTTCAATATTTCGGTTTTATTACGGGGTTCCATAGTTCGATCAGGTTTATAGCCCCTGATGGCATTAAAGGGCCTGGTCGTAGTTGTAGCATCCTGTCACTGGTATCGGTTGTTGGCATTGATAAATAAGACCAGATTCATATAGAAACGTTTGCCGAAAACAAGACGTGAATATAGAAGTTTGCAACCATGTTATCTATTTGGATCTGTCACAATGATTTTTAATTAATGTATTTATTTATCTTCAAAAGCCAATACAATGTGTGTTACATAGATGGGTAGAAGAGAAATCTGTGCACATTTTCATTTTCTGGAATCTATACACGTTGTCACATTAGCTTTCATTCTATCCTTAGGTGCTAAACTAAAGCTTTCAAGTTCCAAGTTTTCGTGTTCGTGAGACAAAAAATAACATTGCACTCGTTGATTTTTTGCTCGTCTTGAATTTGATGGAAAAGAATATTCGTCGTCTGTGTCTGTTTATCAAACCTTTTACTGTGGTCCTACAAGTATGGCATTTGTTTTTGTCTTACTGATTTTATTTTGATGTTTGTAGCTAGTTGTCATGATTTAGTGAATTGCAACGCAAACCTTTTTATGTTAAATGTTTCTTTTACGTGAATAGGCCCAATAATTTGCAATACCAGTTGGTCATTACCAATAGTTTTATAGATTATTTCAGCTACTTTTGATTGCTTAGGCATCATCGTCATCATCAATATCGAATCTTTCGCGTAGAAGTCAAGATTCGTCTATAGGTAAAGACGTCAGAAATCTCATTTACCGTCCAAGCATCGTATCATTGTCGAATGATATCATTTTAGTATGTTGTTCTCAAATTTCTATCTCGGAGTGCTGGAATTCAAACCCCGAACACACCATGTCGAAGTTCTAATGAGCAAAGCTGATTCATAGCAGGTTTCGCCGTGCATCTGCCGTTTCTCCTGCCTCCCATTCTACCATTGATCCATCATCATACACTCCACTTCAATATCACAATCATCTCATCGAATCATTTATTCTCGTAGAAGCCTTCAGCAAACCTTCATAAATAATACCCAACCGACCAACAACCAATTTGTCTCATCCACACACCTGCTCAGCTGTTGATTTGATCTCACACCCATTCATCTATCCATCCATCCATCCATCCATCCACAATTTCGCCCCATTTATGCTGTCATGAGTTCATGTGCAGCGGAAGTCGGGAACTGTTTCCTTGATTTTTGTGGCAACAAACTTTACGTCATTCGCAGAAATATATTTTGAAACATTCGATCTGCCGGGTTTGCACTTGGTTTCATTACGACTGCCCTTTTTTTTATCCAATCTATCTATATCTTCAGTTCCCATTGAACTTCGCCTCGTTGGCGCTGTGTTACTCGTTTTATGAATGAGCTTCCTGTTAGGAAATCATTTGATGAGAGAGTTGAACCTCTGCTGTATCTGGAATACTAGTTTGCAAACACTAGTTAGAAATCTTACAGTTTATTTACGGACTTCTCTGAATAAAATAAAACGTGCATTTACATCATGAATTCCCTTCAGTCGCGTTATACTGAGCGATTGTTTACGTTTGGTCTTTTTGATATCGCTTTTCTTCCGGGAAAACGTTTAGATTCGTTCCCTCGCTCCGCCTTTTGGCTCACGAAAGTGTCCCATCAAGAAAGTTATTTGGTACTGTTGGTGTGGGCGGGAACTTTTCTCGCAGGGGCCTTCACTGAAAGATACATATTTGTAAAAAACATTATCGTTCAATTTTGAAATAAAATTCCGACTGCTCTGAAAGTCGTTTATTTTCATGACAGCGCACTTAAATTTGTGAAGTTCAGTCTTGCTTTGGTTTCCAAATATCTTTGTGTGACGTACGTCAATTCCTTGCTCAAAGTAGATCGTTTGGTTTGTCATTCACCAAAATGTTGGTTGGATGAAACGTATTTGGGATTGCGAAAAAATGTAAGTGGAAAAAAACAACCCGTTCTTTTTGCAAACAAACGAATAACTATGTAGACTTGTTCAAGTATACTCCGTTCTATTAATGAGTAATATCTGAATAACTTTGATCATATTGTTAAAAGTATACGAAGAGAGGTTCCGTGTCTGCGTGGGCGTTGAAAGGCTGACATGTTCAACGTTAAGTTCGATCCTACGTTCCCAACTGCGTGCCACTCCGTCTTGTAAGGTCCCTCTCTCGAGTCGCCTCGCCACATCTTTTCTCGTCTCCCGTCCGCCGTCGCATCTCTTCTCGTATGCGTCGCCTCGTGTCTTCTCGTCTAGACGAGCGCACCGTCCCGCGTGCCGTTTGCCAGGAATCACGCAGGCACACGCGCTCGCTCGCGCACGCCTCGGCCGCCGCTGCGCCGCCGGTCCATCCTTCGCTAGCCCCTCTCGCCGCCGAGCCGCGTGCCCTATATCTCGTTCGTTCTGCCAACCCAATCCCCCTTCCACGCGCCGCCCTGCCTTCCGCACGCCGCACCCCGCCGCCGCCGCCGCCTCAACCTCCGCCTCCGCCCGCGCCTCTGCCTTCGCCTCCCCACTGCGCGACGCACACGCCTACCCACTCGGCCGCCTGATGTCTCGCCCACCCGGCCACGCCCCCCGCGCGGTCGCCCGCCCGTCCCGCCCCGCCCCCTCGCCCGCTCCGCTCCGCTCGGCTCCGCTCTGCTCGTCCGTCCTCTCGCGTCCGTCCGGCGAACGCCGGCGGCGGCCGCGCGGTTCCTCGGTTAAATCCCCCTTGCCTCGGCCCTCTCTCTCTCTCTCGCGCGCGCGCGCGCGCTCGTGAACCGTCGTTGCATGCGCTGCAGATGGACAAGCGAGTGAACGAGTGTCCGGGTGTGGCGGAGGAAACGGAGAGGTAGAAAAGTGCGAAGACGAGAAGACTGAGGGAGGAAAAGTAAGAAGAAGAGGAGGTGGAGAAAGATGAGATGGTTGCCACTCGTGTTAGCGACTAACTGACAGCCGTCTTCTTCTTTTTTTGAGGGAATACTTCAGAACATTTCCGGAATGCAATTAACAAGCGACTGCCTGGCCCCTGTACTCGGCCTTGTCCCTCCCCGAATACTGCGTATTCATGCTGCAAAGAGTATCATGTAGCCTGCCTCTGCAAATTTTTCATCTGCTCATGTTTCTACTCTTGAACATACCTCTCTCGATTACGATAATACCGTAAACACGGTCGAGCATTTATTATTTTTTAGGATTGCGCGCGTGAGCACGGTGTCCTATTACGAAATGTAGATTGATGAAGTCATTTTTCGATATGTATTCTCTTTGGGCGCAATGTGCGAGGCCCGAACGCGGCCGCCGCCCGCCGCAGACGGGAGGCCTGGGCTGTTTATAGACGGAGCCGCTCCGTTTCGTCACACCGATATAAAGGAGACACTGCAGCTTGTCTTGCGTATCTGAGAATCTCTGTGCGTGAAGATTTTCATCCCGTGAAATGAGGACGTGGGCGAAATGACGCAGCGATGCGTATCTTCATAATTAAAGTGTTTTCGTAGCATTTAAGTACTCGAGTAGAAAACAGACATTACGTTTCATTAATGCTTCGCAGGCAGTTGCGCTTGACCATTTGTGTTTCTCGCCTACGTAATTAGCGAATGTTAATCCTGGTGAATGAGATACGTACAGCGTTTCAACGAGGTTATTTTGACCGATCATTTGAGAGGTTTCTTGCGTACAGGAGTCAACTTCACGTAGTTCATTTCAGAGATACTATACACGTTGGGTCATGAAAAAAGGCTGTTTTGTTTGCTGCAAGAATGTGCACCTGAAAGCAATATATGTACTTTATCGAACGGATGAGCAGGTGTAATCAAATGACGAAACCAAAAAATTTCAGAATTATTTCAATTAAACCAAATATATATATATATATATATATATATATATATATATATATATATATATATATATATATATATATAACTTTTTGTAGGAATTTTGAAGGAACAGAATCAAAGTGGTGAGCTAGCTTGGAAATGAACAGGGTAGTCATCAAGATAAAATACCGGTCGTTACATTACATGATCTTCAGCTCGCATATCAAAACTCGTTTCCTCTCGAGGTTGCCAAACACAAAGATGTTATAGGGAAAGTATATGGGGTATCATAAAGTGTGGTTCTACACTGCTTTGCATCAAAAAGACATGGCACTTTCGTTAGAGGGCATTTCATATAGCATATTGCGATACCAGAATGAAGTATGAAAGAGGATTTACAAGTTGCTGTAAGGTGTCCATGTTCATTTTTGTAATAATGGTCCGTGACTAAAATAATATATCGCGTTTGCAGTGTTGTAATGACGTATTGTAATAAAAACGCTCATTATGTTTCTATTTTTTGCAATAATAAGAAATGTACTCTTATGTAACTTTTTTTTTGTACCAACGCAATGCAAACTTTAACATGCTTTGGAACAAAAGGAGGCAGATGGAAATTTCAACAATATGTACCGCTGTACTGACGCGATATTTCTGTATTAATAATGCTCAAAGAAAGTGTGAAAAAATAAATCTAATAAAAAGCAAGTATTTATAATACAGACAGAACAGGAAATTTTTCTAACACTTCTTCCCCTTTTTTCATTTTCCCTATATTTCTTAAAACAGGAGCTGCCTCCGTCTTGCAACAAACATCTCAATTATTGATGCTATCTTAAAAATGGAAAATAATCTTTATAAAACCAAGTGTTTACACAGTGATTTTCGTTTCTTTAGAAGCACATTAACATTTGAAGTTACACATACTCAAACATCAAAACCGGTAAGATGTATCGACCATCATTTTTTTCTTATTATTCGCTTTCTTATAACACGGTTCATTTCTTGATTTCTCGGAAGAGTTTGTTTATTCTTTGTTGACTGACACCTTTGACGGCTCAAAAGGTGGCTTCAGTAAGGCGTCCTATAAATTTTAAGCGCTTCAAGACGGGCGCACGGTATACTTACTATCTAGGCATAATGCCAGGCTTCCGCCACGACAATTCGCCCGAGGCGCTAGCCATTTTCTGCCTCCAAGGTAGTCAACAACGCCTCGAACACGGCTGCGCAATGCCCCAATGAACGTGCCATACATTGGGATTTCGGGCGCCGATATACTGTGCTTTCTGACACCGACTAGAACATAGAGTTTCTGACACTCTTCGACTAGAACCATAAAATATTACCATAAAGGAGTGAGCGAGTGAGAGCGAAGAGACAGGATGGTAGAAACAAAGAGAGGAAGCTCTGATCACTCGTAATGTATTGTTTGTTGTTTGTTGACGTATATGCTGTCGCAGAAGCTAACCATTACGTTAAAAAAACTCGGAACGGAAATAGTTACACTATAATTGAAGACCTGTTGCAGTATAAACCGTTTCTCGTCCCTTGTGTAAATCTCATGCGCGTAGAGCATCACACAAGAAGACACAAAGCTCCGCAAGCTCTTAAGATATTTCAAGGGCGCCCGGGCGGGTAGGCAAGTTTCCTTTCTGAAATCAGCGTTCTATTGTCACAAAGCGGTGATCACCTTCAAATCGCTCGTCGGGTGCTGTGGACGTCGGACGTACAAGGATAGCTACGAAAGCTCTTCCAGCATATTTCAGCTGCTGTATCACGTGACAGCTGCAGTTTGAGCCAATCAGAAATGGTTCCGCAGCTTCCCGCTCCGCTGTCCTCCTCATGATTGGCTCTAATGGGTGTTGTCCCGAGTCTCAGTAGCAGTATAATGCGTATATCGCCCTTGCGGCACATTGTAAATTTGCTTGCTTGAATGAAGTTTGTTTGAGCTGTTTTGAAAAAATGATTTAATGCAGTGGACTCATAATTTGACATTAGATAAATACAGGAAAACATTTTTACTCGAAAGACCAACATGTTTCAATTTTAGTGTAATGAGGGTTTCTAAAATTATATTATCTTATTGTGAAATCAAGATTTCATGGAATATAGTAGATTTCCACGAAAGTTATACAAACTGAATTCTAAGAAAAGAACAAACTCTTACTGAATGAATATTTTCAAATATATAAAACTTTTGGAGGCAGATTAATAGTTAATATAGGGAATTTAGAAATGTTTCATTGTTGCAGGTCACTGGTGGTAGCCATAAATGTTTTAGCATTTCTGCACTACGATGTCGAAACACGAATCGTACTGCTGTCAACCATTTCGGGGAAACAGTTGAGGTGCTTCGGAAAATGGAGAGAGGGGCTAACAGTTAAGCATGGCAATTATGAATGTAGAAACCACTTCATACTAATTATCTCTGTATGTGTATGTATGTTGAATATATTTAAATTGAAGTTTGTTGGAAAATCTCGTTGGTTCTTGGGATTTTCGATGATTACATTTTTTTCGATTTCACCTTGGACGACAGATTAAAAAGCGCTCAGTGTAATTGTGAGCCAATTCAAAAAATCTTTGCTAGGGTTTTGATCACATTTATATGTTCAATTACTTACTGGCTTAATGTCTTGCACTTACGTGAATGTCTGATAAATGTTTTTATATTTATCTCGCTTGGAAATAAAACGTAATGTGAATGAAATGTGCACATATCGTCTATTCAAAAAAGACAACGTAACTACAAAGCCATAGCTTAGCAGGATCAAATAATGGAACATACTTTTTTATAATCTCAACCTCGCTGCATCCATTTTTTTTTGTAAAACAATGAATCAGCGTAAAAATGTTGTCTTTCGTGTCCTGTTTCTATAAAATGGTAAAAAAGAAAAATAATTTACATTTACCTAACTACTCCCGCTGACGCTATTTTGCATTTGAATCGCTGTTGCTTCCGAAACCCAGTCACTGTGACATTGCAATGATCAGAGTATATGAATTAGTGTGCCAAATAGAACTTTTAATTAGTTATCACCCAATTGAAGAGTGGCACAACATGACAATTGATTTAGGTACGAAAAAAAGGCTATTCCCTCCTCTAAGTAACAGTTGCGTCAGTGCGTCTAAGTAACTGGCCTGGGAATGTGCACACATTATTGCCGAGATTGGAAAATCACTGACTAATTCGCTATTTGTCACTTATCTCTGCGAGCATGCATAATCTCAGCAAACAGCTGATATTTCAATAATGACTGTTGTACACTCTGGCACGTCGATGCGAAATTTCAACATTGATGTTTCCCTAAGTTCCCCTAGACTTTTCTGAGTTGATTAATGCGCTTATTCCATTTCAAAGTATATTGCAATTACTCTTCTTTCCGGATAGCCGATACGGTTAGAAAAATAAAAATATAACGAACATTTGATTAGCGAGCACAGCACACTTTATATTGAAAACTCTTTTCGGAAAATACAGGTAGGAAAAATGCTGGACTCATGAAAATCATTCACAAATATGTCACCCCGAGAACTTCCCACACCGAAAAAGAATTTACTCTAGCCTGAGAACTAATTACAACAAAAACAGCCAACATTGTGTTCTTGGGTAAGTGACGCCTGCTGTTTCAGAAATATACCTTGGAACCCCGTGATAATAATAATAATAATAATAATAATAATAATAATAATAATAATAATAATAATAATAATAATAATAATAATAATAATAATAATAATAATAATAATAAATGTGTGAAAAGAATCGTAAGTACCGGCGGACAAGGAATGTGACTCACGACAGTCGCATACCACTAGGTGGGGTATCAGCTAGCGTAGTTTTCCCCTCTATCTTTCTTTAGGTAAGAAGTAACTGTTTAATCGTTTAGGACTTCTATTATTAGAATCTGTCTGAACCCTTAGTGATAGTTTCGTCTTTCTAAGCCAATCGGATGTTTACAAAGTAACTCGAAACCGTTGGGATGTGTAATCGCTTTGTGGAAACTTCAGCGTTCCCGTACAGCCATACTTGCCCATTATCGCGTTAAAGTCTTATTTCAGTATCTGTCCGTGTAGAGAACAGTTGCGGATTCGGAGAAACCTGGCGTAGAACTAGTTCTTGAAAAAAAAGTGAAAAAACATTTCTCCATTTATGGTCCCGTGCCGAGAAGACCGTAAGTACACGTCATGTTCTTACCATATCTCAAATACTGAAAATAGTTTGACAAAACATGCGGGAAAGGATTGTAATATGTAGCTAAATTCATGTATAATTCATTGTTAAATACATAAATTTCCCTTCAATTATATTGCAATTTATTTTGGGGGCCGCCGATGACCCTCTTCGTAGGTGTTTTCGGCTGTGTCGGAATGATGTGTGACTGTTAAAAATGGTAATTTTTTGGTTAAGCGAAGAAGTATGTTTAAAACAAGGGCCTAAAAGTTTCTGAAAATACCAGTATTTCTTCGCACCTCTTCCAAATATCTTCATACCGGTAAAACATCGTCAAACCCTAGAACCTCCCGGTCCGAAATGCTGCAGTGGCAACAATTATTACTGTGAACCATTGCAGCTGGTAAAAAGCACAATTATTTATCGACAAATAACGTAGTCAATGGCTCATTCAAAAGACGAAAAAAATGTGCAAAATTGGAGTAGGCGTAGAAATATTGTTATATAAAGGTAATTTTAGATGTACTTGCAATGAAGTAAACATCCGCTAAACGTAGTGTCAGCCCCTCGAAACCTTAAAATTACCTTTATATAATAATCTAATTCTTGGCGTTTGTGGAACGTTATCCATCGTAGAAAGGTTGTTTTGCAGAGCGAATGTGAACTGATAACGTTATTTAATAGCAATGTTGCAGATGTATTATTCAAAGACAGCCGACACTCATTAGACTTAACAAGAGCGTTCAACGAAATAGGTAGTCCTTGTAGTTAGGTTAACTCTCAAACAAGGGACACATGCGCGAGGGGAGAGCAAATAAACCTATTGCTCTCATCATGTGATTTACTGCGAGGCCTTTTGGCGACGTGTGCATAGTGAATTAAGTTGGCGGGAAAATAGCTGGTTAACACTGTCGTTAACTAATCGGTTCCCCTGACGTCGCGATATGAGCTTGTAAAACGTAGGCTGGAAGATCTCTACTGTTGTAGATGACGCAATAGATACACTTTTCTTACAAATTACTTGAAGACCACGATTCTTATGAATTCTCATTCTTTCAGGGTGGCGTATTTGTTTTAGGAGTGCTTGTGACCTATATACTCCTTCTTTCTTTGAATTCTGTTGTCTCAGCAAAATGAACATTCAAACCATTTAAATCAATGGTATGGAAAACTAGTGTTGCCCTTCTTCGATTTCTATGACCTTTATAGAACACATGACATATTTCTGATGTTTGACGTTTCTTCAACTGTCTGTTTTCTCCTTTATCACTCATTTCGGTTCATATTTCTTCCTGCTTACGAATTCTTTTAGAGGGTATTAAAATATACATCTATTAAAAATTTTTCTCCCACACTTTTGAGTTAAACAAGGGACTTCATTAAAACTTGGGTATAATTTAGTATACATATTTTTTCAAATTTGATCACAACATGCATTTTCGATAAAATGTTTACATTCGTTGTTAGTTTAAAAGCAATGAAATAATTGTCACAAAAATGTTGCGAAAACGTTCATTTTTCATCCACTGCCTCGCTTCCCCCTCGTTCGCTCTTGTCACAGTTGTGCGAACCACCTATACCCCTAAATGTGAAAGTACTTTTTGTATGGCCTCTTAAACGCACATATTACGATTTCCCCTCTTTTTACGTACCCTTTATCCATACTCCCTTCCATCCTATTCATTCTCTTCCTTCATCCCTTGGGTAGTTTTTATGACGAGTATTTTTTTTGGAAGTTAGGAATGAAACTACAATAGTTATTTTTGTTCTTTTGATTCGGACACATACCGACTTTTTTTGTATTCAGCCAAAAATCTTACTCAAGATTTTCATTAGCGAACATTTCCTCTCGTCCATGAGGCCTTGCCGCCCGCTTTACATGACGTCAGACCGCGTGACCTTGTCCTTCTTGACCTTCAAGTGTCCTACCCCAGCTTTGCAAACCTACGGACTAGTTCCCGTCTCCTGTAGGGGGTAGTTGAAGAACGGAGGCGGAAAGCAGCCGGAGGAGAGCACAATTGCCTCGTGTCATGCAAATAGGTCACAGGAGCACATCAAATCTGCACGTGCGGAACGCCGAGATAAAAACGAAGATATACGTGCATTGTTATGCATTGAATTTGGAATGAAACGTCCACCATCGCGGAAGTGCCAGTCACATAACCATTGCTGTATGTTAACCAATTGTGTATAAAAGCTTCTTCGACTCACACGCATGGCGTCGGAGTTGCCTCATTATTTGTAGGCGTGGCAGAGGGCCACGTTGCGCCACGAGGGCCAAATTGTGACAAAATAGGAGACGAAACGGCTGGAAAACAGTCGGATCGAGGGCGGAGGCAGTGGGTTGATGATTGATTGTGATTCCGGGTGCGTCAACGGAAAAGGTATCAATCCCGTAAGAGTAGTGCATGTTTTCATCTGGCTGTGGCGATGATCCCCTTCTGCTGGATGGCGAGATCCCGTTGGGGCGTACTACCGGTTAGCGGGGTTTTCTCCAACCAGGTATCTCACCAGCGGGGGACCGCCCCAGCTGGGACAAGCCTAAGCTCCCGACCGGTCTCCCGGCATGGATAGGATCACGAGCGGTCCGTGGCCCGTTTGTTAGGGTACTGCTCCGGCATTAGCCTAGTGCTGATTGTAGAAACCATGGAAAACCACCGATGAGAGCAGCCGGTTCGTAGAAGAATCCTCCAGACAACGACTGAATTCGACCTAGTTGACAAGCTAGTGTCAAAGATCCTGCCACCGTTGGGACTCGAAGCTAGGACCACCCGGACAGAGGCACTGGAGTGACATCGGTTGATGCCCTGCGCCACCTGTCCCGGCGGAGGCAGTGGGTAAAGGGGGGAAGAACCAGGGGCGGAGGA
Source organism: Gryllus longicercus (assembly GCA_038098605.1). NCBI lineage: Eukaryota > Metazoa > Arthropoda > Insecta > Orthoptera > Gryllidae > Gryllus > Gryllus longicercus. Next base: position 183,882 of record JAZDUA010000966.1, read on the forward strand.
AGGAGTGTAGAGGAACGGAACACGCCTGCAGGCAGAGCGGAGAAGAGAGCGGTGGAGCGGGGCCCCAGGGAACGACCGAGGTCGAGCCGAGACGAAGGGAAGCGGAGGGAGGGGGCAGAAAATGGGGCGGGGGCGGGGATCGGCGACAACTTCACTCTAACTGCCGAGAGTCACCTCTGGAATGATTGTCTCACCCCATTCGCTCAGCTCGCTCGGCGAGATTAGTTCGGATGATTAACTGGCGTCGACCGTGTGGCGGCTGGGGGAACTTGTGCTGCTTCCGCTTCCGCCGAGGGACAGGGGGAGGGGCCAGGCCGCAGGGAAGCGTGCTCCCAGACGAAACACTGGCACGTGCGCGGGAGCAGACACTAGTTGTGATTCACGCTTTTGAATCAGTTCTGCTCATTGATATTCGCTTCTGAAACAACTAAAAAAGCTCAAAACTGTTGCACATGGTGAGGTGACATAAAGGCTTTTAGCTAAAATAAATCTCCTTCGTGTATTCAAGTAGTTCTACTGTATTTCATAAATAATAATTAAAACATTTTCCATTGTGTGTATGCTAATACTTTTGAATATAATACGTAATTACTACAATTCATATCGTGACACATTCGTTCCTGGTGAAAATGTCTTTCAGAAATGTTTTTTTTTGTTACAAAAAGGGGAATAGGCTGACGAAGGCGATGATAAAACGTCATGTAGAAGAAGAGTTACGACTCATGGGTATGAGGAGACGTTTACACACCTGAATGAAAAAGTTAGCCGAGAACTTTGTACAGGAAAAATACTAATCCTTGAGTTCTTTGTGAGAGAACCCGCGGACACATCGTTTCAAATGCTTTGTACATTTAAGTGTATTTATTCACTCTTTTAACATCAGCACTTTCTCTCAGCTAGTTAATGTGCTATTTATGAACAGTAGTCAGTTGCTGTAGTGTGCAAATGCAGTGGTAAGCTGCATTTGTGCGTGGTTGCTATTTCTTTCGCTGCGTAAGGTAGGAGAATCAGCTGCACAGTACACGACGTGATATGGCAAACGTCAGGGTGTTTCACGACACCTCAGGCTGTGCTTACATTTCAGACAGCTTTACAATCTGTCATAATAATGAAGTCTTCGAATCGAACAACGTGCATTGTTTTTGCAAATTCATGTCAACTTGAGAAGAACCCTGTGAATTTGCAATTGAAGACATCATGCAAGGAAGTTGCATTTACACATGGAATGTATCAAACACAACAATCCCAAATAGGCTTAGTGATGTTTTATGACTGATATTTTCACATCTTTACTATCTTTCTTATCAAATCCCGCGTAGTCATTTTTGTTGTTTGTCTTCGTGTTTTGTCGAAGTATACATTTTTAAACATTTTGTCTTCTGCGTCAACTTTACAGAGAAATTACAAGCAGCAGTGACTGCCAGTTTACTAACACAAGCAATTTTCAAAAGCCCTATTTCAAAAAAATGCTAATATATCTCCAGGAGGAAGCCAGTACGACGCGAAACATTTTGCCGCAATGCCATGGGGTATTAGTTAGGGGCACAATTTAACGGTTTTTTATTGTTCTATCTGCGCCACTGGTTTTGTAATATACTAATTAATGCGAAGGCGAAAAATCTTTTGAAACCAGGAGCTACAATAGCACAGTCTTTCTCGTATTATTTCTAAAGATCACATAATGAAATGCATTAGTTGCAATTTATTTAAACGGGTCGCTTCCTCTGTCTGTTGCCTCCACTCCAGTGACCACAATCATGTATTCCCCTTCCAAGAGGCACACGTGAAAGTTTGACGATTGCTGATAATGAGGAGAAATGAGGATGGCACTGGCCCACGAAGTGATAAAAAGAACATGAACTGCCTAATATAGCTGAAACCGAACAAACATTTCGCGCGCTTTAACTCATTTGAATGTATTTTTGAGGTCTCAAGTATTTTTGCGGACGGAACAAAAATACTTGCCTTTAACTTCGAAAATTCACAAATTTGAATGAATATGTAATTTGTGTCATAGAATTCAATGTATAGTGATCTATTTTTACCACAAATACGTCAAGAAAAAGCTGTTGACAATTTAAAGAAAACCTTGATTATTAGCATCTGATAAATGAACATGTTTTCCGTCAAAATTATGAACTACTATTATATCCAAAAAGTGTACATGAAATAATGGAAAGATCTAACTTTGAGGCATAAATTGAATTAAGAAAGAAATCTTTAGTTTTCAATATTAAATTTGTAGGGCACGTAATAAAATATTTAACTTCTGTAATTTTCAAAATTTCAGAGGATTTAAAGAAACTCAGATATATAGTAAATTTGTGAACGTAATTTTGCCCTATTCGACCAAATAATTTCGAAAAAATATTTGAATCTGTTTTGGAGAATATCTTGTTTAGGTATTTTTGGAAAAATTGATTGATTTGGTTCAGAATTACGCGAAAACTGCTATTTTGAAAATAATGATCTAATAAATTCAAAGATTTAATTTTAAAGAATACATTTCTTTAAAAAAACTATACCAATCTTCAATAGCAATTTTAATGAAAGGGTATAAAGTTTTCCAAAATTCAGAAATTTCAATGAAAATCAGACTTACGTCATTTTTATAATTGCATTTCAGAGTAACATTTAAGCAATTATTTCTCAGTTAACTCATTTCTTCAATTAATTCATATTTAGTGCACTTATTTTAAAGTAAAAAGTTAAAGAGAGAGTTTTTGAGAAAGTTTCGAAATCGTCCTAGGGTTTTCACGAAAAGTACCTCCAAAAATGAAAATATTTCCTTCATAGGTCCGTGAGTTCGGACAGATTGATTTGGGAATATCCATTTATGGAGAAATTTCGTACAGTTTAGGCACTAGTGTTTAGTGAGAGAAAAAAGGATGGGCAAAAAAGGAAGGACAGACGAACGAAAGGACAAAAAGCGAAACAGGACAGACAGAAGGACGGATGTCGATTTTTTATCGCAAAAGGACGAAAACAACTCACACGTTAAAAAAATTCTACATCGTTATTTAACGATCTAATTATGAAGAATATGTTTTATTTTTTAATTGTCTTTAGAAATGTAGTTGGTGGAGGGGGCAGAAAAAAATTAACTTTTGCAATTTGCGAAAATCCAGAGGTTGAAAATTGGATCTGCGCCATTTTTATAAGCGTACTACATTGCTTTCTTCGATCACATAATTTAGAAAATGCAAAATTGCGGCCATTTTTGAATACAAGTAAAAAAGTTGTTGAGCCTTATGTAAAGAACCCTCAAAAATTAAAATATCCATTTGCCATTTGAAATACAAGGGACTCACGGTCCCGTGTATTTGAAACCAATATTTTAATCTTCAGACAGATCGAACAGGGAATACCATATTTGGGAAATTCTATTTACGGTTTAGGCGTTCGTATTGTTCACAGTCTGGCAGACAGAATGCCAAAAATCAATTTTATGATATCAGTGACTCATAAAATGCTTCTGGATCCTGTCTACGATTAACTCATTTCTCATTTAGTAGCAAGAAAAATACACTTTTCGGTATCAAAAACCCTTGAAATCCATTTTTTGTGGTAGAAGCGCTACATTAACTGCTAAAAGCGCTACTTTTTGCTGCATTAACGTACTTTCTCTTCAGTACGTCAGTATGAATTTCTCGATGAACCTACAGTAAGTCTTCCGAGAATTGATGTAGTATTGCGCTCCGGTGAATACTTATGTGCCCGCGCCTGCCCTGGGCGGTGGTCGTAGGGCCACTTTCCGGCCTGCCTAATGTGAAATTTCATTTTTAGTGTTGAAGATAACATTAAAATATTACTTAACAATATTTATCAAGAAATATGCACGGATTATTTGTTGAGCGTGAACGCAGTTGTAATAACACCTGGTTGGATGTAATAACGCCTGGTTGTCTGTCATCAGAAAGTAATAAAATCATTGTAGATTTATGAATAGGTATATAATGTATTCTTCAATGAGCACTTCATGTAGGAAAAATCGGACTTTCAATATAAGCATACTTTCAACAACGTGTTTTTCTATGAAAAATCTGGGGTCCATTTTGCGTGGAATATGCCCTGACACTTCTTGCCTGACCAGAGGGCGTAATTAGAATAATCCTTTTATTTGAGTGGGCGGAGCCAATTGGTTTCGTATCCATTTCGGTATTTTTCCGTCACATTATGTGCGGAAATTATTGCAGCACATTACGGGGACTCCTCAGCCGTGTGTGATTTAAGTGTGCATGGATTGTTTGTGTGTGACACATGGAACATCTTTTAGGGGTAGTGAAGATTTCGTGCCCTGGAGAATTTGGTAAGAAAATGGATTACCGTGAGCGTTAGCGTATGCCGGTGAGAGTGTGCATCGGTAAAGTCACAGACGGGAGGTGCTAATGTTGTGTTGAGATGGAGGCCGATTTTCGACACCGATGTGGTCCTGAAAACACCGCTGGTGGAATGGCGGAGCAGTATTCTAAACAACGGGCCACTGACAGCGCGCAATCCCTCCTTATCGTATCCCTATGTGCATCCATAGTGCCGGGCGATAGACAGATCCCGGAACCGCCATACGGCCCTCTCCGATCACGAAAGACTGGGGGATCGGTGAGTACGCGGAAAACAGACCAGCGCGCTCGACTTCGCCTGTAAGCACCCTATAGAAAATTGCCGCGTGTAGGTCACAGTTTCGGAGGACGCGTGGCTGGCAGCCGGTACAAGCGCTGCGCCTTTCCAGCCTTTCGACGTTGTTGTGCGCTGCGCGTTCTCGAAGGCACGGATGGGCTAATGTGTTTACGGCGGAGCGCGACCCGCGGCGCGGCCGGTGTGCAGGTCTCGCCCGCGCCGCCGCCGCCGCCGCCGCCGAGCCGTTCTGCAGAGTCAACGAAAACGAGGAACCTCGCGGCCTTGGGGCGCTGTACGTGCTTCCGTGTGACGTGTTCTAAGTTGCTCCTTTGGATACCGAAGCCACACGAGGAATCAGACCTCACGAAGGAGTGTTGTTTGTTTTGGTTTGCATTTTTTTAGCTCAATGTACACACTTGGATTGGCTCTGCAAGGTGTTTCGACTGATACGTTACGACACCGTGTTTCGGTTGATTAGTAGGCGACGTTTTCGACGTTTTCGGTTGACGTAGGCGCGTCAGGTTTGGCTTGCCGTTTTCTGGGGTCTCTGTGCATTTTTCGTGTTGTTTTGCGGGGGGTGTAAATATTTGATTGGTGAGGAATTGTTACTTGACGTTATGCTCGGGAACTGATAGCGATGCGTATTGTGAAGGTTTATTGGGACGTCATTTGTCGTTCGGATTTCTATCTTTTCTCGTGGCATCACATTCGACTATATCGTTTCCTTTGTTTCCTTTGCTAGGTAAACTCAGTGACGTCTTTGCTCATATCTTACTACTCACCCAGCTCGTTAGTTTACACATGTGATGCGAGGGATTGCAGCTGGCAGGAGTGAAACACCTGTTTTTTTTTCTTCCTCTTCTTTTTCATAACTAGCTTCTTCTAATTTTGTCTGCTTCTAAGTGATATCATTGTTTTGTTTTTCACACCCCAAGAGGCTAGTAGACCACATTTTGTAACGTTCTTTAATATTATTCGATAAGTTAATTACTTATAATACTACAATACATTTCAATTTCGGTGACAAATTTTTGTTGAGAAATTTTTAAATTTCAGTGGTCAGTAAAATAATGTATTTGGCTATATCAGGTGTAAATTATAGACTGAGCACACCTGAGGATACTACAAGCACATTTCTTGAGGTGTAAGCAATGTTGGGTACACCTGAGAAACATTCTGATTCAATCAGTATAATTTTATACAGTTTTCTTAAGAAAGATAATAAATCACTATTTACATTCTTCTTCACTGCTTTATCTTTTCCTCTAAAATACTAACCTTATCATATCTCTCTTCACATGCAAGACCATCCGATTCTTATCATGACTTTTATTCTAAATATACAATTGTTTTCTGGTAAGGAAAAAGTTAGTAATAATGCATACACAAGGAATGTTCGAAACTCATTACGGGCAGTAATCAATCTTTGTACGAAGATTAGTTTCAAGGTAATCATGGGAAATTTTCGTGAATAAAAATTTAATTTGTGGTGGAAAAAGTGCTATCTAGGGAGCACCTTAAGTTGGACAGTTTGCGTTTCCGAAACTTAAGTTGTCGATCGCTTTTTTTTTCCTTCATCGATAGGTTGTTTTCGCGAAGTTTGTCCGCATTTCCATCGCAAATCTCGGAGGGCGCGTCTGATGTTGAATATTGATTAGCCCACAGCCGAGCGCCTGCGAAATCCCCGTATAAATATTGGGAGCTTTTGCAATACCGGGCGGAGCATCCGTAAACACGGAGCTTGACTGCGGCTTGGGTAACGGGCGGAAGGGACTTAGCAAACGCTTCGCCCCGTTACTCGATTGTAGTGGATGTTTGAAGAATGGCTTCCGAGCTCTCAGGCTACAAATTTTACGAAGTCAAATCTAAGAGAACAGGATTTTCCAAACAATGCATTACCTTGATAAAAATTGTTTCTTGATGTATTGACACTCACCTGTTCAAATTAGACATGGACCTGAGGTAGTTGTCACTTAGCCACAATCATTGTTTTTTCTTCGTTTCTCCAATGCGTTCCTTTTTCAAGCATTTGTAAGAACTCCATTTATTGTCCTCGTCTACTGGTTCTACCACGTGCTACTGACGGTTGTGGGGAGTCCCGAGGAGTTTCGCAGACGTGACACAGACTTTCTTTTTACGGATATACAAAAAAATTATAACAGAGATTTCCCTAAGGAAAAAAGAGGAAGAGCAAATGTCCGTGCTAGTCCCTGTAATTAGTAACACATGTATTTTTTTGAAGAATGAGAAAAAAAAATATTTTCAATGAGAAACTCTGTGATGTGCGCGTAATTCTGAAATTTGAGCGCGACGAGTTATTATATTAATATATACTTCACCATGTATAATTATTCTCGCACTTCCTACAACGTAGAATATCTTGAAACTTAAGTACACCAGCTAGTACGTTCTCCGCGACCGCGGCCATTTTATATTTTTGCTAATAATGTTTGCCAAACTCTTTAAATAACCAGTTATGTGAATTATATAATATTTCAATTTGGCATTAGTTTATTGTTACCAAGGAAAATATATCGTACTTAATATATATGAATATATTCCTTGTACTCTCATCCAAGCCGAGATTTTTAATCGAATTTCCTTCTCCTTCCTTTTAACACAACTGGGGAACCGAGTTCATGTTTCAATCATTGTGGCTTGTCGCCATGTTTTGGTTTATTGCCGTTATTAGAATTGAATCTCCATGTAAAACAATTCTCAAGTTGACTATGGTTAATATATTTCAGAAACCGTCATTTCTTTATTAACGAGCAGTATATTTATACTCATGCATTTTTTAAACAACTAATATTCATCACTTTATCACATTGTCAGAATAATATTTATAGTTTTTATCTCTAATCTCTCTGTTTTGAGAAGAACCTGTACACAAATAATTCATATCAATTTATATGTATTTGGCATTTTCGGATGATTGTCTGACTTCGCCGGCTAGCTAACGTTGTCTCAGCCATGTCTGGGCCTAGTTTAAATCCCACGCTTGGGGGTAAGCGAGACATATGGTAAAAATGACATACTTCTTTCACCGCAACTAGCTAACTCCGCCTGCCTGAGCTTTTCTGTGACACACAGCTAAAGAAGCTGAGACGATTTTAAACGAAAGCTACAACTCTATTTTTGCCTTCACCGGGATTCGAACCTGGGACCAAATACATAGGCTCGAGTCCCGCCTTGAGCATAGTTGTATATTCCTGTCTCTCATGTACGTATAGTCTTGGAGGGCTCCGCGTTCTGCTGACCCCAGATCAGAGGAACCTGTAAGTGTGTTGGTGTCTAGTGCCTGGTCGAAAATACGTCTCATCCAGACGTAAAGGGTAACTGACTGTCGGCTGGATAAAAGCCCCAACATTATATATATATATATATATATATATATATATATATATATATATATAATAAAACAATTGTTCTACCATAAATCGATATGACTTTAATCGTTGAAATAAGAACTGGTGTAAAACACTTGAAAGCGGATCTCTTGAATTCGAATGAAAATATTAGAAGTGATATTTGATATTTTTGACTACGATGGATTGACTAATAAGCCTTTGATTTCCGGTCCCTCCGCGACCTCTGGCCGCAAATCAGCTGTTTATGTCCCCCCCCCCCCACCGCGCCCACCGCGGCCGCTCGCGGAGTCGGCGGAGGCAGCCAGCTGCTCCCCGCGCCGCGCCCACCGGTGCCGTTGGATGCTCGGGTTTCTCCCTTTTGTGCCGAGCGCAGGTCTCTTTTCCTCTGAGTCACCGCATGCGTTATCCTTTTCTGGCGGCGCGGCTGACAGCTCCGACACGCAGAGCTAAAGAATGCTGCGTGATTGCCGCCGAGAAGAAGGGGGCAGTGCCGACGGAGCGTTTTTTTTTTTTTTTTTTCCAAAGGCGTTTCGCACACTTTCTCCATGTACGGGGTTTCTTTTGTGTGCTTTCTTGCTCCAGGCTGGCTAGCATGAACTGCAGCAGAAAGGGGAAAAAAAGAGTTTATGTATGAACCTTTGAAAGAAACGACATTGCTGATTGTTTTATTACTCTTATTCATGTAAAATAAGTGAGAGAAATGATAAAACGGTCCTTTTACTTGTATTTCCGCAATTAATATCCGAATACTTTCAACGTGTTGTTATCTAATGCCCGTTCTTCGGAAGCTTGTCAATTGCCCACACGTGACATGGACTGATTTTACTGGAATTTTCAAGTTTAACACCACATGAACACCCAACTCGGGCGCTCAGTTGTCTCTTTTATTCCCATATTCGCCTACGAAGACCAACGATAAACGGTGTCATCTATCCATCATTTGTGTCTGTCGTGACAGAACAAATAATACGGGATCTGACTGAAATGGGAATTACCATCGAAGGATTTTTAATTTAGAATAACATTAAGTGAATAGTTATTTTCCTTGCCTATCGCTAGTCACGGCACAGTGAGAATATTCCGCCCATAGAGAACCCACCAGCCTGAGCCGGGCGTGAGCCCGGGCACTTCAGATTGGGAAGAGAGTGCACTAATCCAAATGCACGGAGGCCGTCGACTTTCCTTTGTCATTCAAAAGAGTAGAGATTTAGAGTGGTACTAATTACTTTCACTTCTAAAGTTATGTGAAACTGACCAGGAGAGATGGCTCAGAGCGTCAACTGCTGTCACTGCAGTCCCTCTGACCGGGGGTCCTAGGTTCGAGTCCGGACGGTGGCAGGATTTTCGAGACTAGCTTGTTAACTAGGTCGAATTCAGTCGTTGGAGGAGAATTCTAGCGGCCGTCTGCTCTTGTCGGTTGATTTCCGTGGTTTCTCCGATCAACACCAGGCAAATGACGGAGCTACTAACCCTAACAAACGGGCCACGGACCGCGTGCGATCTCACCTTCCTCTTCCTTGCCCTTTTATCGCCCCTTACACACACACACACACACACGCACACACACACACACACACACACACTTTAAAATTCACTGCACTACCACACATGCCGGAAGACCCGTCAGGAGCTAAGATCTTGTCCCGGCTGGGGCGGTGCCCCGCTTGCGGGAGATACTTGATCGGAGAAAACCCATCTAACTGACGGTAGGTCGGCGCCGAATCTCGCCATACAGTAGGGAAAAGATCACCGCCTCCTCCTGAGCAAAAGCATGCATTACACTTACGGGACTAATGACCCTGGTAGTTGACGTGCCCGGAATCACTAAAAAATCAGTCAATCCAATTATGTGCACCGGCAAAACAGTGTGTGAATCAACTATATTATTATATCATTTAAAAACTAATTTACTAATTAGCAGTAATGTAGTTCTTTAGACTTTATGCAAAACTTATTTATTTAGTTTTTATTTAATGTAAAATGGCACACATCAGTTTTTGACATTTAGGAGGATAAAATACACATACTATACGTTTGAATTCATTGATATTCATAGAAAATTTCTTACTATATCTTTCAGACTGGCTGAAAAACAACAAAAATCAAGTAACGCAAAAGCTCAAAATTTGTGAGACTAAATTTTCATTATTTTCTTTTCTTATAATTTCTGTGAGTAAAGAAATACTTACCAGATCTAGAGCAAATTTCCTTACATTTACATTTATATTATAGTGATATTGTATTGCATTACGTATGCTGGGCAGACGTATTATAAGTCATGACTTTAGTTACACTGTACTCTCCGGAAAAAAAATCAGGGCAGTTCTCGTTAAAACAGGCCACGACTGCTCTAACCTTCCTTCCTCATTTCTTTCCGGGCGGATGTGGTTTTTGTCCTCTTCCCACCCCGCCTTTTTCCTTCTACAAAATCTTCGGTGTGTTCATTTCCTTCATACTAGGATGTGTTCTAAATGATAGCGAAACACTTGTAGAAGATTATAACAATTTTCAATGTAAGTTTTTCTTCTGCAATAGACCCTCTACTAATATCCTGATACACCCTAAGCTGTTTTCGGCGTCTGTTGCACTGGAAAAATTCTCAAGGTGAAGTTATGTCAATTAAAGTAATGTAGATTCCAATGCAAAAAATTATTATTGTGTAAGTCTGTTTCTAGAATGTGTTGCTTAGATGTAGCATTTAATTGGAATCTTTTTAAAATAACATGGAACTTGTAGGAAATTTTATGGTATTTTCCTCTGTTGTAGAATTACTTTTTTAGTGCTCTGATACATAATGCTGAATTCTAAAGTTTTAGGGCACATTATCCTTTGAAAAACAAAAAAGAACAATGCTCTTGTTATATCGATATAATACTATTGAAAACAACGCTCCATAAATTGTACCTTATACTTCGTTATATGTTAGCGAAACGCCAGTTTGCTACTTCCAAAAACGTATATGGACGTTGTGGTTTGGTGAGTTTGTATTCATTGATGAAATGCATAATGCATAATATATCTTTATTACGCTGCATAACATATCTTTATTTGCAACTTAACAATAAATGTGTCTAATTGTCTATGTTGGAAATAGATTCCACGTTTTGTGAGTCCTTGATATCAAAAAACTGGAATATGGAAAAAATCTGTCTGTCCGTACGTGTGGGCAGCGCTACCGACCATGTCGATCAGGCGATTTCCCCCAAAATCGATATTCCCGATTGATATGGCCGAATCCGAATTTGAAATACGTATTTTGAATTTTGGGGGATACTTTACATAAAGCATCAACATTTTGAAATCTTCCTCAAAAATTGCTTCAAAAATGTTTGATTAAGTTTTACTATGATAGAGCAACGTACGCTTAAAAATGGTTAAAGCCTCATTTTCGTTGAACCTTGAATTTTTGAAAATTGTAAAAATATTAGAAATTGCAATAAAGCAGTTGCTGTTTTAGCACTACTAGTTTCTGCGACGTCACGGGGAGCGATGCAGGAAGGTAATGATGATTCGAAGAATCGAAATGATTTGTGAGGTGAGTGACTAAACGAGAACGAGACGGTTGATTCATTGGTGGTTCCCGTGCGAATCCACCGCAAGGGTAACTAGAAAGCTTACAATGAGGCATCTTGGAACTTTATTTGGATTCGTCAATAATGTTTTCTGATTGATAGAATGGGTTTTACATTTGTAATATGAACTGATTCAGTTTTAAGTTGTACGAAAACAAGTATAGAATGCGTGTTTGTGAGCCAAGCATGAACGACGCGTTTGTTTGTCAGTCTCCTGTACTAGGAAGAGGTGACGTAGTCAACACAATGCACTGGCTACTCTCCAGCTTGTTACTTCGAAAGTATTGCGGTACTCTGCGGGATAGCGGATTCCGTGACACCAGGGACTGTGAATCACGTAGCATTGATCTTGTGGAAGAGCTGTGTTTGCAGAGATCATTAATCGAGGCCGGACAAGACCATCATGATACATATGATTTAGTCATTTTAAGGATTTTTTTGGTGAATTGGCTACACTTACTTTACAGCAGTTGTAAGATTTTAGTATTACAATCAGACTCGGCCTGGCAAATGGATTATTGAAGATATTCCGTGCCATTCATGCCTTCAGAACGTTTTACTTATTGAGTTGGAAATAAAACTAACAGTTTGTTATAAATATTTTGATATCGAAATTCATAATTTATTCACATTACATAAGTAATTCATTATGAGGGAACAGCTCCAAAATCGCGGAGTGTCGTATGCACATACTATGTTCATAGATTTCCTTATTCAAGTCTACACAATTATAAAAAGTGGATTATAAATTCTTCACAGCGGAAATTTCCGACTGAAAATATCTAGGGCATGGAAATTTCTTATAATTCGTAAAAAAGTAGCTGTACTAGAGTTAATTATTATGTGGCGTACTGCAAGAGTGCGCAAAGCATAGCAGGAAATATGACCTCGAGTTTGGTGAGGAAGGAGGGGGGGCAGTTCTGCATTGACATCAATGGCATTGTTTTGGTTTGTATGTTGTAAGTAGGTTTGGGAATTTCAGAGGTTTCCGATAACAACTGCATTGTTTGTCCAAATTAACAGACTTAACTATACTATTGTAGTGAGGTATACCCAAGAAGTTCCACATTTTTTAAATTTCCTGCATTTCTCAGCATCAATTGCCACTCGTGCAATTGTCGCGCCAAGCTGCATCAATCAGCACGCAGTTTATAAAATCTTTATTCACTCGTTTTAAAGAAAAAGTCTCGAAAGGACGGATAAAAAACTCTAGTTTCTAGTATTGTCTACTAAAAGGAGTCCCGGAATTACGAAGGCTAATTTGTGAAAACGTATTTTTTCTGTAAGATTTTACCGTGTTGGAAAATACACTTTTGTCTCCATATTAATTATTTTTCTGGGCATATTTCAATATTAGTTTTTCAACATTAATTCTAAATATACGACGTTTTAAAGTTTTGTCCTTCAGTTTAAAATCATTGTGTGTACCGACTACATTTGGCAAAACAATGTTACAGCGGTACTTCGATACATCAAGGAGGTTTTTAATGTCGATGTTTTAAAATCATCGATTTTTTTGCCATCCCTAATTGGGTGAGTTCACAGTGAAAAGCGAAGTTACACATTCTTTTTACAAAAGTTGACCCCTTTGTTTTCTATAAACTTTATTTTAAAAGAACATATTCATGAACATTTATGTTGAAGTATAATTGTTTAATTTATTGAAATTTAAAATTACTTAAAATCTTCGGATTTTCAAAGCAGAATTACAGTAGTGATTTTTTGTTGACAAAATACACACATGCATAATCAATTATTGATTCTATTGTGCATTTTTCCATTTTTTATATTTGCATAAACACATCCAAATGAATTTTAATGATTACAATACTATTGACACTCATAATGAACGTTTTAGTTCAGTCAATGTCAGGGAACTTGTATATCAAACCTTCAACCTATTTGACTTTAACTCTTTGAAGAAAAAATTAAAAACATTCGCAACATATCATAGAACTTTAAAACAAAAAAATGCAAAAGTAAACAGAATAATTTAATATTTCAATAACTGTGTCTTATCATTCAAATCCTGACCAGGATAAAGCATAATTTTCACGTTCTGCAAGTTTCAAGCCAGTGGGAAGCCTTCCTGACTTATTTTTAAACTTTTATGTTGAATTAGCCACTACTGGACGCAGTGACCACTGGCGTCGTTACCTACTATCTACCATATTGATAAAACAACATTTCACGTCATTTCTGATATATTTACAAAAGCAGAAACATCTGTGTGATGTTGTTTCAACATTTCAGTGATATTTCTAGTTATGTGCTATGTAATATGTAGTTACGATGGGTTCGTGTATCGGCCCACTGTACGGCAACGCAGTGAGCTCACTCTGTGCGCTGTGCAACCGTTCGTGAGATGACACGAGCGTGTCGCAAATATAAGCACGACTACACATTTCGTGTAATCGCAACAGGGCGCCGTCCGTTGGGGCCGTGGCGCAACATAGAACCCGTCTTCGGTTCCCTTCCGTTCTTCTTGCGATAAAGACAACTTGTACTTAACGGGCGTAAAAAGGCTTTACCTTTTTCTTATCAACCGCTGATGTTCGGTTTTTTAAAGTGTTATCATTTATTTATGTTTTAAAGATTTATTTTTCTTTCCTTGTAGCTTAAACCTGCAAATTAATTTTGCTACGTAAAATTTGAAACAAATAAACGAGGTTAATCTAAATAAATAAAACAAAACTCGATCTACAAAAAATATTAACAAGAGGTGAGATGAAATTAGTTAGAGATTAAGTCAAATTAAAGACTGGTTTAAACATTTATACTTCCAAGTCTGCTGTAGATGCCAGTGTGATGCTGTTGTGTTAGACCAAATGGTGATAAACTTGTTCGCATTTATGTTTTGTAAAGACAATATTGAAGAATTTTTTTTACATAAATTTATTCCTATACACTTTCACGGTAGATGTGTGATAATCTACCCATAAGGCTGTGCTACCACATAAGAATATGTGGATGGTTGGCACATCATATCTTGATGACTCTGAAAGTTTGTCAGTGAAGCATTCACGAATAAGTAAAATATCACATGGTAGCCATATAAATAAAGTTTCCACTGATATATTCAAACTTATAAAAACTATGCCGGAGTCTTCGACTCTAAAAATTCGCATTGATCATAAAAGTGTATTTGATTGAGTGATACTTATATTTCCTATAGCTAAGAAGTCGCTGTACTACCGGGCCCCCATTGTGTAGGAAGGGCTGAATTGTTTAAGGCGTTGAAAATTAGACGAAACATTCCTATTTTCAATCAGAATCGTTGTTCACAACGTTTTATTTCGTTTCGCTTGGGGACAATATTCACAATTTTACCCATTTAGACACTTTTCAATGAAACTATTGTGACAATATTAGAAAATAAAGTATTATTAAGTAAATAAAGTACTATTAGAAAATAAAGTAAAGCTTTCAAAAAGTGATCTTTCAACTACAGGAAATCATCTCTGAATTGTAAGTCCTGAAGATGAGGTGTGAGACAATGGTAGAGTTAAAAATAAAAGTTCAAGAAAATTAGAGGCAAGAATCTGAAAAACGAATTAAAAAAAAACAAAAATGACCCGCGCACTTTTATTGCTGATGCTTTACGAAAACCAAATCCTTTGTATTTGGATATCTGCATAGAGGCACTGTTTGTGAATTTTATTATGGATCTGATCTTTATTTCAATATTTTATTCATGATGTAAATTATTAGTTTTAAAGATGATTCTTTCTAATGTTTGGGACTGGGTTTCTTCTTTCTGCGCTCCACCACCGGTAGTTCACTTGCACATTAACGACATTACGTCCCCCGCTGGGACAAGATGGGGGATGTTTGCGGGAAGCATAACGTACGAGTTGCCGCGAAGTGCGGAATCACTTGACCAACGCCAATCTAGGCGTGGCTGGAATCTTCCCCCTCTGAAATTAATTTACATGCTAATTTATTAAAATCTATTTACATTTATGAGCTTAATCGACTACTAGATGACCGCCTTTCCGTTCCTATCACCACACGACACGAAGTAGTGCATGTCCTTCAAACGATGACAGCTATGTCTAGTCGCAACGAAACGCACATGAGCATAATGGATATATCTTATTTTCTTAACAACTGTGTGTTAATTTATGAACAATTTTACAATTTTTGCACATATAGGGTATAATTTTAACAACACAATGGACATGTCCACTATGTAACGTATTTATTGTTTTGTTCTTACTGTTCTTAGCCTTTGCCAGAACAAACTATTAAGTGTCTTCCCTAAATAAAAAAAGTTTTCGAAATAAAATTTTATTTTTAATCCACCAGAAGACATATATAACAGAAGGCATTTTACTTTAAATCCTCCGTTTATTTATCCATCCAAGAAAAGAATATATAATATTGTGTGTCAAGAGTCGGAATTTCAATGGCAAATGCACGTTTGTAGAAAAATATGTTGATGCGGTGTTTAGATATTTTTCGATTTTCAAATTTTTTTGCAATCGTAATGAAGCAACATTTTAACTAGATTATTAAATAATAATAGTAAGTTCGATGTAATGTTGTTAACTCTGATGCAGGTAATACAGACGCCTATTTACAGCCGAGTTTGATCTTTGCAGAAAAAACATACGTGACAAAATTAAGATTTCGAGATAAAAAAAATGTGTTTTTCGACATGGGTACTATAATGAAAAGAAATGAGCGACTACCCAGGGACAATATGAATAAGGAAATTTGTCCATCCACATGTTATCTGCGTGGATAATAATTGTTTTAAATTGAGCTTCACTCAAACTGTTACGTGCATCCTTTCTGCAACCAGCAGTGGAATTTGGGAAACTCTGCCACCAGTGACGTCTTTCCTTTTCCCAGCGAGAGTTCCTTGGAGAAGTCCTTTTACTTCCAGGGACTCCCGTGAGAAGCAGGCCGACGACCACAACCGTTCTCACGCGCTTATCGCCAGCGCAGTGTCAAGTACTTCCTCCCCGCGCATGTAGCATACAGTCGCGTCGTTCGAAACCACTGCGTCTGGATGAGCAATGTTGCCGCTGACAGATTTAGGCCAGCCAGCGCCGGAACTACTAGATACTAGCAGCTTCTCAGATAATGCCGTCGTTAAGGTAAAATTATGTATTTATTATTTAGAAAAATTAGAATAAATAAGGAAACAAGTTCGTAGTCTTACACACCTGCAACTTGTTAATCTAATTTGTCATTTCCGGTAGAAACATTAGATTTTAATTTTATTTATGATAGTAAAATAATAATAATAATAATAATAATAATAATAATAATAATACTAATAATAACACTAATAACAATAATAACTCGGATTAAAAACAAATTGCTTTTGAATGAAACAATGGACTGAATAGTGTAGGACCATCTTCCAGGGCGTCATTTTTTAAATGTTTTCCTTAAGATAATAAATTATATGTATTAAAAATCTATAGAGTGTACTCTTGTAAAAGTTACTTGTTTATATTCCTCTCCAGTGTGCTGTAGGGGGTCTTCACCATAGATATTCCTAGTTCTTTTCATTTTTTGGTACAACGAAAAATAATGAATTTTGTTATCAGGGTAGTAATTGTGGCATCGATTTCGAAGTAATGGGAAATATATTGTTGAAAAATTTGCCCAATACACTGTAATTGGCTATTAATTCAGCTTGATGTAGGAACTTCTATTAATCAATTTTTGTGGCGTCTCTAAGTTATGGGTTTAAGGAACGATACGAATACTCATCTCAATTTTAGTACTTTTAGTATTACAGCTTCTTTAAGCACTTGCAACGGAAAAAGCGAGTATTATCATAATTGTGTGTGATACTATCTTATCATACGTTCATTATAACATTTTATCTCGCGGCAACGATAATGATGATAATCACAATAATAATATTCATGATCTGCATAATAGGTTCCGCTCTGCCCGATTCCACGTGACTTCAGATTGATCA
This sequence comes from Gryllus longicercus, assembly GCA_038098605.1. Taxonomy (NCBI): domain Eukaryota; kingdom Metazoa; phylum Arthropoda; class Insecta; order Orthoptera; family Gryllidae; genus Gryllus; species Gryllus longicercus. The sequence goes on from JAZDUA010000966.1 coordinate 201,386, forward strand.
ATAAGGTATCTTTTTTTGGAAGTAAAAAATGCGCATCCTGCATGCTTTTACGTAAGCCTACATAAATGTCTCGCAGACGGCGCTGGATATATTGAGTCTCTGGCCCAATCTTTCTTCTTTTAGCCTGCTATTACGGTCGACTCGAAAATAACAAAGACCCGAAAGAAAAATATCTTCAACCTCTTCATGTAGATAACATTTTTCATGTTTCCATTTCTGTTGGTTAGTGCGACAACATTTGTGAATAAATTTTGTGTTGTGAATAGTGGATTTCAATCGGATCATTCGTTCTTGAGATTTTGAACAGATAAACGATTAAAAGATTATCTGGTGTGGCAAAATACTCGTTAACTCTGGAGAACTAACACTTCCTCCGGAGATTTCATTTGTTCTGCGGCTTGGGAAGTTTATTTTTCTATGCCCCATCGTCTTGAGCCCGCTGAGAGGCATTCAAGCGGCCAGCGATGTGCTGAAAGATAAAAGGTGAGCTTAAGTGGCTGTATGGCATTTCTCAATTTCAATTCCTTTGTCGCTATACAAGCCTTTCCCGTACCTTTGCAGATCTTCTCTTGAGTTCCCCTACGATAAATATTTGAAATTTGGAAAACAAACTTGCATGGTATCCGAGAGTATGGGTCGTATAATTTTATGAAATAAGTCTTGAAACTATTGGATCTTAATGTTTCTTATACACGTGAATCACGTTTAAAATTGCAAAACAAAATATAGTTTGTCGGAAGTTCTCGAAAACAAATATTCTAAATTTTGTATATTTTTTATAGCTAGGAAAATAAGAGGTGAATTTCCTTATCGGCAGTACACTAATGTCAGTGAGTAACTAATAGAATAAAATTACGATTATATGGGGTATTAAATATAAACTTGTAATCTTTTCATTAATATTTCCATAACCTTAATAAAATGTCTTCTATATAATTCTCATTGGGAAGCCACTTCAGTCATAATTATATTGGTGATATGTAACTCAATATTCTATATTACCGAATGTACTTTGAAAATTGGTGTGAAGTGAAATAATTCGGAGCACTCAGATTGTGAGGCAAGGCTTCCAACTGTGTCGAAATTGTGTTTGCTTAAAATAAAGTCATACCAGCTCGTTTCTTGAGTGCAAGAGTAATGTACTTGGCTTCCGCCCTCTGCTCTCACGTACGTACGTTCGCCCGTTTTGTCAAGGTCTTATATAACAATCAGCTAAAATAAGAGAAAAATAAATAGGAAAACGACTAGCGTGCGAAATTCTCCTGTGCAGATTACTTTAGTGTCGGGGGAATGTAGCACCACAAGAATTAAAGCCTGAAGGTTTTAGAAAATTGACTTCCGCGATATGCGTAGTATGACTTCTGACAGAGAATCCGCAGCACAATACAAATTGGCGTGAATCAAGTAAAGTGACAAAATTCAGTGAAGTGCAGAAACCTCCAGTTAAAGTGTTCCATCAGATAAATGTAGTAAATCTAACCTGAACTTGGAACAAATAAAAATAAGATTGCTTCCTTTCAAACGTGTATATTAACGTTTTGCTAATGAACATGGTAAAGACAATTACTTAAAACAAACTCCTAAAACCCTGCCCTACAAAATCCAGAATGTCATCGTTTCTCTTCTACTGCTGCTGTGTCCTTTCGCCGAGAATGGGGGAGGGAAGGGAGGGGTGCATCAGCCTAATGCGAAATCCCGCGCGCGCCGCGGCCTAGAAGGAAATACACTTTGCGGAGCGACGCGGCGCTGCTCAGGAATCAGAAGTGAGGCAGATCCGGCGCGCAGAAGTAAAGATCGACTCGGCGCCGCGCGCGGGCCGCACCGCAGCATTGATCCCGGGCGTCCGGCGTGCGGCGGCAGCGGCCACGAAGGCGTAGGCGAAGGCGTAGGCGAAGGCGAAGGCGGAGGCGAAGGCGGAGGCGAAGGCGGAGGCGAAGGCGGAATCGAAGGCGGTATCGAAGGCGGAGGCGGATGGGAAGGCGAAGGTGTAGGCGGATGAGAAGGCGAATGTGTAGGAAACGAAGGCGGAGGCGGAGGGGAGGCGAAGGCGGAGGTTGAAGGGAAGGCAGGCGGAGGGGAAGGCAGAAGTGAAGGGTGGAGGCGGAGGCGAAGGGCGGAGGCGAAGGGCGGAGGCGAAGGGCGGAGGCGAAGGGCGGAGGCGAAGGGCGGAGGCGAAGGGCGGAGGCGAAGGGCGGAGGCGAAGGGTGGAGGCGGAGGCGGAGGCGAAGGGTGGAGGCGGAGGCGGAGGCGAAGGGTGGTGGCGGAGGCGAAGGGTGGAGGCGGAGGCTAAGGGTGGAGGCGAAGGGCGAAGGCGGAGAGCGGAGGTGGAAGACAGGGTGTGAAGACGGGGGCGAAAGTGAAAGCGAAGGCTGCGCGCTGATGGAGATTTCAACTCTGGCCTCGAGTTGCGTCCGGATCACGGGAATTATCCGGATATCCGAATTAGAACTTTCCAGATGAGTCTGGAAACTTGGTATGGAAACTCGGTCGTACTTTGGCAGTGAGGGCGGTGAGGGCAACGACGGCGGCCTTCTAAGTGGGAGGTCTTCTCTGAGTCTACAGTACCGCGTCACGCCGACCGGTTGCGACCAATATGAAGCATTTCGAATGAGTTACTTATATGCAAATGTCCTTACGAGACACTTTTCCAGAAGTTCAAAAAAGATTATGGTTTTGGGACGAGCGTATTAGTTGACAATGTTAACATGTATATTAATTGCTAATGGCTTGTGGCAGCGAAAGCTGCTCTGCCATTGAATAACAAATTTTAAAATAGGAATAAAGAAAAGGTCTAGTGATGCAGCTGAGATTATTGAGTTAGAAATCAAAGCCATTTCTTGCAAAACCACTTTCAAGTGTGAAAACATTACTTTACAATGTATCACGGACTATTTATTCACAAAGTGAAGTATGCAGCTATTATCAAAATTATAAACGCCAGTAAACTCATTGTGATTCTAAAGTAAATTCCAGAACCATGACGTTAATAGTAAGACGTCATCACTAAAGTATTCTTTGAACTATTTTTATTTGAGAATTTAATTAATGCGTGCGATTGAACTGAATGTTTTCTGCTCTTGATATCTAACCTTTTAATTTTATAAATCTGCGAGTAGTATTTGAAATGACGTCATTGCTTTCTCTGATATTCTTATGCCATAACTGATATTGAATTTGAAAAGAAAAGTAATTTGATATCCATTACGTTCTTTTCTTGTTTCGTGACATCTTGAAATAGAAGTTACTCGATATATTGCACGTCGATCTTCTTTAATAGCCTGATGCATCGACGAGTTTCATTTAAAGTGAACGTTCTTTTTTAAAATATTCAATTTGGAAGAGTCATCCAAGTTATTAATTCCACGAATGTCTCATTATTTCAGATTTAGTTTAAAAGATATCGCAGGAAGCACTTGGTAAGTGGTACGCTCAAGAAGCACGTTTATATACTTTTCTCGAAAATAAAACCAAAGATTAATTAGTGTTCATTAACTTTTTTTTTGCAATCAATTTTACTAAATATATACTCTTTACAGTAATTATTGTAAATCTTGAGGGTGATAAATATACCCCTGTTAGGTGTAACAATCAACATAGTTTCATATCAAAAATATAATTACAGAGCTTGACACAGTGTAGAGCTCATCCCACTTCGATAGTGGCGAAGTTGTAATGTGCGATATTTATCATTCTTTTCTTGCAAAATACGATTAATGATCTGTTTTCTGTTGGAAGATTTGTTTTATTGTAGTGTTAGGGAGTAAAGAAAAAATGTCATAAATAAGAATAAGTATAAATTTGGGGAGTTTTTTGGATAAGCAAATCGGCTCATTCGTCTTTCTAAGATTACTAAATAACACAAATAAATAGTAAACACTTAGTACCCCTCCACTTGAGGTGATCTTCTGTTCCTTCCTCCTACACATTCTTTTTTGGTTCGTGAGTTGAAAAACGGCAGTATGACTTTCCATTCCAACACTTCATTCCAAAGAACATGCTTGTCTCGAGTTATAAATTAAAAATATATCAAATTTTAATTTTAATTTTTTTGAAATTTTAAAATTATTGTTTGTGGTATATACGAGTATTTCTTATATTAATATGCACATATATTTTATATACATTTTTTATTGTATCCCAATATGAAATTGTTGCATTTGTAATTTTTATAGATATTTGAAAATCTTCTTGTGACTATTGACAGGACCTGACGAGGTACGCTTAGTTTTACGAAACGTACAAATAAAATGTATTATTTGGAACACATCAAACGTGATTTCAATGAAATGTGAGTTACCTCAAAGGTCTTCCAACTATTCACGATAAAAAGCATTAAAAACAGTAATACAAAAAAATATTGTGAGGTCGTTCATTTTTCATCAACCCCTTCTCTTCGTTTGTATTTGTGACAATTGTGAGAACCTCCTCTGCTGTGAAAACGAACATTTTGTGAATGGACCCTTTAAAGAAAGGTAATACAAGTTATGATCAATATACCTATGTCGTGAGAAATCGAGCAGTATTGAATGATGTTAACTACTGCTGCGGTTTAGGTAGATGAGTTTTCTAAAAGGGAAATTATAGCTAAACACATAATTTACTAGATGTTGATCACATCAACTAAATTTCTGCCACCTTGTCGGAATTTATATATTTATTTATCTATTCACCCCGCGGTCTCCCAATCCCAAAAACGGTACGCTTGAGCTGTAAGGTGTTGCCTCAACCTCGCTGGTACTGTTGGATGTAGTTTCTTTCTTTACTTGTATTTAATTTTCTTGTAATACTTGTTTGTGTTGGCCCGAGCACTAGAAGAGTGATCAATTGGCCCACATCCGCCATGAGCGAATTGCTGGGATTTTTCTAGTTGGCACACTATAGGCGCCAGCGTTGCCAGTAAATATTGCCCACTTATTAGTTACCAAGAAGCGCGACAATAACTGCCTGTGTGGTACTTATTCATTACTTGATGCGTACCCCGGCCAAGCGAAAATTGGATATGATCAGAACGAGAATTATGAGGGAAGTTTATTTTCTCAAGCAATTAGCCAAGGTTCTTTTACATGGCGCAGGTATGACTGACTCTACTGTGGATTTTTCCTCTTCTCAAAAATACAAGCATCTTATTTTTTGTGTAATAATTATTTTATAATATGTAGAAAATAATATTACACAAATAACAGTGCAATGTCATTGTGTTGGTTTATTATTCCAAGAACATAGAAAACAAATAATTTATTACTGGAGTTTTAGACAGGTTTTAGACAGAGGTTTTAGACAAGTTTTAGACAGAGTTTTTGACACTTCTATAAATGAGAAACATTAATTATTCCTTTTTATTCATCAATCTAAGAAACTGTTGCAAACGAACAATTTTGCATTGATTTCTGGCGCGCCGTAGGAGCTTGAGTGGCGTGACTGTGAGCCTCCACATCCGCCCAGAAATTCCATTAAACGTATAGCCGACCGGCAACAGGCCTCGAGGGCTCCCGAGGGGGCCATGGAGGTAAAACTGCGCAATTACGAGAAGCGGTAGCAGCAGCAGCAGCAGTTCCTCGGCTCGAGGATGAGATGGAGCGGTCAGCAGCAGCGGGCTCGTGTTTACTTCCAGGAAGCTCACGGGAGCTGAATTGATTGCACGTCGAAAATGGCGGCGTCGTAACGGAGGCTCTCCGCCGACTGATGGAACTTGAGAGCCATTCGTCTTCGTGACTAAGCGGCTGGCCTCTTTTACGCCAATTGCCGACGCCGCTTACTCCCCAGCGGTCACACGTCCGGTATTGAACGGATCCACAGCTGTTTATCCGCGATAAACGGTCTCGAGAACATGCACACACATCACGCGTCCCGGCGCGGTCTTTGACGGGGTTCACGAACATCACCAAGGATGCAAACGGTTCGCTTCGCAACATGTTTTCCGGCGAAAAAATAGGATTTTTTCGTGATTATCGTGTACGACTTTAGCTGAATGAAATTGAAGTCAGTTTGCTGTGTGACTGTTGAGCGTGTCTCACGCTTAGTTCCTTCTTCCCGTCTCAGTACCACTTTATGAGTATGAGAGATTGTAGTTTTTTGCATCGCATAACGTTGACACGTTGAGAATCCAGAGCTGTTTGGGTGTCAAATCAGTTCGATAGTTGAGGCGAATTAAGTGCTAGAAATTCAGTTTGGATATTTCCCCTCTAGAAAGGATTAGTAGATGTAGTGGTGTTGGTTACAAATCTCCAAAATCACGCTTGCGAGTGATGTGAAGTTTTCACTAGAATAGTTAGGTTCGAATTCTTCGAAGATTGACCTTTGGATGTAATATTTGGTATGTCTAAACCGTCAAACTAACTTGACTGTTTACCCAATGATTTGTAATTCTTCCCTAAGTGAAAGTTGTTCCATAAATTTATTAATCTTTCAAGATTGTGCTTTCAATTATATTTTTTATAGGTTGAACAAAAATCGTAGATGACGCTCACTTAGTTTCTCATGAACTCTCCGCAGCTGCTGGCTATACAAGAATATTCTGCGGTCTTAGCACGCTGGAACCCCACGATCCCAAGCTATAAAATGTGCTTCAGCATTACGGACAGTGATAATGACGACGGTTATTATGGGTTCATTAGGCATCATTACACTGCTAAGACATTATTTTATTTCTGTTTGACTTATAGGTCATGTAGAACAATATGAATGTGATTTAACGTGCTTTCAGAATAGTTGAACGAATAGTATACGACCTATTTGTTCATTGATGTTTAATGTAAATATTGCTAACAGATTGTCATGTGAAACAATTATTTATTCTGAATAATATTATGATTAATATTATGATGTAGTATGATGTATATGATTAGTACCCAAGTAACGTTTCTTTTTTTCTGCTTCAGGGACGAGGAGTGGTCACAATCAAACACACAGAAGATCACGGGATCGTCATTCATGTTGTTGGTAAGTAAACTTGTAAAAGATGTTTTGACTGTTCAAGGAATTAAGTAAAATTGTTTTACGGACATAGTTATATACATAAATTGAAAATGCCATACACTTGAGTATTTTCATTGGAACTACATATCCGAAAAGCACCTTTTCACTTTGGAAACTATTTGTCTGTCACTATTTCAAATCTCTCAAGTTTTTCTGAACCATATTGGCTTCTGATGTGATGCGCGAGTGATGAGCGATATGATAGGCGTGTAGTTGCTGTGCATTGCAGAAAGTCTCAGACGATTGCTGGTCCACACGCATGGCATATGCTATAGGTGCGCCGGAACGGACTCTTTCACTCTACATGTAATACCTCGTCCTCAGAAAAGAGGGTGGGGATACCTGAGCTAGAGAAAATGTGCACAGTTTATATTTCGCCCCAATAGTCTCATAGTTTTCACTATTTTTGGCGACAAGTTAATATATTTATAAATAAAAAATTAAGAGGTGGCGCTTCCTACTAGCTCTGGTATATCGCAGTCAATTTCCTCGGCATGGGTGATACTTCACATCATACTCGCGTTCTTTTCAAGTTATTCACGATTATATTATTATTATTATTATTATTATTATTATTATTATTATTATTATTATTATTATTATTATCATTATTATTATTATTATTATTATTATTCACGATGCTAACGTTTATTGCAGAGCAACCTGTGTTGCAAGTTGCATTTGTACCTGTTAATTAAAGTTTTTTTATTAATGGGGTAATAAAATCTTAAATAAAGTAGTCACACACCTTGCGATATTTCTCATTTCTGCAATTGCGTTATTAACATTACTTTATAAAGAGGAAAAAATGTTTGAAATTCGTAGTGACATAATATAGAGAGATTTCAATAATTTATTAACGTCCGTGAACGATCTGAAGTGTACGAAATACTTGCGAGGAAAAAACTACATTCGACGCTGTAAGGAGAACAATAAACTAACTAAACATTGTCTCCATGAATCGATGAAAAACTGTGCGGAAAACAAGATTGAGATTAATTCATCGTGAATCACAGACGTGACAATAAATATTTTTAAACAAATAAAAGAGCTCAGTACTGCTATGGAGAAGAAAGATCTTTGAAATCTGACCTAAGATATATTTACGAGTTGATTCTGATTATATTGATGATGTGGGACGATTGAATGACAGTTAAACGCTGTGAGTTGAGAAAAAATTATTCGTTGCATTGAATAATCTATGTTGCTAATTTCCAATCGTCGCATAATGCAGTCTCATACGACGTGAATGATGTCTGTTGTTTCGTTAGATGCGAGAAACTCGGAACATCTCCAAATACAATGAAACAGTTTCCATTTTTTAATGAATTTAATAATTTAATAACCCAATTTACATACTTCGACTGCTTTTTCATTTCTGGGTTAATTTTTCTTTCTGAACAAATATATTAATTATTTAGTAAATAATAAACAATTTTCATCTTTCTTCTAGGCAAAAATTTGCCTCTGCTATGCAAATTTTTCAAACATTTTTTCAAGCATTTTTTCAAACCAACTTTTGAGTGCTTACTGCGGCTTAGCCGTTTGGAATTTCAAAGTAGTTTATTAGCAAAAATGTGCTTAAAATTGTCTTAAGAGCTTATTTACGTTTCCTCCCCGGACATCTGTATATAATTAAAATAAAGTATGAAATGTCAGTGAAAATGAATGGAATATTCTGGACTTCGCTGTTGTCATGGAAAATATTTGAGTATTTGGAGATGATTCGATGTTCCGATTTTCTATTTCTGTATTTCTAGATTGAACAGATTGAAGTGAAAAGGGATTTCTGTTCGTTTCTAGTTTATTTTAAATTCAGTTTTACCTAATAGTATAGAAAGTGAAATTACTTTTGCAAATTTGTGGTTAACCTTCGTCGTGTATGCCCTTTTGCGTTATAGACTAAATTTAATTTGTGCAGCTGTCTTGCCTGTAACTGGGAATATTCTGTCCTCGTCACAAGCAACGGCGTAGTTCGAAAAAGAGGTTTTTCCGTGTTTACGCAGAAAACGAAGAAAATACGCAACGAAGTGACTGAATTCGTTATAAAATGTGCCGAATGTAATTTATCGGATTACTCAATACATGCAGACTCGTAGACGAGGGGTAGAAGCAGAAGAGATCCACAGCGGAGAAAGAGAAATTTTCACGAAACGAACGAATATTGAAGGTTGTAAATAAATCTGTCTTTGAAAATACCGTGAACATAGTCTTTCTTTAAGTAACTATTCCTTCTAGCTTTAGCAGAATACGAAAACCCTCATTGCATATGAAATATGTTGATTTCTCAAATTACGAGTCCGGTTGAATAGTAATTTAAGAAATATGTATGTAATGTTTATGATTTATTAAAAACTTACATTTGTAATCCATTACAAATGTATACTCTGGGTATACTATAATTATCTGTGGACAAAATGTATGAATTTGCAATTTTCTTTTGTATTTTTTATGACATCGTGAAACTACAATCTTCTTTAAGATGCCACTGTGCATTGCACCGAGTTCAGCCCCTTAATTTTCAATTGCTAGTCGTCTACATAGCCTTTTAAAAACTACTGCCATTGATATGTGTCAGAGGTAAATATAACGTGTCGTAAATATGTGACTTTTTAAAATATTTGTAAGTGTTGATCAGGAGTTTCAGAGATGTTGACGTAAGCGTAAATATCATTGCTTAAGTTCTCCTGTTGAACATACGTTGAATCTTTAGTTATTAAAATGGATGAATGTGAATGTATTTCAATAGATCTACCACTTACTTCCAATCTTCGCGATTAACCTGACACTTTTTTTGACGTCCGAAGCCCCTGAAATCTGTTCGTCAAATGTAGAACTTTAGAAACAATTTTCATTAGAACTTTTGAAATGTTGACATTTGTTTTGAAGCGTTATGAACGTTGACATGTGAAAACTAAAGAGTTTGTAGCAGTGGAGAAGTGAAGGGCTTGCAAAACTAAGTAGCTGATTTCGAATCCCAGCGTGGGCGTACCATTTTGCAGGTTAGAAACTCTTAAACGGGTTCAAGTGCTATTTTGTAGGCGTCAAAAATGATGCAAGAAAATACTTCTGTAGCACCACTAGTTTATCTTGCCCTCCAAGAAAGGATTTTGCCAAATTCGTCATACAAGTAAGTGCTGCGGGTTGCATAAGACGATCTGACAGCATTGCCTAACTTTCTTGTTCGTTGACTGCACATTATCTCGTTCATGCCTCGCGGTCCAAGTAGGCCCCAGCTAGCTCGAGAATATCGGGTTACGGTAATCGATTCGAGGGATTATCGCACGTCATATATCACAGCGATTATGAACTTCGAAAAATCATTTGAAATTGAAATGTCCGCTCCCATTGGAAAGGAACTAATACATGTAAATGAAAAAAAGCGCACTTCTTCCTGGGTGGAAGCAAATGTTTGGATCTTGAATCAGTAAGGTTAATTAAGACATTGTGTATATTTTTTGTTATGAATGATCATTCAGATCCAAAAAGGAGTAAAATTCATTTTTCAATTTGAAGTTCGGTAGCATTTTAGTATTTGCTCAGGCGTCATTTTATAAATAATGTGTAGATGCCAGAGTAAAAGAGTAGATATCCTAGAACGTCTTATTAGGAGAATAATACGCAGTAAAAAAATTCAGATTCAATAAATATGTAGTTCGTGTCGATTATGTTCGTATATCAGAATGAGAGATCCGTCTTGCAGTCTCAAATTGTTTGACTTATGTGATGAGAGGTATTGAACCACAAATTACTACACTATTTTGTGTATTTTACGAAGACCATTATATATTTGTAATACCTTATTGTTATAATCTACTTAATGCAACCAAAGGAATAAAACGCCACTCTTAACGGATGCCGTCCGTTAAGAACAATTGGAACAAATAAGTTTTAGCTAATGAACAATTGCACCAAATAAGTTTTGGCTTAAGAACAATTGAAAGAAATAAGTGTTTACCTAAAGATGGCTTATGAGTACACTTATTCCAAGAAACTGTTTTTATTTTTCATTGATATTGCGTCTGAATTGATTTGAAGACAGTAACTCTTTTAATAATTAAAACTTTTTTAAGTAGGACACATAGTTTTTGATCTAATTAGTTACTTAGTACAACGTTTTGATGATAGTTGTTCGTCTTTTTCAAGGACTGGAAAAATAGTTTTAACAATTATTTTAAACGGTTGTACATAACAATTATAACAATTTTATAATAATTTTAAAAAATCCTAGTATTTGAAATAGGCGAACAACTATCGTCTAAACGTTGTACTAATTAAGTAATTAGACCCAACAGCATGTCTATCATAATTAAATGAGTTTTAAAAGAACTGTATTAAAATCTATGGGATTGTAATATCAATGAAAAATGAACTATTGTAATGTTATAGTTGCAACCAACAAATAAATTGTTTTTCTTGTTTATATGATTTTCTAATAAGATGGTATAACAAAAATAATTGAACACACAGTTGATAACAGAAATAACACACTGGGTTAACAGACTGGTATTAGCTTTTTATCGGTCTAATGACTTTCATAACTATAATAAATAAAGCTGTCGTACGATTTACAAACATTTGTTCGTGTACTTAAACAGTTTTAAAGTATATTTATACAAATAAATATAAAATTAAATTCAGTGGTGGTAGCAGATATCTTGTGGTACTTTATAATGTGAATTAAGAAATAATCAACCACAACAATAAATGTTAAAATAAAAATAAATTATAGTTGTGCTTGATTATTTTTCAATTTACAGTATAAAATTAATCGAGTACGACGCATTCCCTAACAAAATTTAGCTAGCATATTTATACGTATATTCTTGTGTCAGTAGCATTGGACAAATAGTACCATTAAAGTGCATGACTTATGTAAATACCAATGGCTCAATAGCTGTTTAAACCCCTACGAAGCGCCAATACTCTACGAGTTGGTCGAAAGCGATACCATCAAAAGGAAGTACGGCGCATTACCTCGAATCTTCAGTGCCACTTCCTCCCATGCGCACCTGTTGTGTGGTCGTGGTGCACAGCATCACCTACAGAACATGGATGTTCCATCCACTCGAATGAGTGAGTCGTTTTGCTGTGAACTATGTGAAAGGTGCATCCCCTTGAGTGCAAAATCGTTCTGTGTACAGTCCACGAATGATTCATTCGATTGATGACCACGTTAGCTCGAAAACAGCGTTTGTGTACAGACGGTTAGAGAGATACGAGTTCAGAGGGAAATGGATGAGTGTAATAGCGAATGTAAACTTTGATAAATGTTTTAATTAATTGTGAACTGTGGAAGAAAAGAATTATTGCAAATGTCCTACTATCGTTTAGTATAAGAGTTTGTGTCATAATGTTGAAACGTGTGTGTGTTTTAAGACTTCCGCGTGAAGTCTAGTCATTGCGCAATACAAGGAAGCTAATTACAGTACAATGAGAGCAAATTGTTTGATCTTTAGAGTATGAGGGCTGAGATATACGTAAGTGGTATATTTCTTACATTTCAGTTATAGACAACTGAAATGTGCTTCAGGAAATTTCGAGTTGTTAATGAATGTGTCTACGATTGTGGAATGGTATTTTGAAACACATTATAAACCGTGTATTTTCGAATCCACTCAGACAACTAATAACAAAAGTCGGGAGTTTGCTTTCAATTTCGTTCTATAACAAGAATATTTCGAAACTAAATAAATAATTTACGAATCTTTATTGAGACATTTTGATTCTTCGCTGAGATGTTTTATGATTTCTCCGTAATTTTTTCACTCGTTTGTGGTACATTTTATTGACTTTGCATTGATCTGAAGATTTTCAATAGCATTTGGTAATATTACGGCTAGAATGAGATTTGAGTACATGGAAGACTTCCGCTTAATTTCACTATAAATCTCACTCTTCGCTGATTGCCCAGACTTTGTAGCATTTCCCTATAGCGGTATACCGATTGATCTAAGACCTTTCATGGTCTTATTTAATATAGGTGTCCATATATTCGCTATTACAAATATGACTTAAAAATGATCGTATCGTTTTGGGCAGCTTTGATTATTTTGAATTCATATACTTTTAGAAGTTTCATTAAGTTAGTAGTGAAGAATGGCGACTCTACGACTAGTCAAGGTAAGCAGGCTCGGACATGAAAATATACTAGTTTAATAGATTTCACACGTAATAAGTGAGTATGTAGTGTTTTCGTATACATTCACTCCTTTGCTCATTAGACCTGTGAGTATTGCATTTTATAGCCGGGAGGTGGCGGTGTTCCTTCCCATCTGGAACTTGAGATCACCTCCCTTAACGCTCAGAGTGCGAGTGGTTTCTTGTTATGTATCGCTTGCGAGTATAGGTGTGTGTAAGGGGAGAGGAGACAATGATGAGGAAGAGAAGATCGCGCGCGGTTCGTGGCGCGTTTGTTAGGATACTGTTAAGGCATTCCTTTGGTATTGATCGGAGAAGGGGAAAAAAGGAAAACCGATCAGAGCCGCAGGCCCTACAATTCTCCTCCAGACAGCGAAGGTATTCGACCTTGGTATATAGGTATTGTCGATAATCGGTCACCGTTGGGATTCGAATCCGAGGACCACCTGCTCTGATACGCTGCAGCAGCAGCGCATCTACTCTTATATCTTACCGAGTCATCTCAGTCGGTCCTGCATAATACAGTTTAAATGACTCGCAGGGTTTGTATATTTCAACTGTAAAAATAAAATGAAGCTTTCATTAATGTGGTATGCGCTAATTTTCAGTTCAAACGTTTCTTAAGCCCGCGCGGTTAGTATCGTTTTGTAGTTCGGAGTTTGCATCCCTGCGCGCAGTCACCTGACAAAAGGCGCCGGAATGAGCATTGAACCGCAGCTCGCTTCGTCCACACTCGGCGCATGCGCTTTCTGCTTGGGCAGGCGGATTATGATTCTGCCAGCCCACACGCAAGACACCGACTTCTAGTCGCATTATCTGCGTGGTGATCGTTTAATTGTCAAGTGAACAAGTGGAGAAATCGATAATTATTTACCAAATATGTATTATTTTATTTTTTATTTATAATGGAATGTTACTTTCTTTTTAGATTCAGATACGTTTAGCGATAATATTGTACTGGTAAAGTCAGTAAACTTCTACGCACACCGTTTTCTCGACGTAACGATGAATGTAAACGACACATTTTGGACAATTAGCTACCTACTCCTACAGCGAGTATGGGTATTCATCATGCTGGTGAGAAAATCTTATTTAACACGACAGTGAATTTATCGAAGCTATTACGGAGGAGTACACAATTACAACTATAAAGAACTGAGAACATTGAGGAAATACCTTCTTCCTGAAATGACAAGATAAAAAAATGAACATTTTCTGTACTTGCGATCCTTCCTGCGCAGACACTGATGACAATGTCCTAGTTAAATATTTACAGTATTCCTCTGATTACACAACCTGATACTTCGCCAGAGAGTTAAGATAGCACTCCGTTTATGGACAGGCCTGGCTGTAAGAGATCGCCTGTATTTCCACGAAGTGATTATGCACTGCGACGGTTTCGATTTTTTCAACATCCTATGGGCATTGAAAGTCGAAATTGTTACTAAAAGTTAAGAAAGGTTCTAATTATAAAAGTCCCGCTATAGCTCCCGCCTTAACGATCGCGCCTACGATCGTGTGAGATATATCATCGCAGAGAGTATATGTTTCATCGCATGTCTATCATCAAAACAGTTAACTGTGGATGACATGTAGGGGAGAAGTGCAACGTTTCTTTGAGCTCCAGAAATCCTACCCATACTCTTACATAATGTGAAGTTGAGTTATGATTAAAAGTAACAACGAGCGTTTTTGTCAAAATTTTCAAACAAGGAATATTTGCTCCAATGTACTTAATTAAAACCAAATTCCAACGACAAATGAACTACAAATTTTATCTCCTTTCTCCGCCCGTGTTCCATCTGAGGGAATCTATTTATGCTAGCGAGAGAATGGAGGGCAAGGGATTCGCAATTGAATTCGTTACACATGTATTTTACAAACTTTTCCCCCTTAATTTAAATGTAAAATGGCAAAATGTTCGCGTTTATCGTAATGACTACATTACTTGAAGTATCATTATCAGCGACTGATTTCGTGAACTATTATATACCACCATAGTTGCTGATATGCTTCGCTGAATTACGAATACAATGATATCCAGCTGCTTGAGTCACAATGCGAAAGATACACAAAAGCGTGATTAGGTGTGTATCTATCGATTAGCATCCATCCGTGCATTTGCAGGTCAGTCGTGTTCTGGAGTAGGCCTGGGCAACAAGCTGACGCCAATCGGCTAGTCGATCTCAGGGTATTATTTGTTAAGCGTTAAAGTTCGTACCATTCACTTTATCACATGGATTTTCTTATGTACAGCAATATAACGTTTTATGTTTATATTTACTAATATGAAGAGTTTGCACTCTTGATACTCACCCTAATCGACAATCAAAATGCGTATTTATTCCTTCCCCTAGACTTATATTTTTAATAAGAAGTTTTGGGACTTGTGGTGTAAGAATTGGAGAAAAGAAAAAACCTTTGCGTAGCATTATACATTTCTGTCGCGGACTGCACAATTTTAACACACATCGACCCAAACGAGCCAACTTTTAAAGCGGAGATCTTTTATCTGACTCACGGACGACCTGATCTGCGTAAGTTCGGCGTTTGTGTCACTTGATACGTGCTCCATGTCGTAAAAATGTAACCGTAGTCACCTGAACCAGTGAGAAAGTTTTCGCAATGACAGGCTTTGTTGCCGCTATTGTGAAATTATTTTTCGGGGATTATTTAATGATACCGTAGAAGGCAACCTCATGAAGTCCGCCATCTCCGGGTTCTGATACCTTAACGCGTCGTTAGTCTTTAACCCCCATGTGATTCGACGAGTGGAACTCAAGGTGATATTCGGGTGTCAGAGATGTGCAAATGCGACACCAATCTGTATTTATTCTGGCGGAAAATATTTATTTTAATTCGCTTACAATAAGTGTCTCCGATCTTATTAAGTGGTTTTCTTGTTTTGCGCTTCATTTCAGCCGAAAGAAGATTATTCTTGTATCTGAAAATTAGCGTTCGTTACACAATGCGACTTGGCACCAATGACTCTTACCTAGATCCACATCGTACTTACGCTTAGGGGTGTCGGTTGATTGTCAGGTCTTGACCTGTCGGTGGTATTTGAGCTGAGAAGTGTAGATGCTGAGCGGCTTCCCAGGTTATTAGTGGTGGTTGACGTTGAATTAATTTAAGAGTACCTTGCTTCTAATTGGCAGAGCTATTAAATTGTACATAAATTACAGTTTTGTATTAGAAATTTTCGGATGTGCGTCTAAATTAAGGGGAAAATGAAGTCTACACTATGAAGCAGATGTCTATAGATAACTTCATTACTTTTGGTTACAAAATAGAATATTTAATGGGAGCAAAAGGCTGAGTGATGTCTACGTTGATATCCTCTTAAAATTCGAATTCCATTTCATCAACGATTATAATACTGTAATGATTGGTGGACCAGTGTAAGAAGGTAGCTCGGCATAGAAAGAGGAAGAAGCCTGTGAATATCTTCCTTGTGTGCTATTTACAACTCCGCGTCTATCCCTGTCCGTCGAAATCTGGCACGTGCGCATCCAAATTTGTCCAGCCGGCCACCTCATTCGAAGTTGTCCACTCGCAACTGGATGTGTGCGTAACCCTTGGAAGTTGACCAGGTGTACATCGACACGTTCCTATTTCTGGAGATAAATGCCACTTGCCCCGAACGGCAAATGGAAATGTACGTCACGTGTGTGACTATTCACGATTCCTCGTCTGTCCATAATCGAAGACCATATCTGTGCCGGCTCGTGTGGGGATTGGTTGCAAGGGGAGTCTCACGGCTCGAGGCATCGCAACTATTTCGCCATCGGGAGGACGGGGCTTCCCTGACAGCCGGGGGCTGCAACGCGAAACAGATATGTTTGCGAGCTGTCGAACCGAGGAGGCCTTCTGAAGCAGACGGGTCTCCCGTGCACAACTAAAATAGTTCAGCGGGCCCCCACTGGCAATTCGATGTGCTTACCCTTTGAGCGTACAGCGGCGCGCGCATAATGAGCTCCTATTTCTGGAGCGCACTGCTCCTCGCTCGAGGCGCGCGCCTGCACTGAGGCAACTACCCTGATGAGGCAGGCCGTGGCCTGGTTGGAGAGGGACCTGAAACGACGTGCAACTCCTTGGGAGGATGCGCTATGATCGAAATGTGGTAACTTGATCTATCGAAGTCAGTAGTGTTTTACCTGTGTTGCAAAACAGTTTTATTATTGATATGTCGACATTCATTATGGAAGTGATTGTCAAGTCTTAGATTTATTAGTGGTGAAAGTGCCTTATCTAGTAGAAAATCCTTGAATTATTATTCTAAATTATTATAAATTGTTTCTGATCGCATTGTGTAGTTCTAGTTGTAGTATTGTATTGGTTTGTTTCTATAAATTAGAAAGTTCAATCGAATGAATCACGTCAGAAAACATGTTAATTGTAACACAATATACTAGACAAACTGGAAAGTCTTCCGGGTTTCCATAACGATATTACTAGAAACATACTCTAATAACTTTATAACGCGTCATGAAAATTAATTTTTATCAGATTTTCGCAATCTTTTCCTAAAGAAGACTAATTGCATTTCCTTGAAATTTATAATTTTCCCCTTTAACTTCATAAAAAAGTAGTCACGAAAGTAACAACATTGTGTGCTAATAACGAAAAATGACCGCACGACTTGGATGTTGATCTCCAAGTGTCCGACGGAGACTCTGTCTTTGATAACTTTGTTGGTTTTGTTCCAGGTTTACTCTGAAGGAATTTTGATAATTTTGAATATCTGACATTTGAAACATGTACATGTGCGCATTACTTTAGAAGTAAATGCGGAAGTTAAAATATATATAGTATTCGAAAGAAATATAGAAAAATACCCAAAGTGAGAAAAAAGATACATTTTTTTGCAAAACTCCCAATTGACAATAAATGTGGAGGGTTCCCACTTGAAATTTCGAAGTTTTCCGTCGCCCAATCCATGCGACAAGCAGGAGGCCCTGTTTAAAGCACGATTGTATTTCTCACACGACTACACTTTTTTATTTCATTCATTTTTACTGTCTGGGTACGGAGTTGAGAGACAGTTATTCAATGCTGCGCGGAAAACCGGCGAACTTTCGGCAGAAAAACTTATTACAGAGCCCTGGTAATGAAAAAGGAGATAAATCCAGGTGTTAAATTTTGAAAACAGGAAAAATCCTCTGAAATGTGGTGTAGCCAGAAACCATGTTTTGTTGGTCCTTGATACCAAAAATAAAATGATGGCGGCGATTTATCTGCCCGTCCGTCTGTGAACAACGCTAGCGGCTAAACCTGTCAGTCAAATTTCTCCACAATTGATGTTCCCCAATTGATCTGGCCGATGTCGCGGCCCCTTGAATTTGAAATCGATATTTTAATTTTGGGGGGTACTTTACATGAAGCCCCTGGGATATTTTCCAAATTTTCAAAAAACGGCTCCGTCGTTTTTGGTTACAGAAAGAAAGTGTGAAAGACGTTTAAGAGAATGGCGCAGGTCACATGTTCGTTGAAAATCCTGATTTTTCGAAAATTGCAAAAGATCAATTTTTTTTAGGAGAGTTTCTACAAGTAAAATATTAAAGCTAGAATTTTTTCCCCGAATGATATCAATTCCTTAAAAATGGATTTTGAAATAAAGTCGTGTACAATTTTTCGAAAATTGGAGTACCTTTCGCGTTACTTTTCGTCAAAATGCTGGCGATAAAAAACATGCCCCACAAGTTTCGTACGATGCTATTTTTCATGGATAGCTCCTTTTATCAGTCAGTGAAAGGAACTACTCACTGTACTGTATAAGAATGTAGCTGCAAAAGATTTAGTGTGATTCACCCACCACTGGTGTCAAATGAAACATAAAACCCGGTTCTCATGCTTCATTTTCGAGGAACAACTTCGGGAGTTTTGTGATCGCGTGCAGCGCACAGCGACTCTACCGCCTCGGCAGTCGCTGGACAGTGCTCACTTTCGCTAAAGCTCCCGAAACAAACATCCCAATGGAAGCGTGTAAACAGTCTAACCTTTCAATTAATAATCAGGACCATTTGATGATGACTCTTCTCTGAACCTCCATCCAAAAAGCAATGTGATCCTGATAGGAAATTTCAATCATCCGATTGTCATACGTGGAATGAACCATAGTTTAAACATGGTAGTGATTTTGTTTTAACGATAAACATTTTGTTGTGGTGTTCCTTTCCCTTACACTTTTCGTCGCGAAGCCGTCGCGCACCATCGATATCGTCCGCCTTATTAGTGTTACACTGTCCATGCCCATATGACACAGTTGGGCACACTGGCAACCCTACTGTCCTAAACCGAGGGTCCTGCAGAAGGCATTATTGCCCTCATGCAATTGTGACGTGCAATAAGCAGCAGTGCATAGCTCCAATAAATAATCTATATCATTATTTGATTCATATGGAAATTTCGTGTTGTTGGTCGTCCACTTGTATCAAATGAGAAATAAGAAACGTAAATTGTATTTGAAATCGTTGTGTGATGACTTGGGGTTACATGTAAACATATGTTATACATACTGGATGGTCTCAGACCGGGTTAAGGTAATGTGAAACGTCATTGTGATACGTGGAAAAATAAAACTATACCTCTTATTATCTATATGGTGATTAGTAAATTCTATAATTAATTATTACTGCTATTTCTATATTAAGTATATATTATTAATGTGTTTATTAGGAAAGTCTTTAGAATGACGTATCATTTATATTTTTCCTTGAAAAGGATATTAGTCTTCATTATCTTAACCAAGACAATTCCATTTACATCATAAGTTAAAAGAGTAAAAATAGAATAAATTCAATCGTTAATAGTGCTGTAGTAGTTTTCATCTTTACATTGACGCAACTCATTTTCTGATTCCGCGGACATTGGGGACATTTATGCCCCCTGGCGGGAATTGACACCGTCTCCCTCGCCCGGGACGATTGAGTCGGTTCGGGTTATCATCACGCGGACCACCAGGGTTGCTCATTTCTCCCGCTTCGCCGCTCAGGATGTTGAGTCCGACGAGTTTTTTCCGTGGCCAACATTTTCCTCCATCCTCACGTCCATAGCCCCGGCCATTGTCCAGCGCCATCCAACGCCCCCGCTCGTGACGGGCGTGCCCTGCGAGGGCACGCGGCCGCGTCGCGCGTCCCTACGCTCCTATTTCTGGAGCTCATTGCTCCTCCCCTCCGTTCGCGGGGGAGGGGGCGGCCGGGGCCGGATGGGAAGGGAGAGGGGTGGGGTGGGGTGGGGTGGGGGGAGAGCCCTTGCAGCCCACACGTGCGCGGTCTCGCGCCGCGCGCCCACCCGCGCCGCCGCCGCCGCGGCAGCCGTCGCCACCGCTGTCGCCAACCACTGTAATCCCGTTTTACCCTTTACTGCTTCTGCGAACGCCTGCGCTCAGGGTGGAGGGCTTCCAGTCTCGCCCACACCGAAATAGGCGCCCACGCCCGCGCCCGCGCTCTCTGGAACACGACGGAGGCGTTGGCGGTGGCAGAGGGAAGGCGGCGCGGGCGTTTTTTGCGAAAGCCCGCCGCCTCCGCGCAGCCGAGTAGCGTGCCACCACAGCTGCCTTCGCTGCTGCTGCAGCAACCCGTGGGTGCAGTTCGTGATCATTAAGGTGCCGGCGGGCACCACGCACGTCTACATCGACTGACGGGGACCTTTGAAACATTGTCAGCTCTCAGGGAGCTCTAAATAGTTGTATTTCATTAATGCACGTCTTTGATTTCATTTCTTACATGTAAAGAATAGGAAAAACAAGTCGTGCTTAAACAATTGTTTACAGTTTTCGAGGAAAGGTTATTTTCTTTGGGTGGTCAGGTTTATTTATTTGTGGCAAATGTGTCACCGGCTTAGGTGGCTCAGAGCAGCAATTGATGTCATTACATCTCTGCTCATTACGGATCTGACCGGGAGGTCCTAGAGGTCGAGTCCCGACGATGTTCAGATTTTGGCTACTCTTTACCTATCACCTATTTCCGCTGAATTCGACCTGCATATCTAACTATACCGAAATCCGCCAGCGTCGGGACTCGAACTTTTGCTCCCCCGGGCAGAGTCGTTGCAGTGACAACAGTTGAGACCCTGAGCTAACTCAGCTCTAATATCTAAACCGTGCAGAAGATTTCCCCCAACTTTGATATTCACCAAATCGATCTACCGCACTCTGGGCCTGGGAATTTGAAAGGGATATTTTAATTAATTTTTGCGTCTACTTCATTGAAGCTCCTAGGTCAGTTTTTCTCAAAAAATGGCCCCAAGTATTTCTTTTACATTTATTTCCCAAATAGAACGAAGTGCGAGTAATAATATGGCACAAATCCGACTCTCCTTAAAACCACGAATTTTTTAAATGGAATTTTCCTTAAAACCTCTGATTAAATAATTTGTGGCAAATCGTGCCAATTTAAAAAAAACAAACAACAACTTTAATTACTTCTATACTTTAACTTCAATTCTTTAACAGTTTTCTAAAAAGAACAGCTCCAAATATTTTCTTTAACGTTTTCTTGAAGATAAAGCATAATATATTGAAATCTATTGCATGAGTCATTTTCGTTAACATTTGAATTTCCAAAATTTTAAAGATATGTACATTTTTATATCTCGCTCTTTTTGTTTTAGCGATTTTTGATAGATAGCTAAAGCATTAGAACTCTACCAGTTGCAGTCTATCTTCTATATAAATAAAATTGGAGTGTGTGTGTCTGTGATTTCAAAATAAATGCCTTTTTGTAATCTCCTGTACTTCGATATAAAAAAATTCCATTGTTTTTTCGATTTTTGCGTGCCTGCCAATCAGTCTGCCGAGTAATCTCTAGAACGGCTAAACCGATTTCGATGCGATTTTCAATGAAAAGTAGAGCTTTTTGTCGGGCCAACTTAGTCTCCTCTTTTAAAATTATTATTTTTTCTTATATAAAGAAGTATGTTTGTGTGCTTGTTTTTCATACAAATCTACTGTTTTATTCCGATCATAATGAGATTTTGCTCACACAACCTTCAAAACAAGAAAAAAGTTTGTTCGAATGAGATTTCGTAAAACGATCACATTTCCTTTTCCTACCACTTAAACCAAAATTTAAGTGTGCCTTCTTTCAGTTTTCGCGAATATTTCGTGAACGATAAGGATATTCGCGTAACTGAATTCAATGTTTCTGCAAGTCCATTCAATTTGTTACTAAATTGCTCTATTATTTATTGCCATTGTAAGCTTTGAGTAATTATGTCAAAATTGGTACTGAACGTTCGCCAGAAGTATGCAACAATACGTGTTTACAACTTCCCAGCAACGATGATGATAGTCATGATGTAGCAAATACTCCAGGGCCTTGCAAGGCGATGCTTGGGGTGGAGTGGCGTGGCGAAGGCAGGCGAGGCGCGGCAAAGCAGGGTGAGGAGGATTAGAGTGGATGTTAACGAGATGAGGAAGGGTCTAGGCAGGAAAGGGCAGGTCAGGGTTGGGCGGGGATGCACCAGACAAAATTCCTTTTCTTTTCTAATACGCGATTGGGATTAATAAATACGTGGACAACGCAGGGTACTTCAGTTAGTATTATATTAAAATAACAGTTACAAATAATAGTAAAAAGTATGTGCTGTTGTACCTCCCCTAGGTTCCTTGTGAACCACGATTGTATTTTACTAACTTTGAAACCACTAGGCAGACGAGTATCCTGATTGCTCCGGACTCACTTATATTAATAGCAGTATTTGTAAATACTCGTACTACAACGTTCATTTTTCTTACGATTTATGAGATTTAAGACACGGAAAGTACTGTTTAGAAGATTGGCAAACCCCTATATGGGTCTGCTCTAGTTGTGTAATATGTAATAATAGTGTAGAAAACCTGCGGCGACAAGTTATTCTTGCGTTAGCCACTTCTTGAAAGTTCAACCATCCTTTTATCGAACAAATTTTGGGACGAATTTTTTAATATTCATGAGAAATTCATTGTTTTTTCGTTCGCAATTACTTGTAAAACCTGTAAAATTTTATAAAACCATTAATTTATAGTTATTCGAGAGTGTACATTGTTTTACAAGTTGGATTGGGGCTCAACACCGTCCAAGCGATGATTTTCACCGGCCATATTTTGAGACTTAGTGAATTATTATTTAATGTGCAATGAATGATAGGATGTGCTCAAGAAGCTGTTTCCTTAGATATCTGTAAAAGACTAGTGGTCGTTAAGAAATTCTTTCGCGGGACGACTGCAGTGAAAGAGACTTGACGCAGGTGTAGAATGTTCTGCACCATCAATATCCTGTTGAGCACGCGAAATGACCTCTAGGAAGCCTCATTCGGAATGGACGAGTGGGAGAATGATGCCCGCCTTCTCCAATTCCCCTGCAGATGCAAGAGTATTGATTCTCTCCAGAACGGCGCATCGGTCTACGATGCTACTACACTAGTTGGAAATCTAATATTTAATTCAGTTCCAAGGCGGAAACTTATATTCGAATACCGGATGGATGGTATGTAAGATTAGTTTTCACAAATTCAAACTCTCCAAAGTCTAAAAGCTTCGCTCGTCCACGTGAAAGTGATGATGGTTTTTTAAATGTATTTTGAGAATCCCGAAAATTAACCAATTTACCATAAGTTTCGGTTTTCTTGACAATATACTGTATATTTACAGGGACGCACCATATTGAAATATTAAGGTTTCTAAATTACGAAAGTTCAGATTAGTATCGGCACCGAATGTGGCACCGAATGTGGCGTGTCCCTGTGCATTTTACTTTCCATCTGTGTTGTTCCACGTTCAAATTCCTTAGGTCCTTTCCAAAAGATGCGGTGAAGTGGAAAGAGATATCGGAGAGTTGTGTAGAACTCTCTCGCATATTGCAGCACTCGGGTATGGCATCGATCAAATGGTTGGACGGCTCGTGGGGAGATGTTAGCTCGTGTGGAATGGATAACTTCACTCATCACTCTGATATGTCGACGTGCCTGATCATGGATGCAAGTGGGTCTCTCTATCACGCTCCCTTAAAAAAATGCTCGCCTGTCACTTAGAGCACAACTGTGGTTACAGCATGTACCGGAATTCACAAGAATTTTTATTGTGACAGTTCTGGATATCTGAAAATTTACAAAGCATATTCTGTAAACAAAATGTTCATTGTTTTAGAAACCATGAAGTGAAATGAACCGAGTAATGCGCCATGCTCCTTTGCGGTTATCAATTGGCTATTTGCGAAAATGTCAAAACACCTGATATCATGAAAACACCCTACACGAGAATGATTCTAGGAGAAGCCTTCCTATAGAGGATGGTTCTAGGAGGTTTCTACCTATAACCAGTGCTTGCTTTACAAAAATTCTAGGTTCAGGAACGCCACTAATTAATTACTAATTTACTGGAAATAGTGACCTATTATTATTAATATTGTTATTAAACTAAGATCCTATTAAGCACAAGGTCCTCCTGCCTTTTGCAGGGAATGCTGAATGAAGTGATTGGGTAATGATGAGGTGCGAAAGTACTAGGATGGTGGTGGGAGGTGGCAGGTGATCGTGGGCGTTTTGAACCATTGCAGCATTCGCCTTTTGACCGAAGGAAACCACGAAAACCGCGATAAGGATGGGCGGCCCCCTCCACCTCTCGGTGGCGAATTCAACGCGCTACGCCGTGAGCCACTTAGCTCGGCCTATTTATTACATAATTTAATAATTATTCCCGAGGCGCCGGAACGCCGTTCCGTCGCGTTCCGCCAGAAATGAAGCCCTGCCTATGCCTAGGGAACAGAATCTCTAGAATCGTTGACTGAACGTAGCCTATCAGCTCGGAAATCGTTGCATCGCCGGATACCTATCCTGTCATGTCACGAATTCGCGTGAGGTGGTTTGTGGGGTTCTAATACAGCTTGGAGTATTTCCGACCTGTACGCTTCTTAAGAGGTAATGAATTATTTATTCCAAGCTATCTCCTACTCTTGAGAGTTTGAATGAGATTGGATTTAGTATGATTCTTCTGTCTCCGACAATTTCAGCCACGTGGCACTGATAGCAATCTCTGTTAATGATATCTAATGGCTGGCCTCGTCCGTGCTAATTGTGGGAGGAAATGGGTTGGAGATACTTCCCTATAATATTCGTGGCGATGTAATTTACGGAGTGCAGAGTACCCGAACAAAGTGGAATATCCTGTCTGTGTGGAACCCACTATCTACATTGGTGCTTTGATTATTCTCTTGGTCCACGGAAACCTGACCAGTTCAGAGTAACTTGCGAATGGACAGATCACTACTTCTGAGTAATTCAAAGTACGGTAGAGTGAACTAGCATGACTTGTCCTCGTGTACTACTAGCTTATCAGATCGGACACGAATGAATAGAAGTAAATTTAATGTGGAATATTTACATTTGATGCTCAAATTTTTGAGTGGACACATATTAATCACCTGCTACTGTAATTTTCAATTCTGATTATAAACTTTTTTGTGAAAAATTGTTTTATGGAACTTGAGCAGAATTTATTCTACACGTTCCTTCTTCACAGATCTCCTTAGATTCAAAAGAAAAAAACGTGAATCGTAAGGATGATCTTATCTGATATTATATCTGAAACATTCCTTGTTACGTAGTATTTTGTAAGGCTTAATACTACATTCCAGTAGACAAAATTGAATAAAGGTTTATCTTCAGGGAAGATCGATAACCACAGAGCCTTGAACAACTTGATTGTCACAAAGGTTCGTCATTAAACAAAGCGAGTAGCGGTAAATAATGGTATGACTTCTGTTTCACATTCTTTGCGCTAAATTACGTGGCCTTTCATGCCCACGTATACTAATGGCTGATAAAAGGCGCAGTTCTAGGTAGGCTAAGGTCATACATAAGGGTGTCGCTCCCTGATAACACTAACACTACAGGTTGGATAGTTGTACGGTTTGCCTGAGTTCAAATCTAGGGCAAACTGTGTATTTCTTTCCTAAAAATATAGAATTATGTACAGCGTTGGACAAATCATTTCTAGAATGTTTCTTTCCTCTCGGTCACTTCATATCGCTTTTGTGTAGGAAATGGTCCTACAGTCCATGTGAGCTCTGGCCTGACCTCTGCGTAAGCGCTGTTCTTCCTTTATTTATATTTATTTTAATATATTTATTTTATTTTATTCATTGTAGTAAAGCCGCTTTTATAACCTTGCGGTTCTTTAATCGATCCACCCATCCTAGCTTTCGTAACCTTTCTACCCGGGTCCCGGTGGTCCCGTTGCCCCGGCGATTAGACCCTGCTCCCCCCTGCTCTGCTGCCGGTGGTGGCCCGTAGCCCCATCGCTGAAATTTCAAAGGTTATTTTTCTGTCGAAGTACCTGTACGCCCATCTCGGCTTAGTGTGGCCGATTCGGTGGGGGAGAACCGATTTCTGGACATGTATGGAAGGGATTTGAAAGGTGGTCCGTGGTGGAGGGGGGACCCCACCAAGCCACAACACACTACGCCCACGCCTTACCCGGGATTGGAGCCTACAGCCTAGATGTGACGCGTACTAGGGCGGAAGTGCCCCCAAGCCCTTGCGACATCAACGCCGCTCGGGATTGGAAGGATGAGACTTGGTACATTGTGATACATGGTAGCTGGAAGAGCTCCCCAACACAAGCAAACATCCATGCCCGAGGCGACACTCGAACCCGAACAATCGCGGCTACCCAGAGCGACTACCCACACACGCACGTGTGTATTGTCCATCTTCGGTAGTCAGACATTTAATGTACTGCGTGGAGGATCTTGAGAAAACTTACGCTGACATTGAAACGTTATTTGCTTTCATAATTGGTTTCGGAGAAAAATGGACGTCAGTACAGAGCAGTTTAGTAGAGATTTTGTGGATATGGGAAGCTAACATCAAGTATAATTTTGATATTTGTAATTAAGTTAAGTATGCTTTGCTGCTTAACATATTTTAACTACATATAAACTACAAAATAATGAAAGCTGGAGTGTTAAACAACTCTTGTTCGAAATAATTCAATTTCAAATTTGTGCTCTCGTGTCTTTTTAACATTTCTCTTAATCTTTAACTATTCTTGACCTTGATTCCCAGCTTGTCTGTGCAAATGGCGTCATAAGGAAACTTTTGAGCACGCCTGAAAAGTATCTATTGTTATCTGTATGAGAAACTAATCCCCTCGAAAGAACCAACACTCGGCATCATTCTTCTAATTTATCTGAAAATACGCTTCGACGCAGGATGGTACTGAATTCCATTCCTGGAGGACACTCGGTGATCTCTTTCAAATAAAATAAACTTTATTACACTTTCAAAGCTTTAAAACCCATAAAATATATGATAACTTGTGCATCGGGAAAGTAGACTCGTATCTCTTGCGTGCCATTTGCTATACGAATATTTATTGTTTCAAGAGTAGATATTGACTGAGTTCTTCAGCTTAGATAAGTATAAAGCACGTCCAGAAAGTAACTTTCCGTAGGTCGTCAACAAAAAGAAAAGACAATTCCATGGAAAAACTTTATTGTAGCTGATACAACACATATTCCCTACTTTTTCACATAATCGCCGCCAGAATTCCAGACATTTGTCATATCTATTGATTAACATTTGGTTGTAGCTGAGTGTTATTGTGGAGGAAGAAAAATATGCACCGAGCATTGCTTGTTTTGTATCGCCCTATCCACATTACTTCGTACCATTTTCCAGAGATTTTCGGATTCTAGTTGTGCTAGCGAAGGTGGTATCTCAACGTTCTCTCCATCGACGAAATAGAGAATGCTGTTGCTCTTTGCATGCAACCGCAAACTCCAGCAGGGGTAGGTTGGAAATTGGGGTCGTGATGCCCGTCGCCCTTAGTTAAGAAAATGTATCGACCTTCGTATGGAACTGATTGGAAGGAAACGACGGATCAGGGCAAAAAAAACAAAAACAAAAAACAGCTCGAGAATGTGTTGTTCTCTCTATCCATTTGTGAACTCTTCTTCTCTCTTAGCAGTACTTCCTGAACACAGCTTAATGTGATGATACTGTAATTCTTACTAACCTCCCAACTTTGCCATTATATTTTTCACATCAAAGCCACATTCTCGTGACAATACCAGTGACGGAATTTAAACCAGATTGTATGGTATTTTTCGTCAATTTCGCAGTTTTGTGTGTGTCTGTGGTTTAATCGTACTCTGATTTCTATTTTGAAATTTCATGCGACTTGGGGGGCAAATGGTCAGTATCAATGTCCTATTGGTTCACGGTAATGCTGTTTATAAAGGAGAATGCTTATTCCTTTTTTTCACGTCTAGAACTAGCTGTTGGTCTGAAACTTTCTACCGAAATTAACTGAAAATTACATTAGTACAAATTGAATCCATCCCATATATTTGATATTCTATTAGCTATACCTCTTATTGCATCTCAGATAGACAGCATCAGTGCATTACGCTTTTCAGATTTTTATAAACCCCTCTAATGCATTTCCATTACGAATACTTGGAGCTATTTCCGTTCACTGCGCGAGTGCGGCATTTGTATAACGGTAGAGTATAATTTGGTATTTCATTAAGCGCTTCACTGGACTGTTTTAGTTGAATGGACTTTGCACAATATGGAAGGTGGAAATCATATCTAGGGCAGATAAAATAATGCGGCTCTTTTACATTAATAAAATAAAAAATATATGATGGAGAATTATTATATTTACTCTGGTATGTCAATGGAAATACCACATTCCCATATCGTCATTTATCCATCTGTACGTCCCAGTGATTTTTAACTTCTGGGGAAGAACGAGCGAGATATTTTTCAAATATCACATGTATTAAGTGTGGCACAAAAGTATTTCAGTGAAATACCGTTCTTAAAGTTCTTAGTTACGATTACGCATTGACAGTCTCTGAAAAAATTTTGTGAGTGTCATATTGCAAAAAAACATACAAGTATCAAATGACCATTATGGTTATATGATACCGGTTAACGAAACACATGCTTCTCTTGTTACAATATGCAATTAAAGAAGTTATGCAGAGCATGTGAACAACATTGTTATAGCTGGAAATCTCGGAGTGGGAAGGTTGCTACTCACCATTTTTTTTTTTCTAATTTTGAAATCTCTACCAGTTCGTTGTTTGATTTCTTACCATTGAGAGTATTAGATCTTTCTCTTTCATGCGAATGATTGTGTTCGTGATTAACGGCTCTGTGCTCTATGAAATCTCACTTCAAATCAAATCTCATTATACGATGAACAACTAGAGGTCTTGGGAATGTCATCCCGTATCATTTAGATTTCAGGTATCAAGTATTTAATTTAATATGGCTATGAGAATATGATCTGGTGTTAAACGTTTACACCAGAAACCTAAGATGAAGATGCCAAAAACGGGGAAGATTGAAACGTTACAAAAGGAGTTATTTTAGATGTAGGTTGTTTTATATTTTAGTTCGTTATTTTTTTTAGTTGCTTGCTTTTACTTTCTCGCTCTTACTTCGTAAGAATTTTAATAGTGCGCCGGAAAACAGAGAATTGTCGACAGAAAAACTCTTATTGCCCGCCCTGGTAACGAAAAAGTGGATAAATCTTGTTTAAATTAACTAATACATATCTGTTAATATTGGTTGATAACAGAAACCTTTCATCACGTGTAAGCGTTAAAAACATCTGTTTTTAAAATGTAAATAAAATATGAAGATATTTTTTCAACCTCGCGTGCTTTGTTTGGTGAACTTTTTCAAGAGCTTAAGTATTATTGGAATTATTATTAGAATAGAAACTGCTGTATTATTTAACAAAAAACTGCATTTCTACAGTAGTCAATCTCAATAGTGAATTCCGTGACAGTATCGTTACAAGGAGATTTATCGTATGGAAAAGGAGATTTATCATATTTTATCATTTATTATTTTAAACAATAATCAATGTTCGCTTTTAGAGAGGCTGCTAACACTCGCCATGGGTTCCTCGCGTTCGCCTCGGCATGTTTTAAACAATTCTAACTAGATTAAAATGATGCGCAAACCAAGCAGTTGCCTCTTAGCTTCTTTGAAATGTTTTCAGGGCTATGATGACGAGATGTGGATTAGTTTTGGCTGAAGTGGAAATGCGACCCAAAGTTGTTTTGCTCTCTGCATTCTTTAAACTCATCCGTTTCATCACTGCAAAGAGAAGTGTCCGGAATCAAAATCAATTTTCTCAGACAATATTGCAGTCCCTGAATCTGACACAGTATCGTTTTTTATCATTATTTTAATAGCTTTTTTTAGTTTATTTATGTTTTGAATGAAATTACAAAATTCAGTTTATGTTGTTATTCTGGTTCACAATCTAACTTAATCTATTTTAATATTAAAACTAACCTACATCTGACGAGGGGACTCACAGAGCCCCTCAATTGATTTATTCTATATTGCTGAATATGTCCAAGAATGCATGTAACGGATATCTGTTTTTTATTCGAATTTGACGTTCCGTATATTTACCCAGTTTGAGATTTCTGATTTGGCTGATTAATTGCAGGTTCGAGTAAAAGTGATTGGTAAGATAGACAATATGGTGAGAGGTTGGTTTGATGTTTAATTCGGTGTGAAGTTGCGTGTTGTAGATGAACCAGGGAGCTTGGGTGATGGATCTTAAGAATTTGTTTTGGATGACTTGAAATTTTTGAATGTTATATTCGGCAACATTTGTCCATATTGGGCAGGCGTACAGGAGGAGGGGTATGATTGATTTATATAAGATTGTGGCGTTGTTTAAGGACAGTTTAGTAGTTTTATTTATGAGAGGTTTCAGTTGAAAAAAAAATGGCTTGCTGAACTTTATTGTCTACTTGAGTTTTCCAGTGGAGGGTGGTGTTTTAAAATAGTTACACATTATTATATATTTTATCGCCATTTACAATCACGTTACTACTCATAAAGAACACATCTCTGTAGATTACAGTTCCAGATAAGCCTGTGCTGCATGTCATTGTTATTGAAGATTAACTAGGACCTGACGCGAAATACGTAGTAAACTCATCAATCTACGCCACGCACAGTTTTCGTCGTCCTTTTATTCACTAACCATCTGTCACATGTTTGGTACACTTCCGTCTAACCGCACACAGCCGCGTGTGGAGAGTAGTTTTACTTGTCTGCCAACGCGCATCATGAAATGTTTGCGAGCCAGTTGTGAATGAGCTATGACCATGCACATCTCCAGTGCTCGCGCGCCTATTTGCAAAATCTGAAATCGCTTCATTACTAATTGCTCTTACTCTAAACTTAAAATCTAGTATTCATACGCGAGAACATCAAATGAGTTGCATTGACATAGGAGTGTCCTCGTTGACATGTCATGTTGCTGTGGTGCAATAATTTTGCTCTTTGGTTGGTTGATGAACGTCGAGTCTTGGAGAGTAATCCACTTGCTACGATGAAATTTATCAGAATGTTTGTGTGTATACCCAAAGTTGAAAGCGAACTACTGAGGAAGATTCTTTCTGGGATGATGGCTTCGAAGAACGATAATCAAGGAAAATTTGTCTCTTGTTTTCACAAAGGGCTTAGGAGACATGCGTGGTCGTGATTTGTTATAGTTTTCTAAGTTTAACGTGGATATCTAATCGTAATGCATTAAGAACAGTAACATGAACTACGTAAGTCATTGAAGTAACAGATAATTTCACGTAATGAATAAGTTAATTTATAAAGAGCACACATCTTCAAAGATCCTTTACAACAGTTTCAAGCTGATCCAAATTCTATAAAAATGTTTTAAATGTTTTAAATATATAGTATTCCTTTCTTGTTTATTTACTTCAATTTTGTGTTAACAGACCGATTATGCTGCAAAAAGGTGATTTTTCGACAAAAAAAACTTGTATTGTGTCACCTTGATATCGGAGAAGTGGATAAATCTTGTTCCTGAAATATGTAGTACATTACTTCCTCTAACACGGCGTGTATTTAGAATCCACGTTTTGTGGGTCCTTATACCGTGACTTGAAAACGTCTGTCAGTTCGTTCCTCGTTCGTTCGTGCGTCCGTCCGTGCATGTTCATATTCAGCGCTTAAACCGGTCAGATAATTTTCTCCAAAATTGATAATCCCTAATCGATTTGGCAGATCTTGAGACCCTGGAAATGTGAAACGTATATTTGATTATCGGCGGTACTACACATGAAGCCTTAAAATTTTTGGCATTTTCTAAAATATGGCTACAAATTTTACTTGATTTGTTTTCTTCGGATAGAGCAAGGGAAGCTTAAAAATGGCGCAGGTTTCATTTTTATTGAACTCTATTAATATTAGGAAAATGCGAACGTTACTAATAATGTGAGAAAGTATGTGCTGTTGTAGCACCTCTAGATTCTTTTTTTTCGGATAGTGCTAAGTACACTTAGAAAATAATGCATACCTAATTTTCGTTGAGCTCTCTGAACTTTCGAAAACTGCAAATGTTACCAATAATACGAGAAAGTATGTGCACCACTAGTTTATTTTACATCGGGGCCTATCACGTTTTCGCACCCTCGAGTGTAGGTTATTGCTCTTGGCTTTCAGTATGCGGCCGCGTCGGTGCAGGAGCAGTATGAGAAATTTATGTAGCTACTGTGGCGGAGCTCTATGAGAAATGCAGAAGTAAAAGCGACGGACGCACTTGCCGAATTGCGCTGTGGCCAGAGTAGCTCTATTTATCTCCGTTTATTCGAGACTGTACATTTATAACTCTTTATGCATCAATGGCGTTGACGTTTTCTAATGATCGAGCGGAGACAAAAGCCAAAGGCTTACGGCCTTTTTTGTCGCCACTCGATGATTAGAACCTGTTAACGTCCGTGGTTCATACAAGATTTCATTTTTTACATAATTTTAATGATTCATATTTACTAACTAATAAGATGTTGAATTCACTGAGCTTGTCTTTTCATGTTTCTCTCCCATAATTCCCTTTCATAATTTCCTCTCTAATTCCTTTCATAAGGGAACATGTAGCATCATTAAACGGTTTTCATTTTCCCCCTGTAACCAGGATCCTCTCGATCCAGGTAAGTTATGCAGTGTTTATCGAGCTCCATATCAAAGGCAATATCGCAAGAGTAAAAAATATTTTACGTCTATGTCAAATGCCTTCCAGATATCACTTCTGTTGTTTTGCCGGTATTCGGTTACCCTCCTCTGGATATTTCCCCACGCTTGTGCGAGGCGCATCCAGAAATTCTCTTGGTCGTCAACAAAAAACAACAACACAATTTCATGGGAGAACTGTATATTAGCAGATGTAGTACATGATACATTATTTTTCCACGTGATCATCATCTCAGTTGAGACGATTGACATACTGTGGAATCAACACTGTCTCGCAGACGTCCGCAGCCTGGGATAGGCATCACTTTTTGACAGCCCCCTGGAACTCTGCGTCACTGTGTTACACGTGATGCTGACCAGTCAAGAATATCTTGATACGGACTATAGGGTAGATGGTCGTACGGTCAACGCACAACAGATGTCCCCGTCAATTTCCAGCTTTTCTTGCACCTCAAGAAATTCCTGCCCGGTCAGCGTTACGCGTATCATAGTGATGTAGAGTGTTAGGTGGCTGTCAGTCACCGGTACATATCCCAGGCGGCTGCCTTCTACTTCAGAGGGATACAATGTTGATATCACGGTATGACTAATGCCTCAATTCTGGCAGTAATTATATGGAACAATTGTGCAACATGTGCTGTATCTGTGGCTATAATGTTTTCCCCTGAAATTGTATTTCATTTCTGTTGGCGACTTACTGAAACGTACTGTCTGGAAGCGTCTCGTAAGCTCTCGTATATTGGTACTGGAATGATCGATGTGAATTTCGTTAATTTTACCCTTAGCTTTGGGTTACTTCAGACGTTCAAATTTTGGAAGCTCACTTTTCTCAAGTGGAAAATGTGTCTTTTAATAAGCGACCCGCATGAGATACTTCTCATCCCCCTCTCTTCCTCGCCTTTTTCGTCGTCGTTAGTGTCTTCGCTCCTGCCGCTTGCTGCGGCCGCGGAAAGGTGATCTTTGCTCCTGATGAAGCATTCTGATGAGCCTGGATTTATGGGATCATTAAGAGATAGTTATATTGCTGTCCTTTATGACTTACTTCTCTTTGACTGAAGATAGTGCTGATTTAACTGAGATAGTGCACCATTTCTAGATCAGAAAAAAATAACTACCGAAGGCTATAAATTATGATTATTGATAACATTTGAGGTAGTAGCCTTGTCTGTTCAATGAATTATTACGTCTGTGAAAGGTAATGGATTATTAATTTATTTTTCTTACCATGCATTTTTTACATAAACATGCTCATAAAAGGACCATTAGAATAATATAATATTACTAGAGTATTAGAAACGCACATACTCAGTTAATTGTTGTTAATAATAATAATACATTATCATCTGCCCTTTCTACTGTGTTGATATTTATCAAATTAATTATTTATTAATGAATCAGTGAGCAACCTCCTTTCTAGTTTGTTATTACCTCTCACTCCACTATCTCGAGGTGAAAGCACGCACACTTAAGACGTCATTCAAACTTGAAGATCCTGGTACCACGAAGTTGAATGTTGCGGTTCCTGCGCCTCCAGTTTCTTGCGAATTAGTATCGATATTACAGACAATTATTTAAAATATTTGTTCTTATACATCATTAATACTATTATTGCAGTTCGTCGTATGAAAACCATTAGTATTACCATATTGTAAAACTTCGTTTAAATTAAGTTAAAACATGAATTCAACAATAGTGGTAGCCATAATAACTATGTTTTGATTACAACTTAGGGATGTTAAAGTGATGATGATCCACATACTATGCTCCACACGGTGCCAATGCATGTGGAGCAACGCTGCTGTCTGTATACGTCTGACCGAAACGAGTTCACTTCATTCCCAAATCAACCGCGTCTTCCTTGCGAGTTTGTAGCTCTCGGAAGGCAGCGACGACGACGGCGGCAGCGGCGGCGGTGACGGCGACGGCAGGAGCGGTTGGGAAAGCGAAGCCGAGAAAATAGTTTCGCCTCTCCCACCCGCCCATTCTTCTCCGACAGGGACGGCGACACGAAAGGTGGCGACGGGGTGGACGTTGGGCCGAGGAACGGAAGACTGGGGACGGAGAACGGAGGCGGACGATGGGGAGGGAGGACGGATGACGGGGACGGAGGGCGAAGGAGCGGGATGCAGAACGGAGGACGGCGGACGGGAATGGAGGAAGGTGGGCCGTGAGCGGCGACGGCCGTGCAGGCGGCGAGAGGCGTCATGGCGGAGCAACGGTGGAGAAGTCAAACGAGGCATTCGTGGTATAAACCAGGCGGTGCGAGGCGTTTCGCAACCGCAACCCATTTCTACTCTGGCAAGTTTTCGTGGCTGAAAATATTGCTTGACCGACTCCGATGAAACTGAGCTATTTTTATAAGTATTAATTAGTACAATGACAAATTGAGTTGCTACCTATCCCTTATTTTGCGTTCGTGGTTGTTCTTTGTATGGCGGTATGGTATTTTAATTGGCGTTTGCAAGATACCGAATCGGTTTTTCCAATTCGTAATTAATAAATTTTTAGCATTTTACTCCAGTTGCAAGCACATCTCAGTATCATCTACATCTTTACATATTTTACTTCTTATATCTCTTTACAGATATACGTACCTCTTAACATCGTAGTCCTCAGTTAGAGCTTCCAAATTTATTATACCTCTTTACGTCATTTACATCTCAACTACATCTTGGCGCTTTCTATCTGCCATACTGGTAACCTCCGTGTGTTTCATTTCTTCGCCCTTGGGTAGAGATGATGAAGAAATGACGATGACGATGATGCTGTAAATGAGGAAGATGTGGTAGGTGGGTGATTGATGATGGGGCTTTGATGGAATGAAAGGCAGAGGCCCCATGCTAACCACGTAACAACCTACCGAAAAGTCGTTTTGCCCTCTACAAATTCCACGTGGAATGGCCGAGCATCAAACGTAGGCCCCAACGGTGGAAGCCGAGCAGTCTATACAACAGGGGCGCCATCTTTATATTAACTTCTGGATTAATCTTGTTTTACAAGTGTTTCATGCGACAAAATGCCCAAAAGAGTATCTATGTCAATATCACGAAAACGATAATAGTCTAAATAAATAATTAACTTTTTTCCCCTTTGAGGCAGATGGCACAAAGTCAGAAGGAATGGCTTTTTCGAATGTGTAAGATTTCCATATTCAGGTGTATTGGAAGGATCGAGAAGTAAAAATACAAATAAATTCAAGATGAACTTTAACCGTATTTCGTTAATCATTTAAATATTCTGAAAACTCGACACAACTCCTTCGGAAATAAGCTTAAAATGGTGTTTGAGTGGCAATTCGTATAGTTTATTGTACGCTTAAAATAATCGTATTGAATAGTATTAAATTTACATTTTACAAACAGCTACACAACGGAAACATCGCAACTTGTATTGAGTCCGTTATAAAACATAGGGCCATGAAATTAGTTACAAATGATAAACTAGTGTTCGAACTCGTTCAGAATATGTCAGGAGTGTCCGGATTTTCCCATTTCCATTGCAAGCATTTCAGCATATTCCTTTTACCATAAAGCTTATTCTAAATAAATACCTTTCTTAAAAAATGAAGGTCGGCAATGTGTATCTCATAATAGTCCGAGAAAAACAATGTTTTTTTACGCATTTAAGTTTTATGCACAGAAATTCAACTCTTCAGTATTAATTCTAAGTCCGTACAGGAGACAGAGATAATCTACTTTCAATAAACTTCTAAAAAAAAATTGTGACTTGTAGAGGTATTCTTCCATTTTGTTCCGTAAGTGGACTCATATTTTTAATAGCAATTGTTTTCTGTTAATATGCTTTTGCACTCTGCTTTATCCTAAAAAAAGTACAGTCCTCATTTTCAAAAGAATTTCGTGCCATAAACAAGTTTTGTTTTACATTGTCATAAAGCTTCAAAAAGTACAATCCTGATTTCCAAACGTTTTTCGTGCCAGCAACATGTTCTGTTTTCCATTGTCATAAAGCCTAAAAAAGTACAGTCCTCATTTCGAAAAGAATTTCGTGCCAACAACAAGTTCTGTTTTGCATTGCCATCAAATCGCACTCGTCGCGGCTGCGTCAAGAGAGGCATAGTATCTG
Source organism: Gryllus longicercus (assembly GCA_038098605.1). Classification (NCBI taxonomy): domain Eukaryota; kingdom Metazoa; phylum Arthropoda; class Insecta; order Orthoptera; family Gryllidae; genus Gryllus; species Gryllus longicercus. The sequence goes on from JAZDUA010000966.1 coordinate 238,601, forward strand.
AGGGAATGATAAAGATTAAGAGTGCTTAACGGAGCTGTCATAAATCAGAGCCTCGTAGTTCACAATTATACTACTGATGGGTTAGTATTATAAATGCAATAAAAACGAAATTATAAAATGCGTCATTTTATCAACTTCTGCTATGTCTTAAACTCGCGTGCGCTATCATCCCACGCGCCATTGCCTCGCATATGGATGGCTTTTGGGTATTCACTTCAAAGTTTTGTGATAAGGTTGCCTCTTGGAGCGATAGGGCCGCGAAAAACGTGAAAAAGACGAGAGCGGAGTGCTTGCAGATTTCCGCCTGGTGGTTTGGTGTACGTGCCAAATATCACAGTTGTGATACGAAAGATGTCATTTTCATGGGAACTAGGAAACGTAATATTTGAAAAACATGGCAAATCCAAATAACATTTATGGACAGGCCTACGCCTGTGTTCACGCCTGCATGGCAGAAGGGCAGAATATTGAAGTGTAAAGAGAAATGTACGTTAAAAAAAAAAAAAAAAAGAATGGAATCTCGTGAAGATCCATTTGCAGGTCCTGATTCACGATATGTCTCGTCATAAGTTGAGAATTGAACAAAAAGTCATGTGGGTGGTATAATATCTAATAGTATTTAGAATATTATAAATAGAAGTATACCATGCCTTGTTTGTAACACTTTTCGCACGACTGTTCCAATTTCTGCCATAATATAAAATTATTCTCTGTTCACTAGCAATGTTTTGTATAAAATATTTAGTATTACCACAGCAATAATAATAATAATAATAATAATAATAATAATAATAATAATAATAATAATAATAATAATAATAATAATAATAATAATAATAATAATAATAATAATAATAATATAATTGCCGATCAGATGGCCGAGATCGCTAAGGCAGTAGTGCCGGAGTGGTCTCGGACCAGAAGATCGCGGGTTCGAATCCCGCCTCGGGCATGGGTATATTTGTGTGTTTGTGTATGTCTATATGTGTTGTCCTTTCACCCCCATTATCATCATATCATAATTTCATCTCCCATACCCCCAGGGCTAACAACCTTGGGGTTAAAAACCGGATCCAGCTTAAATGCTGGTCCCCCCAAAGAATTGTCGCAAGCACCTGCCTCCGTGAGAATGAATAAAAACTGGGCCACGGTAAAGGCAGAGTGCTTGCCTGCGTGGTCCTAGTTGGCCGATCAACGAAAAAAAAAAAAATATAATTATCAAGGAACTTTCTGTGAGCCGTGAAGCTGACACGTTACACCTGAAAAAAGGGCAATGGATTGATTTATTGTTTTCGAGCTCGTCAACTGATGTTCTCAGTAGTCTCGTTAGAGTAGTTTATCCTTGAAGGTGGCGGTGATTCCTTCCCTGTTGGGTAGCGAGATCTGGGGTCTACCTACACGTCGGCTTGCGAAAATTTTCCTCCTACAGGTATCTCCCCAGAAGGGCACCTCCCTAGCCGGGACAAGCTCCTGACATTGTAGTACACGTAAGTGGAAAGAATAGGATGAAGAAGATGAAGAAAATATTGCGCGCGGTTCCAGGCCCGTTTGTTAAGCTTTTGCTCAGACATTCACCTGGAATTGATCGGAGAAATCACGTAAAACTACCGATCAGACCATCCGGCCACTAGAATTCTCTTCCAGACAGCGCAACGGCTGAATTCGACTTTGCTATCTAAACAGTGTCGAAAATGCACTACCGTCGGCACTCGAACCCTAGGACCTCCCGATCAGAGTTACTGTGGAAAGAGCTACAATGCTGCTCTAAGCTACACACAGCTGGTAGAGGAATTGGAAATTCCCCACTCCAAATATCAGACAGAAACGGAAGCTGGAAAGAAAAAGGGATATCCTTAAATTAATGATAAAAAGGAAAATATGAAAGAACGTTTCCTGGGCTCATGTCGCTGCAAAGCTTAATGTCGAACGCTTATAAATAGAATAGAAAGTTCAAAGAACTTTCTTGATATTCTGTGTTGATTTGAAAATTAACAATCAAAGTACAGAATTTTCAAAACATATTTTAGTTATTTCGTATCCTGAAATAATAATCCCACATATAAAATAGTGATAGTCTCGTAATATTAATACTTTAACACTCGGGTATCCTTTTTTTCCTTTTTTGACAATCAAAATACAAAATTTTCAAAATAATGTTATATTTATTACATAGTTACTAAGTTTCGCGTAATAGTTTTACGCATCGTCAGGTCTGAAAAAATTCATTAAATTCATTTATGTCTGAAAATGGAATCAAACTTTGACGTTATAGTTGTTTTCATTTTTAGGCTTTAGATGAATTTTGTTCACATCTGATGATGCGTAAAACTAGAAGGCGAAGCGTCGCGTTTTGGATTATGTAATAAATAAAACATTCTTTTGAAAATTTTGTATCTTGACTATCCAAAAAGGAAAAAAAGGATACCTGAGTGTTAAATTGCTAATATTTCGAGAAAATCACTTTATTTTATATATTTTTGTCTCATTTGATACTTTTAAAATGTTAATTTACTCACCTTTCATACTGTATATAAATTTGTTAAGAAAATATTGAAGTCTAATAAGTGTCAGGGAATAGGACATTCCTTATAACAATTATTTAGTGTTGATATTTCTGCTAAAGAATCGGAATGCGTCAAAGAAACTACATTAGTTATCGGTTTTTAGTACTCTGTCGCTACCGCTTACGCAGTAGAGAGAAAGTAATGAAATGTTGCACAAAAACGGCGAGTTTTCTACAGAAAAACTGTTATTACTTGGCCCTTATAACGAAAAAGTGGACAAGTTCAGTTCCAAATTTAATCCTCTAACACGTAGTGTAGCCAGAATCCATGTTTTGTGGGTCCTTCATACCGAAAAATCGAACTTCATACGGAAAAATGTGTCTGTCCGTCCGTCTGTGAACTAGCGGCAACACTGTACGGCCATTTTCGCCAGAAATTGATGTTCCCCAATCGATCAATTGAAACTGATATTTTAATTTCGATGGATACTTTCCACGAAGCCTCTGGGACATTTTCAAAATGTTAAAAAATGCATCGTTTTTATTAAATTTTGTTGTTGGATAGTGTGAAGGACGTTTAAGAGAATGGCGCTTGTCTCATTTTCGTTGAAACTCTACTTTTAAAAAAATAGCAAAAATTCAAACAATTTTGACGTATTCTTACAACTACAATCATGTAGATAGATATGTGTTTCCTTAAAGAAACCTATTCCATAAAGATACATTTTGAAATAAGGTCATGTACATTTTTTTCGAAACTTAGAGTACTTTCGCGTAATTTTGCGTGAACGTACGAGCGAGAAAGTACGTGCTTTTTAGCACCACTAGATAAATAAGGGAATCCCTCCCCTTCCTGCCGTTGGCGCTAGTGCCGATAAAACCATAACGATAGAATGCCACGTGCCTGCTCACGGTGTTCACCCGAGGCCGGCGGAGGCGGTGACGCAGGCGGCGCCGGTCCCTTTCGCCACGAGGATCCGCGCGCTGTGGGCCGCGTGGGATCCCGGCCGGCGCAAGAAAAGCGGCGGCGGCGGCGGCGGCGGCGGCGCTGGCAGTGGCACGAGAACAACGCGCAGAGAAAGGCGGCGCGTGTCCTGTCGCAATCTGCGCACGCAGCCGCCAACGCCGCCGCCATCAGCAATGCCGACACGCCGAGAGACACCGAGATCGCGGCGGAAAACTGACGCGTGAAGGTCCTTCGTCTGTGGGTGAATGTCGATTAATTGTTGGGTGATGGCGAAAGATAGTGCCAAAGGACTCGTCAGTAGAGCTCAGTGGACCGTGTTATCTCTAGTCTATCTCTCTATTAGAGGATTTGTGTGGTTCCAATCAACTATGATTCGATCTTAAAGAAATTGCAAAACGAAACCATCAATGCTGACTTTTTAGCTTAAATAGGTTAATATAAATTATGTAAAGCTGATGTAGCAGAAGAAGCAGATCTGGGCCACATCGGGGCTCTGTGAAATGTACTCTGTAATACTTATCAAAACAAGTGCATAATGTAATAAACGTGTATTGCCCGTTTTTGACTGTCTATAATTAAATATACTATAACTGATTACTGTTAAACAGTCGGTAACAAGAAAAACCTCACTTTGCATTTTTTCTTTAATTTTCCCAATGATAGTGCAAATTACTCTCAAACTTGTGGTGCGACCACAGCACCTATTTTCTCGCATTATTTCATTTGCAATTTTCGACAAGTCAGTGACTTCAACGAAAATGAGACTTGCGTCATTTTTTTAACGTTCCTTGTTCAATACGTGAAAAAAATAAAAAAATATGAAGTGGTTATTGAGAAAATGTTTTTTCTACAAATTGCATTAATTTCAAATCCAAAATATGCAAAAACGACTCGTTTTTCAAAGAAGTGTACGTGGCCTTATTTAAAGTTCTGATTTTTTTGAACAGATTTCGTTTTAAAGCAAAAATCTCTGTAATTTTTAAATGTTAAAAGTTTCGGGGAGTAACACAATCTTTTTTACCGTTCTTTACGATTCATGCAAGGAAAAAATTAATAAAAATTGAGCCGTTATTGGGAAAATAATTGTTTAAAAATTGCTTAATATTCACGCAAAATTACGCCAAAACACATATTTCGAATTTGTTCGAAACACATATTTCGAAATTTTCGAATAATCAGGAAATTCAACGATAATGAAACATGCGCCATTTTTTCAGCGACTTTTACACTACTTAAGGACAAAATTTAATCGAAAAATTTGGAGCCGTTTTTCAGAAAGTTTGAAAATCTAATTGAGGCTTCGTGAAAAGTACCCCCAGAAATTAAAATATCTCTTTCAAACTCGCAGGGTCTCGAGTTCCTTTAGATCGATCGAGGAATACCGATTTGGAGAATGCCATCTGAACGGTTTATGCTCAAGCGTTGCCAGACGGACATATTGTCAGACGAACAGATTGTCAGAGGAACGGGCAAACAGATGGACGTTTAGCCGTCTACTTTTTGGTATCTAGGACCCGTAAATCATTGTTTCCGACTACACATTGTGTCAGAGGAAGTAATTTCGTACATACAGGAACAAAATTTATCCACGTTTTTGTTACCAGGGAACGGCAGTATGAGTTTTCGAAAATTCACCGTTTTCGGGCACATGGTTACAATACTTTCTCTTCTTAGAAAGAGAGGGGGAGAAAGTAAAAATCTCATAACATGTTAATTTAAGAAACATTTGTAGAATTTTGTTTCATAAATTAATTAGTTTAGTCATACAATCATGCCTGTTTACGTTATCGTTTATGTCTGTGTACGTTGTTAAGAATTCCCTGTCTCAACGGGTGACCTTCCTTGTAAAGAGTGAGTCGTACTTTAGATAATTTGTGTCCTCTTCTATGAGGTCAAGCTAAAGACCCAGTTCTGCATTGCCGCTTTCCAAGCAATCGTTATTCTCCGAGCCCAGTATTTTGTGCCTCAAAATGGGGAGATAATAGTAATTGATGTGGTTGCATCAGTACTGCAATTCTAAGAGTTTTCCAACTCGGAAATAGAGCGGAATGTAGTTCTACTAAATTGTTAGTGTTCTTTCTGATAATGTAATTTTCAAATGAAGAAAAAATGTCTTTCTATTGCTATGCGAAGGGGGTTGACTTAAACAAAAGGAAGACAAGGGCATCTGTTTCCTTTTCAAAGTGAGGAGACGACTCATAAATCCTACTTCGAATTATTTTATTTTGGATTCAATGGCACTAGTAATAGAAATAGTTTTGAGTTGGTTGCAAACAAAGGTTGTATAAAATGTCTTGTATTACGTTTTTCTCTAAAAGTAGAATAGACACGAGATGACGAGGCTTATGCTAATGTGTCACCATTTTCTTACGCAAAGATGTCTCCTATGAAGTGACGCAACCATATAGGCCCCTCGATAAGATAGTCATGATAAACTGAAATGAGTAATCGCAAAGATTTTGTTTTGAGCAACTTTTCCCCAATTGATTTAATTATGTGTTTTATAATACGCAACTTCAGATGTGTAACATTTATACAATTAACATAATTATTATAACATTAATACAATTTTTATTAAACAAACGTCATCCCCTAATATGATTTCCGTAAATTCCCATTTTATATGGAGACTATTTCTTCGCAATGACATAAACGCCCTCTCCAAATAAATTCGTATTCTCATATTGTGGAAAGCAATATGTTACGAAAAATCCACAGTACTCTGATAACAACTAGAATGTGTGGCTGCCACTGACACGTGTTTCAATAGCTGTTGAGAATAGCTGTATTGTAGTAGCTGTTGTAGAGAGAATGAAGAATCATCTTGGGTCGTTCGTTCCATTATATCTAATCCAGTAATCTACATAAAGTCTGAGAATAAAGAGGGTCAATAACAATTCACTTAATAGAAATAGCAAACATCGGTATGTGTTTTTCCATGAAATGTGCAATGAACTTAACGAACGGAAATACAATTGTGTCATGTAGTTAACTAACATCGAACAGTCCAAACGTATTCGTACGAGTATTAAGCATTTTGTTCTTTCTTTGATTTAATGACCTCAAAGTGTCTTATTTTAAACTTTTCTATCTCAAAAATGTACAGAACACAATTTATGTAACTTGTCACACAATTTTGAATTCTCAAACTACTCACAAACAAGACCGCGCCCTTAGAAGTTTAGCCTTCCAGTTGTCATGATATATATATATATATATATATATATATATATATATATATATATATATATATATATATATATATATATAAGTAAAAAATGGTGTGGAATGAAGTTTTCCTGAATAAAAAATGCTGGATTCAAAAGGAAAACACATTTCGCGATATTTTTTCCTTTCAAATTTTTATTTTACATCATATGTATCATTACATTGAAATTGATATTACTGTACACTGAGAACAGTGTGCTGTGGACGTGATATATAAGCTTAAAGAAGAAGAATGTTTTTATATCGTGTGCTCGCTTCTTTTCGCCACCGAGATATTGATTAGAGCAATATGACGCATATTACAGGAATTCCTACACGTGCGAAGCATGTGTGTGCTCTTAGCTAAATCGACAACTGTAATGTTTCCTCGAGATTTAAAGATGTGTATGCGTTTGAAAGAGTGTTCTGTACGGATAGGAAGGTCTAGTATTGTTCACAAGACATGCAAAGGAACATTTCAGCATGTCTTCAATAAATATTGTAGAAATAAACAACGTCGGAGCTGAGTTTCTAGTTATAATAACAAAATTTACATTGATCGCGCATCGGCACGGTTGCTTATAATAAATATTCCATAGATAGCATCAATTCTTTGTACCGTTCGGTAAGTAATTCATAATAAAATTCCATGTATGTCTTCAAAAGGATTTGGTAAAAATAACAACTAAGAATGATGGTCTTATGTCAGTATTAAAGATTAGGGGCGTCCTTATTACAAAATTAGTCACAATTTTTAATTTCTCCTATGTAGGAAATACTTGTGGCCTGTAGTAAGCAAAAGTGCTGCTGGACAAAGCCACATATAATGTTTCTTCAAACAGTGGCACCACTCCGCTCAAGATCATATAAAATACTCTCGTGTAACATTGCAATAAATTAAATATTTTAACAAACTCTTCATGAATTCTGTAATAACATAGTATAGTATTCAGTACAATGGTTCTTTGTATATAAAAAAAAATGTACATGAAACAGGTGTATGTTCCATAACATAACGTGTCAGTAGTAATTATTAATGGTGGGTAGTCTCTTCCTTGGAACCTAGTTGCAGCATGACGTAAGCTGTGCCAGAAGCAGTGGCGCACTGAGTATGAGAATTCAGTCGGCAAGCGCAGAATGAGAATACGGAGGAGACGGGAGAACACCATAAAAAATTGCAGTCAAAAATATAAACTAATTGACTTTTTGCATCATCAGGTATGCATTTTGCAATGAAACACAAGAATTAGTGAGTAATAACAGAGTCTTTCCGTATAGTTATTTTGGTAAAGAAATGCCAGGGTAATTATATAGTTGTATTTCTTTGTTCCCTGTAATTCCGCGAATAACTCTTATTTCAGGGTGATTTTATGAATGTTCACAGCGTATCCTTTTGAGAATTATGCTTCCTAAACTTTATTATTAAGGAGCGAACTGACCTCGTATTCTCTTAGTAATCAATATTTCATCTATAAATAGCATACACGATGTGTTTAATTCTCTTCCTATCGATCCAGACACTCCGATTGCGGGTTGAACTCGGGCGAATCGATAGTGAATAGAAAAGAGGCAATAACCTGGTAATATGAAATGTTTCCACCTACTTCTATCGTGTTTGCTCTTCCTCCTACGTTTATGGTTAGTCTCCATGTTTGTAACAAAACTTCTTCCTTGTGCAGAAAGACTTTCTTCTACTTTACAGGTACTGTTTTGATCGAGGCGCTCTGAACTGTACTGTCAAATAAAGAAACTTTTAAACGCAATACATTGCTTGGGGCGATAAACAAGGAGCTTAACATGATACATGTTCATGAGATATAGCAACTTGTGTAACAGGCATTATGAATTATGTAGGTTTGAGTTTGTATATTCTTGGTGAAATAAATTAATAGTTACAAATATTTGATTGGAGTCGAGTACGTTGCGGTAGTTGTATAATTAATTACATGGGCTCTTAAACACATGTATTTTGTTATCTATATAATAGGATGGGGAAAACAGGAAGATCTAACTTAAACAAATCACGGAGTGAAACATATTTCCTGTATTTCCAATGAGAGAAAAAAGGTTGCAGTGTTAAAATTATCATTATGCAGAATTTGTCCATCGATCTGAAGAAACTTGAAGCTATGAACATTACGAATATTTTGATTTTGGGGGTACTTTACATCAAGCCTCAATTACATTTTCAAAATGTTCTCAAAAATGTAAACAAAAACCGCAAAGATAGAAATAGCTATCTCGATATATATGATTTTTTTAATATGAATAATGAAATTTGTGATTAAACTTTGTCCTTGGATAGTGTAAGGGACGCTGAGAAGAATGGTGCTGGTTGTATTTTCGTTAAAATCTCTGATTTTTTGAAATTGCAAAAGTTCAACACTATATCAGCGTCTTCCTACAACTACACTATTTAAGATATAGATTTTTTACCAATGAATTCTCTTGTTCGGAGGCATCATAAAATGAGGCCATGTTCAATTTTTCGAAAATACGAGTAGTTTTCGTATAATTTTGCGTTAAAAATAGGCATTTTTACACAATTATTTTCTCAAAAACTGTTGCAATTGGTTTTCTTCACATTTTCCCTCATGTGTAGCAAAAGACTGAAAAAATAAGGTTCTGGTCCATTTCCAGAGAAGTCTCTGTGTTTTGGAAAACTGCAAAAAATTAACAGAAAAACAATATTGTTGCTAAAAAATGTTATCTTAAAGAACATCTCTTCTAAAGAAAAAACAGGTCTTTAAAGTAGGTCGTGTACGATTTTTTGAAAAAACAAAGAGTAGTTTTCGCGCATTTCTGCCTGATGTTAATGCAATATTTTTAAAAAAAATTCCTAGTATAGAATAAAGGACGCCTAAAAAATGGCGCAGGTCAGTTGCTCTGAATTTTCGAAAATTGCAATACTTAGAAATGTCACAAAATATATGCTGATATAGCACCACTCATTTTGTAATGTCTTGTAATTTATTGCAGAGTTTTCTTCAAGTTAGAGCTCCAAATTCATATGCCAACGATGTAGAAGCTGGCTGTTGCAGAAATAAAATACACGAGAATCACGATATCTCCAAACGTAAATCTTCCGTGAAATTATGATTTATTTCCGGTTTCTTTCTCCTACGTTATACTCACGTCTGTGAACGTACCTCAGGAAGTGGAATAAAATGAAACAAAATCATCATGAACTGTGAGAGTTTTCTTGATCTACAGTCATGTTCAGACCTTGTCAATGGGATTTCTGGTACTTGCCGAATATCTGTAAATACGGTATTACCAATAAATTCAATTGATTTTTTGTCCTCAGTTAAGTAATGTACTTGCAAGTAGCATGCCAAAGAAAACGTAATACGTCAGTGAATTTTGGCCTTTCAAATCTTGAATGTCTGTGTTATTGTGTATCTCTCAGTGACTACTGCGTTGATTATTGAAAATATGTGTTTATACGAACTTTTTTTTACATAATGGAAATTCGTCATTATATTTATTAACCTTATTAAAATAATGTATGGGCACGAATGGGTGAATTCTTTGACATTTTCTGTTCCTTTTCTTTACTTTTAAGAAATGTCATCTTTATTTAATGTGTAATAGTACAAAAAACTTTTGTTACTTCGCAAATATATCTCCTAATACTTCAAAGTTACTGGCTGCAGTTTGCTAGAACAGAATGTCTGTTTTGATTTGCTTTAAATTTATATTTATTAATATTTTTTAATGATTTTTCTCGTATTCTACGCTGAATATATCGCATTGGTGTAGCACATTGCATTAGTCATTGGGCGTTAGTTCTGCAAGGAATGATAAAACTGTATGTGAATATACAATCGAGCAATATGAGTAGATATTTGCATAGTGTTTTAAAGCGATTTTACTAATTATCATATCACTTGAGAATTTGTAGCCAGACTTCTACCGGGGAGTTAAATTAATGTGTTTGGCCTGAAATGTTCCAAATGATCCTAAGGGAAAAAATGAAATATCTGTAAATGATTTTAGAGGCCTCTATTTTATCCCGTAATAGATGCCAAGAAATTGAAACAAAATTTAATGGAATTATGTCTTGTTACGAAGCGTTGTTATGTGTAAGGTGTGCCAGGCACAGCAGCAACTAAAAAATTAATAATCTTTATTGAAGCGTTTAGAGGCGCATGAGTTGTGAAGGTCTGTATGACTAGAACAATGATGGTCGATTGAAAATGTCACTGCTTTTGCTGTAGTATGTGGCCATTGTCTCGTTCGTTGTTTGCATGAAAGGAAATGAAGACACCAGTACGAATGACATCTCTAGTTACCGTTTTCCTTGTACGTAATATTAGCTAGTAGAATGTCGTGTGTGTACAATTCGTGCCTTACAATTGGAGGCGACATTCTGTATGTCAACTTGGTGAGCCTTGTGAGAGCATTGTACGAAGAAGAGTCCTGATGGGAATTGAAATGGTTATTGCATTGTGTCGTAGGTTTGGTTTGACATTCATGTTTAATCTTATTAACACATTATTGGGCACAGGAACTGAGTAGACGCAATAAATTAAGCAATAGTCTATCAGGAAGTGTATTTTGCCCCCCCCCCCCTGCGCATGAAGTGACAGTAAATACTATTATCAACTTAATGATAGCACTTACAAGAGAAGAAACTAGTGCAACATGGCATGAAATACACAGAAGCTAAAATATAAATATTCTCATACGTAATATCAGAGCTGATTACACACACGAAAGAGGTGATTCGATTTGTCAAGGTGACTTGAGAAGATATCTTATATTTACAAAAGATTCATTCCATGTTGTTTATTTATCGTAGACAGTGTCGTAGCGTGAGGAGAGACAGAGTAAACACCTAAGAAATGGATTAATACGTAAAATGCAATGTATGTACAATTATTTCATTAGAAGATATTCTTCAATTGAAACATTTGGCTTTAGATAGTCGTATGCCACATCGAATTCATTCTGAGATATAAGAGGATAAGGTTTCTTTCCTACATTCATCGTCCCAGAGCACTGTCTCTGTAGTACACGACATTTCTTACTCCAGCACTACAAAAATCCCACAAAATATAATAATAATAATAATAATAATAATAATAATAATAATAATAATAATAATAATAATAATCGATATGGCGAGTATGTTAGTATTATGTTACTTTTTCGAAAATGTATAAAACGAAATGTGGTCGAGATTTCGATTCGAAGTCTCTCATGGGAGGGGAAGACACAAGGCCACGCGCTGAGTCAGCGTCCTGCCGTCTAGGATACGAGAAACCCAAGTACCTTAGGGGAGTTCCTGAGGGTCGTACGGACCAGCGTTCGGCTGAAGGAGAAACCCGAGTGAGGGGCCTGCTTGTAGACGTAAAGCACGTCGCTTCAATCGCTAGAGCGGACATCTATGTTCTCCCTCGGATGCATGTTTGCAATGTACGAAGTAGTACATTATATGCTACTCAACATGATAACATTTTCTCAAGTATATTATTTTACATTTTTATCAGGGAGCTAGCCTGATGCATCAGTTTATTCTAAACTGCGAAAACTTCTTTCATTTGTATTTCCCCTTGTTTATAATTTTTTGAGCAAGACAAATATTTTGAAATATTTGCAACATTTTTCATGAATATACATTTATACATTTTTTTAACACACCTTGCGCGAAAACGGTTTCTTGTGCTTGTTTTCCGTGTGCGAAACAACGCGAAGCGTGTGCGAAACATCTGTAACGATTCCCAATTGTCTTTCGCCTTGACGACGTCGTTGTTTATTATTTACAAACAATAGTGTTACTACTCTCATTTTAATCCATTTACTATTGTACAAGTAAGGTATATCTAGATATTTGATATTTAATTTATATTCCTGTTCTTGACGCATTGATTTTCGCTCATGGCGTGTTAAAATATAGTGTACGCAACACGGGCGCGAGGTGATTCCCGCACTAGTCTCTTTTGTCGTCCTCGCTACGCTCTGACGACAAACTCGACTCGAGCGTGAATCACCTGTTTCGCGCACTTGTTACGTAAACTACGATTACCTAATTGTGAAAAGTTCACAAAGCTAAAAATACTGGGGGTAGTTCCCTTTAAGTACGCCTATGTTTGAAGATCACCAAAAGCGGTGGGCGCAAACGGCGGGCGCCGCATCTGTCTTAGGTGCGGTGATCTGCCCATTTGATTTTGTCACACTACGCCACTGATCGTAGATAATCTATTCCGATGTGTTTATTTAATGTAGAATAAACTTGCATACTTTCGCTTCGTGTTCCATACAAACAAAATGTTGTAATGCATATTTTTGCTTCAAGAGCCATTTCTTGATTGTTATCGTATTGGAACGCATATACCTACCTTAGGGCATTTGTGTGCCGTGTTTAGTTTTCGCGTCCACTGTGCTGAACCGGGCTTCGCAGCGTCTCGGCGGGGTTCTTGCATCGAGGTGCTGATCGGTCTAGGCGCAAGGCCTGCAGCCGCCCACGAAACGTTTGCTCAGTTTTCTCCCATTGATGTACGATAACGTCGCTCCACGCTTCGTTCCGAGTCATTTTTAACCTACCGGTTTCCACAACACTAGAGTAGACGGGGTATAATGTACGTCATTGCATCGATTTGGCAGATCTAGCCCCCACTTTATGGGCGCGCGCGTTGCCAGGGATGACGGGCGTTTCCCGCGCCGCTGCACGCAAGCGCGCGCGCCAGTGACGTTTCCAGGGGTTAAAATAACTTATGACTGGGCGGAGAAGAATCCGGCGAAGCCCGGGGGCGGGAGAAAACAGCGATAACGCAGTGTCGGAAAGGTGGATTTTCTTCGCGACGCGCGGCCACCGCGAGGTGACAGTCCTGGAAAACACGGGGTTGAAACGGCTCGTTATCGCTTGGCGCTCGCGGGCGCAGCGCCCACGCCGAGTCGAATCGCACCGAACGGCGCCCAGCGACGAGAATAGGAAAGTAGGAGTATTTCTGGAGATGTTGAGATAACGAGGGCATAACGAGGTGCCGTTGTTAATTATAAACGGGGAACGATTTATATTTTCTGTTAGCGTCAGTTCCATCTCATGGCATGGTGTTATGAAGACAATGGCAGTTAAAGAAACAAAAAATTGTTAGGTTCTGAATCTCATTGAGTCTAGATAAACGAATGGTCGGAATCTTTTGTGTTGTTCAGTGTTATGTTATTGAGTTACGTTGTCTATAAAAAACTAAGGGAAATGATGTTTAAATAGAATGAAAAAGGGACCTTAAAAAACTTAACATGGTATCGAAGTCTGAAGTTCAATACAATTTTGCAGAGTATACTATTATAATAAATTGAAATAAAGCTATTATGACAACAAAGTACATACCTTACTCGTTCATTAAAGAAATTGTTATTCTACCACTTAACATTTAGTAGTTTGTTGTCTTGTTTTATTGTGGGTTTATTACAAAAAGTATTGATAAATGTGTATTAAATTCATTACAAGCACATTGTGTCATTGCAGGTAGATTACGTCTCGAATCCTTGTTTTTTGCATTGTAATATAGTATACTTTTCCATTGATGCTGGTGTGATTTGCCGTCTCTCTCGCGTTCACTACCGTGGCACGTAATACAAAATACAATGCAATGCATTTGAAAAGTTAAATTTAAAATGCGCCGTGCAAAAAAGTGATGGTCTGTCTCCAAAGGGCGAAAGAAGGTGCTTTAAGGCTACGTTCATTTTCAGCAGAAAGCACCGTTTCACGCCCTGATATTTTTCAGAGTTCTCTAATACGGCTTATGAATAAACGGTGTGTAGCTAGAAGTCATTAATCTAATAATATCGATTCTCTGTTTGAGTCAGAAATACCAACAAAAATCTTTCATCTCTCGACATTAGGTTAAACGCTGATCGTAACTTTTGAAGAAGTTCACTAAAACCGGCTAAATTTATTTCTTGTTGCATGATTGATTGTTATAAATGGTGCATTTTAAAATATTTTTATAAGTTGATTGCTGGAGTTAAGATGTCTTGCGCTTTGTTGGTGTGGCTGGTTCCAGTGTTTTTGTAAGTCCTACCTGCTGCGGTGGCTCAATGGCAGCATTGCGGTTACTCTACACCGTCGCTGGCCGGAAAGTCGTACGGTTCGAGACTCGAACGCGGATTTTCGATTATAGGTACATAGCTAGGATGATTCACCTTCTGTGTGGAGCAGAATTCTGGCGTCTGGCTGCTTTGAGAGGTAGTTTTTCGTGTTTTTCATATCTATATTAGGCGAATGCCAGAGCAGTTACTTAGCAAACAACGCGGACCAAGGACCGCGCGTAATCCTTCCTTTCTCATTTTTCTTCCCTCCTCTCCTCTCTGTCTGCTTGTCTGTCTGCCTGTCTGTCTGTCTCTCTCTCTCTCTCTCCCCCCCCCCACACACACACAAACAAACACACTTAGATGCAGCACCCAATCAAACACGTCGGGAGATCAGTCGAGAGCTGAGAACTTGCCCCGGCTGGGGTAGTGGCCTGCTGGGGGAGATACCTGGAGAACGAAAACCCTGCAAGGCGACATGTGTGTGGACGCCGGATCTCACGTTCCAGCGTTGGAAACATTACCACAGTATTTACTAGGCTGTCCGGGTGACTCTGCGTCCATGGCGAAGGTGCCGCCCTGAGAAAGGTCGCAGAATTGCGACCGAAACGTCGGCACCTTCGCCATGGACGCGGCGTCACCCGGACAGCCTAGTAAATACTGACTCCGGCCGCGGAAGCCTACGCTCTAACATTACCACATCTTGTGATACAGCTCGCACTACACTCACGGGACTAATGGCTTTATTAATTGTCGCACCTGGAAACCAAAAAAAATCAATCAATTGTAAGACTATTTTTGTGCTTTGAATCCTCGTGGTTCAGATGGATGGGGATCTGATCATGTGCAGTTAAATCGCTTGGCAGTTCTGCGGTGAGGGCATGCCAGTCTTATCTACGCCGCCCTTCCCCAAGTCCGAGAAGAGGAACGCAGTCGGTACATCGCTTCAGAGCCTATGAAGGGCAGGGGGTAAATGAATCCCAGCATTTCATAACATGTATTATAATTTTAACATGTATTTAATTAATTTATTGTTTATTGTATTCTTACAAAAACAGACGCGCATAGTTGTAGAGGCACGACAATGATACCTAAATCTATATATGTAATCTACGATTGTAAGATATAAATAATAATGGTGTATATACATGGCTGTTGAATTTTGTGTATACGCTCACCCACCTTCTTTGTACCGTTGGGCTTGGATTTACGCTCGGTGTCCCTGACCTTACCACGCATTACTCGTTGCGTTACATACCCTGTCTGTTTTGTAATGTAAGTTTCCAGCAGCAAAATAATGTTTGTTTTCTAGAATGCGAAGTGCGCTCACACAGCTGAAATCAAATCTTTAAGAGTAATATGTCTTCTTTTGTGTCCACGTCATTCAGTTTATTATTTCCAATTTACAGGATGATATATTACGTTAATTTATCTTTTCTTGCAAATTGACTTTACCATGAACTAAACCAGATGTGAAAATTATTTTTTAAGATAATCGTAAATCTGTGGCAGTTACGTTTCTATAAACACGTAGGTATTTAAAATTGATTGGTTCAAAAAAATGTATAATATTTATTGTGAGGATACTATGTTTGACAGAAAGATATATTAGCCAAGAAAAACGTTGATGATCGTGAACCTAAATATTCAGGATTCTGAAAATTGCTCTTTTCCGGATTACACCCACAGCGCTAAACCCCTGGCAACACTGCCGCGTTTCTTCGGGCGCCATCCTCGTATTCGAGTAGTAAACACATAGATAACTGTTACGACGAAACAATAGACAAGTGTGTTACACAACGGATAGGAAGCGTCTAAACACAAAGCGAAAGACGGCGGCGCTCGGGCGGTGACGACTCGGGAGGCAAGAGCTTGCTTACCTCTCGGCCGTCGCAGGCCAGAATGAACATGTAAACCGTCGGGGTCTTCAACCTGCGTGCACGCTCTTCTCCCGCGCTCGCGCGGCGTTGCGCTCTTCGCCCGGATGAAGAGCTGGTGTCACGTGGCCGAGCTCACGAGGGTTTCGAAGGAGACCTGTCTCCATTTGCATTTTTTTCTCATTTTACGAGTATGATTGATTTATTGACTGAGATTTTGAGCACGTCAACGGTTAAGGCCAGTCCCGTAGGTGTAGTGCATGATTTTCTCGGGCAGTGGCGGTGATCTTCCCCCGCGTGATGGCGTCATCCGGCGCCGACCTAGCGTCGGCTAGCGGGTTTTTCCCTAACCAGGTATCTCCCACCAACGGGGCACCTTCCCAGCCGGTACAAGCCCTAAGCTCCCGAAAGGTCACTCGGCATGTGTGTTGGTGTAGTGTTTGTATGGGTAAGTGTGTGTAAGTATGGGATGAGGAAAGGGCAAGGAAGAGGAAGGAAAAATCGCGCCCGATTCGTAACCCGCTTGTGAGGGTACTGCTTCAGCATTTGCGTGGTGCTCATCGGAGAAACCACGGAATACCAGATACTAGAAGACCAGCAGAACTACCGTGCTACTGCTGGAGAGTTATCATCAAACAGATTTAACAAGAAAAAATAGACGTTTGCAGACTACGGTGCAAGGCATAGATTAATGCAACACACATTAAAATCACGCGTAACTGAAACTATACGTCCTAGGTCCCTGAAACCAGGTTTTCGTTTCTCCGAAGGGACACAATTTTTGAGGAAACTTGTGAGTTTAAGTTGTGTGGATATGAGTTTGGAGGACATGCGGGCAATGATTTGAAATATGCGGGGGCAGCTGGGGAATAGATGAGGCTTAGTTATGTCTGTATGTGAAGTAGTTTTCTTCAAAATGAGACCTTTTTGGACCTTGCATAAGTGCTTCTGGTGACCCCTATTCGTAGAATGGGTTGGCAGTTAAGGCAGAAATTTGGAACTTAAATAAAATTATATTGAAGGAATAGAGACGGAAATAATATTCCACGATAATATTAAAGTGAGTATTTGATTTTCTGTGAAATAGAAACTCAACCCTAAGTAATGCTGCTGTTACGCACAGTTCAGGGGATGTCTGTTCCAAGTCAGGGTCCACTATCAATCTATTTTTAGTTTTAAAACAATTTACAAAGTGCAGAATGTTTGCAGGGGTTCAGCAGGTGCAGTTAGTATATTCTTTAGGCAATTCTCCATCGTGCTGCCAGGTATTGTGTTCAAAATTTGCGTTTCTTGTATGTTAAACGATATCCGATTCCTATCTTGAACTATAACGCCCAATGTGAATTTTTTCTCGATCTGAAATAAATGTGTTTCTCGGAGATACTCACTTTGGAAATAAACTTTAATTTTGGTGGCTGCAACACAGGTGCATTTGTGTAGTATAGAGACAACTGCTTCCGGTGGCAAAGGAAATTGCCAGAACGCAGCACTTCTTACCCAGCCTTCATAAAATCGTGGAGAAAGAATGAAAATCGGACAATAAAGTAGATTTCGAAGAACGTAGAGATATTTAACACCAAAAATATGTTCAGATGTAACTTTGAGTGACTTAGCTGGTATCCATGAGTGTGTTTGTAATATATAATGTGTATAGTACAAATACTTCTGATCCCTGAAAGTTTTCGAAGTATGAAATGAACTGTCTCCAGTATGAGCCATACCTTCGGTAAAAACGAACGTTCGCAAAATATACGCAGAGGGCGTTGTGCAGGCTAGCTGATGACAACACAGGAAGTGACAGTGGCGCTCTTCGGCTGAAACAGCGGAAGGGTCTCTTGTCACGGTGCCTGTGTAGGGGCTGGGGAGAAAGGAGAAGGGTGAGAAAAGGAAGAAGCAGCGTCGCGAGAGCGGTACATCACAGCCTCCAGAAAGAGACAGGATAAAACCGATAATGCGATGCG
Source organism: Gryllus longicercus (assembly GCA_038098605.1). Taxonomy (NCBI): domain Eukaryota; kingdom Metazoa; phylum Arthropoda; class Insecta; order Orthoptera; family Gryllidae; genus Gryllus; species Gryllus longicercus. Next base: position 257,153 of record JAZDUA010000966.1, read on the forward strand.
CCGTTGAGCGTTTTGCTTCTGTATTCCTTATTCATTCAAACTTAATGCTCTGTAAAGTCATAGACAAATTAGAATGTGTTTCGTAGTGCTGAGTGATGGCTTTTCTGAAATTGCTTAATTGAAAATTATTCTATATTTTTAAAAGTTATATAATAATAAAATAATTTAAAATAGAAAATTGGTAGGTGTTAAATATACTGCAAACATTCAAATTTTAAGTAAATGTTTTTGTCTTATTCACTTGGAATTAAAACTAATTATGCCAGAACAGCACATACTTTCTCGCGATATATGCAACTTTTGCAATTTTCAAATGTTCAGAAAGTTTAACGAAACTGAAATCTGCTCCATTTTTAAGCGCCCTTAGCTGTGTCTAAGGAAAAAAATAAAGAAAAATATTCGGAGCCGTTTTTGAGGATTTTTAAAATAAATTACTTCAAGCAAAATTTACGCGAAAATTCGTTTACAAAATGTACATGACATTATTTAAATATCTAACTTTTGCGTTCTCGACATAATTCGTAAGAACGGAAATTATTGCAATCGTGCACCGGAAATCGAAGATTTTTCAACAGAAATACTAATATTGTCGGACCCTGGTGACGAAAAAATCGATCAATCTTGTTACCGTGGTAAATCACGTCCTCTAGCACGGTGTGTTGTCACAATTCATGTTTTATGGATTATTGATATCGAAAAATCCATTGATGGAAATTCGTCTGCCGTCTGTCTGTGGTCAATGCTAACGCCTAAACCATTCAGACGATTCTTTCAAAAACGGCTCCAATTTTTTTCTGTGCAAATCTAAGAGTAGGAGAAGGTTTTACTATTCTATGATATTATGAAAGTCATATTTCAGTTTTCTACTAGGAGGACCTAAAAATTGAGAAAATATGGAAAAATGCCTTTCAGACGCCGAAAAGAAGCAGCTGGGAAGAGGGTGAGACAAAACCGAAATGCTAGCATAGACAAATAGATTAGGAAACTGGACCTTTCAGTATCACCAAAACTTTAAGTTTCATACTTTCTCTTGCTACATTTGTCCCCTAATTCGTAATAATTTTCAAAGATGAGATTTTGTGGATGTAACTTATTACATGTATGTGGCTCTTACGAACATACGTTGCTTCATCTTAGTTTTCAAATCATACATCCGTTTCCTCATCTCTTTCTCGCCATCTTTCCCCGAGTCATTTTCATTGATGGTAAGAAGTGAGTATATTTACTATCTGGTTTCTCCAGTACTTTGTGGCCACTACTGTAACAGTGTTTAGTGAGTATTGGCATCGTGCCAGATTTAGCTCTTGTTTATAGATTTATTTTTGTTTTTTAATGTCACTACTGGCGGAAAAATACCTACTGCAAGTGCGACTTTCTCGGACATGAAGTACTTTTCAATCGCAATCGCTAAACTTCATTCTGAAAATAATTCTGACATATAGTTTTTGACTTAATTAATTATTAGTATTAATAGGCATGCATGTAAGATTAATTAATCCTATTATTTTGTTTACTTTTGTTGCATTGAATTACATAATAATATTTAAGAAATAATAATAATAATTATAATTCACAAATTATTTTTCAATCAAATCTTGTGAATTAAAAAAAATCTTTAAATTGATCATATTTTTTGTTTTCATTATTTTATTGCCTCAAAACGTTGTTTGAACTTGCAAATTAGGTGATTGATATTTACGTAAACTGCTCCAGGATGAAGGTCTCTCAACTTGATTGTGGTTTTCGTCCTCTTTCTGCGGCGATCCTGAAAGCGAATGCTGAAGTAGTTCTTTGCTTCCTGACTGTAACAGTAGTTTTATTTCCCCCAAACATAATCAATGTAAATTTCATTTTTGACGAAATAAATTGTTATTGTTATTCATATTATTACTATAAGAATCATGGTAAAGAGTTATTGCATTTTATAAGAGGTTCCAAGTTTTTGAAACAATAAAAATAATAATAATAATAATAATAATAATAATAATAATAATAATAATAATGATAATCTATTAACTTTAATGAACAGTATAAATTGCATTTCTCGTTTGGGAAGTGTTTATTATTCACACGTATGCCGGAAAATATTTCAGTTTCTCTCTCTAAAATTGGAAACTGGACCTAAACCACAATCAAAATCTACCTCACTACCTCAAATTTGTTATTCTTTCATTCTAAATGAACAACATACATAATTACATAATTACGTGTCAAATTTGATTTAAATCAGTTTGAGATTTCAATAAATGAAATTGGAAAAAAAAATCGAATGAGCTTTTAAAAAACGTATAATACTAAAAGTAAATTACAAATCATGAATACTTTTTATAACTTTAAATTGAAAATTATGGGAGGTTTGTTACTTTACAATCAATCCGTTTAAAATGTCTGTGCATGTAACTTGAACATTTAGCAGTAGTTATTAAAAATTTTACGTTGATCTTCCGACTTACTTTGTAGTTTTGTTTCTTACTTTGTCAATTTCCAATGCGTCTGCTCCCATTTCCTTTATCTCGCCTTATCTCTCCCTATTCACACACCCAACTGTCATGTTTGCTTTCTTTTACGACCCGCAGATCACTCATTTGAGACATACGCAACGCAATTTGCATTACAAATCGATTACACTTAATTCTAGGATTCGTAAATATTGTATTATCTCGCCGTTACTCCCTACATCTAAGAAAAAATCGAACATTTCTTGTTTTTTCCCTCGAAAATAGTTATTTTTTAATACGTGGAAATATCGTCATTAGAATGCATTTTCACACGACTGAGTTTAACACTGAGCTATCTTTGATACCAGTTCTACGAAGTGAATCAATCTCATAAGGTTCATGTCTTTTCTAAAATTGTCCCAATTTCATTCAAAATTTGGAGAGAACTATTCATAACCTGAAAAAATGTTATCATGTTATAGACAAAAATCAAATTTTGCAGACCAGATATCGTTAAAAAGAAATCTGTCTTTAATAAAGTAGAACCATATCATCGAAAAAATTGTACCTTTTTTAATTTTCGAAAATTTAAAGCCTTTGATGAAATTTGGACCTGAAACATTTTTATAAGCGTTCTCTATTCGAGCAAAAAAATATAGAATAAATATAAAGCCATTGAGAAAATTTTGAAAATGTCCTCAGGGCTTCAAGTAATATTACTCCGAAAATGAAAAAAAAAACAGCCCCTTGCGGTACTTCCGGCGTGCGTAATTTGGTAGTATTAACTCTTACAGCAAAGGAGCGAATTACAAGGAATTATTTAATTATTTCGTGCGAATAATTGAGTATTCCCAATTTTTTCATTTTATGATGTAAACCTGAGTGCCAAACTTGATCGAAGGCCTTACCACATCAAGAAAAATGGCTAGTTTCTTTGATGAAATGAAATCCGCTTGCTTCATTTTCCGTTGATCTTAAAAGCTGCTGAGTGGTGGATTAATGTTTGCGGATTCCAAATTGTTCTTTTCCAATTATGGAATTTTCCTTCAGAAATGTATCTCCCTTTTTTTGTTACTGAAATTAAATCATATTTCAAACAATTTTCCTGTATAAGGTAAATTGTTCTGTTGTCTGATAACAAAATGTCATCCTTGCCTGATTTGCTTATCGAAATTATTATAGCTCTTTTCCATACATCCGGGAAATAATTTAGATTCAAGTCTGCGTTGTTCGGTAATTCCTGCGTTTGTTGACTGTGGAAGATATTTTAAAATATATTTAATAGTTTGATCTTTGCATGCTTATTTTGTAAGTTTTAATTTTGGATTAGGTGACGTGTTTCAGCTGGAAATATGAATTTTGTTTTTTCGAGGAATTGTTGAGAGCGGCAGAGACAAGAAATGTTCAATTTGCCTATTTAGATTATAATTTCGTATTTATTTAAGGTAAATGTCTTCTGTAAAAGTATCCAGCCCACGAAAATGCCGTTGCTTTTTGTTTATCCGTTAGAGCGATTAAATTTTGTGCTACTCAAAAGGGAGGTAAAAAATATTTATTAGCGTAGACTTTTTTCCGAGGAAAGACTCGCAACCGAGAGCAGAAAGGAAAACGAGAAACATATTTAAGAAACAGCGCGAACATTCATCTTACATGAGCATTTTCTCGGTCTGTTCGCCTCTCGTGATTCGTGTCAACGCTCAAGAAGACCTGAAGGTGGGCGAGAGTGGCGGGGAGGCGAAGACGGGGGCGGAGGCGGGGCCGAGAGGCCGAGGGTAGGAGCGGGGTCTGTAGCTGGGGTAGTTATCGATTGAACTGATTCCCGCTTGTAGTCGCACGCTTGTTGAACCCGATGAAGTGCCGGCTGTTTCCGTCCTGAGCTTTTGTTGTCACGGAGTGATATACTGCAAAGTAACGGCTGGGGAATGGCACGTAGTGTAACCGACTGCGAATAGCCAAGCGAGTTCATTAAATACTTTGGGTTAATGAAGGTTTGTGTGTTGTGTGAAAGAAGAGGTTTAATAAGAGGTTTTCATTTCTTGCATTCAGCTGTTACGAAAATGTTGATTTCACTCCACGCAACTGCTCTTGAACAGATTCGGAGGATGTAGAATGAAATATGAATACTGAAGTGTTTTTTCATTGAAATTGTGTTATATCTATTAAGTTTATTTTTTATAATTCTTTGCACTATTAAAATCACATATGTTTCCGAAATGAAAAGTTTTTGTTTTTTTATGTAATGCAGTATCTTCCAAGTTGTCTTAAGTGAATACTACTATTATTTTTGTTTGATTGAGTAAACAATTGTTTGCAAACGATTATAAAAAAGTGATATGGAAAGGAAACATACCATATTTGTTTTTATTATTCTTTTAAAATTCATCGCATGGATTAATTTCCTTGTTTTCCAATTATGCGTACAATCTATGTTACTAATTTGGAATATACGCGTAAATTGACAGTACACTAAGCAGTTGCTGGCCAGGAGAGTGGTGAAAATAGTTTCATTAGATACTCAGACAGTCGGAGAAAATTAAAAAAACAACAGCAATGAAACAGTATCAATTTTTTACTAAATATACAAATATTTGATTATGTTTATCCGCAATTTCTCATATCTGATGCTACGACTATATTCTCATATTCAGTGCGTCACTGCTTACGAGGCAGCTGACGTCATGCGACGAGGGAAAAAAATACTTCGGTATTCACGTGTGCCGTTTTAGAACAACCAATTGTTGCAGCATCAGCACCCCATTTTCAACACACACGACTACATGCAACTGCTGGTCATTAGTATATCCGTACTATACTGACATCTGAAGAAAGGCCCGATTTATATCTTTACGTACTCTGTAGAAAGAATGATAAAAAATCGTACTAAAAGGTGAATTACAGTGGATTTTGCTTGTGATTGATAAACCAACCCGAGAGTCAGTCTGTATCGATTTTTCTAACAGTTGTGTTTTATTACCTGACATTGATAGCGTACGCTCGTACATTATTACTGATGTACGATACATATTGATTCATGTGTTTTATCACAGAAGATTGGACTACTCTGAAGGCCTTTTTGCATTAAATATTTCTTCATGATTTAACTTTGTTTTCAACATGTTGCAGCTTGTTGCATTATTATCACGAGCGATAATAAGTTTTTTCAGACCCAAGAAGTCATTTCTATCAGAACTGCAAAATGTTAGCTATTACCATGCGTACCAAATTTAGAATTTAGTGGATAACTCTTTATGCGGTGTGTGGTCTTATGTTAGAGAATTAGAAGACGTTTCTGCATTGAAAGAAAATGTCACGTTCACAATCACGAGTTGAAACGTGTATTGAATTCTTGACAAATTCGACCTACTTGCTTTGCTACAGTTCTATTATATTGAGACACAATGGAATTACCATTTGGTTGTAAACGCTTTTATTGTCTTCCCGTATTGCCTCCTTATCTAACAACACTGAGAGCTCTGAAAACTCACTTTGCGACGCGCCAGTACTGTTTTATCTTCTTCTGGTATTGGAGGATCCAATGTTGTCCAATGCTGGACTGTAACGAGAAATATATTATTATTATTATTATTATTATTATTATTATTATTATTAGGCACTTCGAGAAAGTAGGTTTCCCTTCGTCATCAACAAAAAGAAAACACAATTTTATGGAAAAACTTAATTGTAACGTATTCAGCATATATTGTACTATTTTTTTCAGACAACCGCCAGAATTGAGATATTAGTAATAGCCTGTGGTCAACATTTGTATCTCTGTGTCGTAGAAATCTGCATCGTTTGACAGGTACCAGTGTTTGACAGGCACCTTCAGGTCTCTGTCACTGTGCCACGAGTAATCTGACCGAAAAGGAATTTCTTGAGGTAAGGAAAAATGAAAATCGCTTGGGGTGAGATCCAGACAATAGCTGGACACATACGGCTCGGTTCACAACAGATCTTCGTTAGCAGTTGCGTTGGGATGTGCTTGACCATCCATCCCATGGTCCGGATCTCGCCCCCCAGCGATTTCCATATTTTCTGACATCTCAAGAAATTTCTGTTCGGTCAGCATTATGCACATTACAGTGACGCAGAGTTGCAGACGGCTATCAAACAGTGGTCTATCCCTGGTGGCAGAATTCTACTACACAGGGATACAAATGTTGATCCCACGGTATGACAACTGTTTTATTTCTGGTTGTGATTAGTTGGAAAAGCAGTGCAACATGTTCTGTATCAGCTACAATAAATGTTTCCCATGAAATTGTGTTTTCTTTTTGTTAACGACCAAGGGAAACTTACTTTCTGGAAGCACCTAGTATTATAGTGCTATTACCGATATATTTTCAAATTATTTCATGAGATCTGGGAGAAACAGTAAATGTTTCCACAACAAAATATCGTAGGTTTTAATTTATCAAGATCATTTATTCCTTTCTGTGAAGTTATGGTGAGTGAAGTTACGGACCTTTATAATATACCTGTACGTAAAAGTTATTTTATATCGTCGCAAAGTTTTCATTCCATCCTAACTTGTTTTTAATGCGTCAAATCGTATTACCAGAGCCCGAAATGGAATAAGTTGTTTTCGTTCTTCATTCGTTGGATATTGGGGTTAATGAAGCTTTCTGGATGCGAAGAAGTCTTCAGGAATCGAAAATATGCGGGTTATCTTGGGATGATTGCTGGCACATACGTGTCATTTGTTGGTGAATTCGAAAGACACGCTTCGGCTAAATTCCGGCCGAATGGAAATTGCAATTTGATTGGAGAGGCCTTCACGATATTCTCATATTGCTTTCTTAGTTCGCAAAACATGTTTTCTGGCATCGGGAGCGAGCGGACTACTCGAGAGGTCACAGGAGACGAGTCAACATTTTCATTTCGGTCGAAAGCAAGTCCAGTTTCGCAACAAATTAAGAGGCAAGTTTCTGCCTCGTAATATTAATATGGAAGAGGGGTCGCTCGAGGTTGTGGACGCAGAGGAGTTGGCTCGGTAAATATCAAATCTCATCTCTTCACATGCTTGCAGCAAATATGGGAAGTAGATTGGACGAGTGATTGGGCCGTCGTTAGAGACGCAGATGGAGCGGTAAATGGGGAGGCCGGGGGCGACAGCGGCGGCGGCGGCGGAGGCGGAGGCTGTCGTGCGGAAGAGGGGCGGGTGGCAGAGATGGCGACCGCGCCGGAGGCGGAGGGGAGCAGCGGCAGGGCAGAAAATGCAAACCGCGAAAGGGGGCCCGAGGCGAACGACAGTGGTGGAGGAGGGACGAGACGATTAAGAAGAAGACGAAGAAGAAGAAGAAAAAGAAGGAGAAAAAGGAGAAGAAGAAAAGGTGAAGGCGAAGGCGGCGGAGAGGCCGGGAAGAAGGCGCAGGTGGCAGGGAACAGGAGAGGAGGCTCAGATAGGAGCGGAGAAGCACGGTGGGAGGAGGCGCGGGCGGACGAAACGGCTGCGCGATCAATAGGTGGCTTGCGGGGGAGATGTCTCTGATAAGACCATTTCCTCAATTAGACTGAAAGCAGAGCTCGTCGTCTTAGTCTTTCTGTTCTTCACTGTAAACGATAGATGTCGAGCTCGGAGACGATCGGGTTGAACTTCCCTGTTAAGAGAGCCAAAAGATTATCGGAGAGATAATCAAAAGGAGTAAAGCAGCTTGTTTATTGTGGGAAGTAGAGAAATATAGACGTACTTCGAAAACCGACTACGCGCGCGAAAAACGTTTCACGATCATTCATTTGTTGATGTCAATGAGACTTTAATGACTTAATTTTTTTGAAGCTCATTCCTCTAATTAAGGTCTGCTAAAAATCCTGACAATATATTATTAGTCATGCACACGGAATTTCCCGATATCCCTTAAGATGGCAAGGTAATGTTAGAATGGCAAGGTTATGACTAATGTATTATGTTTCTCATTAAGGATCTCGCAAGTCCGTTTGCAAAATAAAATAACTAAAAGGTTACTTCTTTAACTGAGTGTTTTCGACACTACTACTACCACCGCAAGTACTACAGCTAGTTAAATCATATTATTAACACGTTTTTCAGTGACATTGTGACTTAACATGTTTGAAAACGTTTGATGACTTACAAATAATATGTAAGTTGTTTGCAAGATATTTTGATTATTTTCTACGCTTCTGGGGGTGCGTTTGTAACATGATATAAGAAGCAGAGACATCTTTTACCATTTCGGTTAAGCGTTTTATCTTGTTATTGAATTACTTAAGATGATTTTTTTTAATGTTCAGTAATTGACATAATTCCTTTCACAAATCATTAGTACACGATATTAACGTGCGATATTTCTGGAAGTGAGGTAAAATAGTTTTTGGCAACACGGCTGTAAAAAATTGGAATCACATGTCACATGCTCACGTACAATTCATTGTGGGGTCATATGTCGATGGTATCCTTTTTCAAGACATTCTTTTATGTTATATTATTATAAACCTCTGGCTACGCGTAGTGCGTCTATTGCATATGCATTGCTGAATACTGCCTGTAAATGTTACCGAATAATTAATAGATTAATATAAATGTGTATAGAGTGTAGGCATAAGTGATTTGTTCTGTTTCTATTATTAATGCTTCCAATTGTTTTGTGAATCTAGAAAGATAGTTTTTCTCCTTGAGAACATGTCACGAAAAAATAAGTTAATGTATTCAATCGTAAGATGGAGAGACCTAATTTCTTGAAACTAATAGAAACGAAAATACATCAAATTGAAATATAATGAATATGTGTTCGTTAATTAAATAATAGATTATTCCCGATGTGTCTTCGGTTGAGGGGAAGGAAGACGTTAGCAACTTATACACAATTTTTTAATTTGTTTTACTAGGATATTAGGTATCTCTAGAGTCACAAACCATTGAAAACGGTATCTAAGATTCCGCTAAGTATAATTTCGAAATGTTTATGGTTTAAAAGGGATATGGATGTAAATATTGATCGTTCTTGTTGATTTTGTAAGTATGTATAAAGCTTATTAATGTTATTGTTTGATTAAAATTTCATTTGTAAAAATAAAATGTGCGTTATATAATCTCTTCATTATTATGTGGAAGCTCTTTTGCAGTTATCTAAAAAATATTATTTCCCTCCAAAAAATCACATATCTCACACACTTCATTTTTTTCTTACTACAACTGGTTGTCAAGCCGCCCTTTAAATACTTTTGTCAGCGGACTGTCGTCGTTGCTTATTTTATCGGAAGATATATTCGCAGAATCCATCACAGGGGAAACGCTGGCCCCTTTTATGTCGACAAATGAAGCGTGCGCTCCGTTGCTTCAAAGTTGCCTATAGTCAAGCAAAGGATTTCTCTCTTCTTGGCACATAAGGGGATGCTCGAAACGCGCGTTTGATACGCGTCCCTAAAGGCACGGTTCGAAAACGCGTAATGTGATGGGAAGCTTTCTCCGTTGCACAGTCTCAACTTCACACGCTGCTCAGTTCACGCAAGGCAAATTGCTTGTGCTCCAGATCGATATGCGAAAGAAGTTCAACCTAATTATTATTAATGTTATTATTATTATTATTATTATTATTATTATTATTAAAGCTTTTCCTAATTGTTGAGCGTATTTTAAAGCAGCAGGAACGGACTGCAGTGAGTAGAACGCCATAAGTAAATTTATTTCAAGGAAAAAAACCTGTTCACTGAACTGATTTTAACCTTTCTGGAATGCGCGGCTGAACTTTTGAAGAAGTATAGTATGTTTATGTGTGTAGTATTTGATATAGGCTCAAGCCTGTAATGAACAACGCATTCGAGCAGTCGAACAGTGCGTGAATAAAGAATCATTCTATAGAAAAAAATAGAAATAATTTCAATGGTAGAATTTTTCTATATTTTCAAACTAGTCTGCCACTAATTCCTATACTTTCTCGCATTATTTTTAATTTTCCCAATCTTCGAAAATTCATCGAGTTCAACAAAATTAAGACCAGCACCATTTTTATGCGCCCTTCAATTCTATCTGACGAATAAGATTGGGAAAAAATTGGGAAAAAATTTGAGCCGTTTGTGGAAAAAAATTGAAAGTGTTGTTGAGTCTTAATGTAAAGTAGTCTCAAAAATCATATAACCGTTTTAAACTCGCAGGGCCTCGAATTCGTCCAGATCGATCGTGGAATATCAGTTTTGGTGAAAATCGTTTGAACGGTCTACACGCTGGTGTTGACTACAGATGGACATAGTCAAACAGACAAATAGTTAACAGAGAGCCGGGCAGACACCGACAGACGATTTGCCGTCAACCAATTTTTCAGTATCAAGGGACCACAAAATGTGGATTCTGACACTAAGTGTTAGAAAAGTAATGTTATACTTATAGGAACAAGATTTATCTAATTTTTCGATATCAGAGCCCCACAATTCGGGTTTTCTGTCGATAACTCACCGATGTTTGCTACAGTATGAAAATACTTTCTCTTCACGCATAAGTGCGTAGTATTGCTAGAAAGTAAAAAAAAATGAGCTTAAGAGTGTTGTCTCAACGATAAAATAAGATAATACAGATAATGCTGCTAATATGCTTTCGATGAACAACTATAAAATATTGATGCGCATAGAAAATGTAAGAAAGCCGAGATCAGTTTGTTTGTGCTCAATGAAATAATGAAAGCTTGCATGTCCTTTTATTTTGATAGGAGAACAAAATGAAATCCTTAGCTGTGGATTAAAAGTTGTACGTAGCAACGGTTCAGAATTGTAGACGGAGGAACAGTCCGAAATCAGTTAACTTTGTCCTGTGATTTTAGCACGTATCTATTCAGATAACGTGGACGTATTGCGTGACGTATTCTTCTATAATACTATAAATAATAGATTGTATGTACGTGAGAAATATTTTCATGTGGTCCTTACAGAATCAAATACGTTGCACTCGTATCACTAAAATGGTGCTTGATACAAACGTAACTGTTTCATTGAATAACAATACAAGTTTGGAAAACGTTCAATGACAGAGAATTATGGTATATATAAAAGTCATGTATAAAGTGTCACAAAATCTGTATTTCAATGTTACATTTCCAGAAAAATATAAAGAAACTGACTGACTGAAACTGGCTGAAATAACAACACAGAACGAAAACCACCGAAGCTAGAAACGTAAAAATTAGAATGTATTCCAGTCACGATATATGTAACCACCGAGTAAATTGTTTTAACTCCTGAAGGTGTGAAGTAGCTATATTTTTAGTTTTTGTTTGCGAAATTCGAGTTGAGGCAGGGGCGAGGCAGACCGTTACAGAGGTGGCTAGGAATTACATAAAATGTTCATATTTTCATTTCTAGTCAGTGATTGTGATAAATAAATGCTTCCTAGAGTCTATTCGAATATCCTTTCTGACCACTTGAAATTCCCTAACAGCAATGATCCACGACATTTCTGAACGCTACACGGTGTTCTACTGGGAGATAAACAGTTCTATACTTTTCTCATGTATATGAATTCCCTCAACTATTAGTGGCTCATGCGCGCTGAGTCTCTGAGATGTATACAGGTCAATGCGACAGGATGGTAGATCTCTCGGAAATTGCCCAGCGTTCGAGTACTGCATCCAGCCATTGTTGCACGCAATATAACGATGCGAAACAACTGGTTTCGAAGGGCGCTCACGTCTTTGGCACTTGTACAAGTCAGTGCTGCGTGAACGCGCAGGGGACCGGCAAGGTGGAGAGGCATTCGCCATTGTGAAGGAGCATAAACGGACAGACGTGCTATTCCTAATAGACGATAGGTTAATGGAACATGGATAACTTTTCGTCTACTCCGCGCGGGCCCTAAAATGTTGACGACTTTTTACGACGGTAACAGTTAATTAAAGGAGTGTTGTGGCTCATTAAGAGAAGATTCCCATAAAAATCGATTTGAAATAATGTCCCTTAAATTGTATTCAAATATTTATAATTAGGATGTAAACGATTACCCTTTTTATTTTTAATTTTTTTGTCAATCAAGGCTCACGAATCATCATACAGGCCCTGAGTACTTATTGCCAACACGTCTTTGATAGGCGCGATGTTGTACCTCTTGTATTATAAATCTGCGTGATATGTAGGGTGCTCACAAATAACTACGTCATCTATTGCAAATACATAAGTCATTTATATACATGTGAGATTCCTAAAATAATATTTCATACTAATTGTACTGAATTGTCTTAGTGCTGAGAAAATGACATCATGCATAACAAGCATAGTATTGTCCTCATCAAGTCAATAAAATCTTTGTCATTATAACTTATTCATTACACTTAGCTCCGGTTAATTCAAAGAAAAGTATTTCGCTTGAAATTCTAATTTATATCAACACTGAAAATTCATCTTTAAGTAGATTTTTAATGATGGGATAATTTTTAATGTTCTGGATTTTATACTTGAAGAGTTTAAAAAAGGTTATTGAAGATGAGCGTGTTATACAAATGATACTACTATCATTGAATTATCATTGGTCCAATTTCAGTGACAACGTGGGACGTTTCGAGAAGTCGTTATGAATAGATGCATTTTTGAATATATCAGCGTACATGCAGTATTAACTGCTTAACTTACTATAAATACAGCAATGACTCTTTTTCTTACTTCATAAGAAGATAAAGTATTGTAATCGCGCATCGGAAATCGGTGAATTTTCGTAACTAAATCTCTTATTACTGGGCCCCGGGAACGAGAAAGAGGATACATATTTTATTTATTTATTTGTAGTTGCATCAACTACAGAGGTTATTAGCGACTACTTAGCATCATTTACATATACAAAGTTACCAGTTACATGGATAAGTCTTCCTGTGTACTTCCTGTATTACGTTGTGTAGTCAGAATCAATGTTCTTATGGAACTTGATACAGAAAATACAGATTTTTTCGGAGTCTTTCTACAACTACCTATTGAAAATAGAGATTTTTCATTGATGAAATCTGATGTTCAAAGACAGGACAGCACTCATTACAATTTTTCAAAAACATGAGGAGTTTTCTCATGCTTTTACGTGAAATTTTAGACAATTATTTACTCAAAAACTGCTTCAAATTTTGTCTTTAAAATTTCTCCTCCTATGTGTCAAAAGCCGGTAAATAATGGTGCTAAATACATTTTCGGCGTATTTTCAAAAATTGCAAAAAGTTAACATAACGAAACTACAATATTGAATATAGAGATTTTTGTCTGAAATGAAATGTGTTCTAGAAAATCAGATCTTTAAAAAACGGCACGTACAGTTGTTGACAAAACGAGAAGTTTTCGCGTAATTTCTGCTTGATTTTAATGCATTTCATGAAAAAATATTTTCTCAAAATGTTTCAATTTTTTAAAGTTGTTATGTGGGTGGAACAAGAGACCTTTAAAAGAATGGCGTAGGTCTCATTGAACTCTCTGAATCTTCCAAAATTGTAAAAGTGAGAAATGATGCAAGAAAGTATGTGCTGGTGTAGCATCTCTAGTTAAGAGATGAATTGTTTTCATCTGCGGAATTAGAAGAATATGGTTGTTACGAATTTTTCTTTCTTGTTATAATGGAGTAATATGATAAAAAATGTATTTTGTTGACTGATTCAGGTGGTGAATAATTAGAATTATTCTCGTGTTGTTTGAAAGTGAGAATTTAAAGCGATTCAGAGTATCATTGAGTTCTTGTTTTCAATTTAATGAGTTTTTGTCATTATGCTAGTAGAGTACACAGAGAAGAATATGCCATCTATAAATGTTTACGTACTTTCTGCATTGATACCGCCATTTTATATACTAGATACATATGAGTTCTTTGTCCAATAAAATAATATGCTCTGAATTCTTATCTTCAATTGCAAATTTCTTAAACTGTAATTATATATTCAGCTAGGGTATCATTTGCAAACATTGACTAGTGGCATACGATAAAGCTAATAATCGTTCATTGTTCATTGGAGAGATAGAGGATTTCCATGTCTTTGTGGCTGAAGACCATATTCAATGAAGATAAAAAGTGAATTAAAAACTATTTTAAATTCAATAGATTTTCCCGTACGTTTGAAGGGCAAGACGGAGTTTTTTTTACAATTCACGGGTCTCGATATTTAAATGCAGCTTTTTGAATACATCAGTCCTCTTATCGATTCGGATATGTCCAATATACATCAAAACACGTCTCATTCGTGGGTTTGGATTTCAGAAACATTATAATTTGTTTAAATATTATTTTTGCGTTGAATAAGATTTATTGTCTTACTTGAAAAGATATACGTGGTACTTCGTAATTGTATGAATTATGTGATCGTATCATCAACATTCATCAGAAACAAAATTGTTCACTTCAGAAGACGCGTAGCGTACTGTAACTTATTAATCTGTTAACTTAATGTTTTTCACAGTGCCTACATGCTGAAAAATTCTTTCACTTTAGCTGGGATGCTAATTGATTCGTGAAAGCAAAGATGTTTAGCGAGATGAATTGGGATCATTAGCATAGACTGGCAGTATTACAACCGCACTCTACAAAGAAGGCAGACTATTCACCGAATGCATCTGTGAAACCGTAAATTCTTCGTGGCAAATTGCACGTGAAACGTATGAGCTCTGTTAAGTTACTTGTTTAGTATTTGTTGACACGGTGCTATGCAATCAGAGGTATTATGTACTTCGTGTTGAATGACGTTCGTATATGTGGTTGTAGGGCCTTCTTGGCCTGTGAAATAATCTTCAATTGCAATTATATTTTATTTCATTGTCATAATTAGTTTGGAATTGTGGGAATTCGAATATGGAATTAAATATCAAAGGATACCCAAAAGTGCTGTTTCTGTTTTTTCGTTATAAGTTTAAGCGTCATTACATTTGACTTGCCTCATAAAATTATGAATTTTTGGCGAATCCAGTTTGAGTATGTTCGTAATATCCCAGCATCTGTCTGGAGGAGAAATCAGCGGTCGGCTGCTCTAATCGATAGTGTTTTGTGGAATCTCCGATCAAGACCGCGTCCTTTTCTTTCTCTTCCGCGTCATATCATCTCCCCTACATAAACTTACATGCACTGCACCACTACCCATGTCGGGTGACCTGTCGGGAGCTTAGAGCTTGTCCCGGCAAGGGCGGTGCCCTTGTGGGACAGATACCTGTCAAAGTAAATACCCCGCACGCCGACGTGGAGGTCGGCACCGGATCTCACCATCCACCGGGCGAGGAATACCGCCGCCTCCCACTTTATAAACATTCACCACACTAACGGAGTTAATGACAGCTAATAACTTGCCCAGAAACATCAATCAATTATTTAAGTCTTAAAATTCCTAATTATCAGCAATAACACGCTCACATTTTTCTCCTACTGTTCGACCTGAAACGCTTGGGAGAGTCTGAATTGTCTTAACACTTTCATCATCACACATTGAATTCGTATAATGCTAAGATGAGCCGATATGTAGGCATAATAGAAAAAGATTAAACTGTGACTGTGTAACGATTCGTAACTGTGAGAAATGTAGACTTTAAATCTTTCCGGAAACTGTTGATTTTGTACAAATTCTCAATTATTTTGAATTAAATCAGAATGTGACTCCCGTACATATTATTAGCTAATAAATATATCAAAATGTTTCATAAAACGATTTATATCAGTAATCAGTTGTAAGTAAAGAAATCAAAATCTTAAAGATATACAAATCGGAAAGGCCTAAGCGTCGACGGTTATGATATCAACTTACTAAGCAACTGTTGCCAGAAGATATTATTAGACTTTAGAAAAGAATATTTATAAAAATAGTCAAAATTATTTTAAACTTATTTTTAATAATTGATACAAATTTACATGAATTTATTTTTATATCTGTAATAGTTAACGCATTTTGCGTAGCTGTGCCTCAGTAACGACATTTTTTATATGGTAAAAAGGTCTTAAAACATCATCCATTACTATTGGTAAACGTTTTGAAAGCGAAGAAAAACACGTCTGTGGCAAAATTTACAGTGTATTATACGCGCACGTTTTCTTCAGCCCCGGTATATCTACCCCACTCCTTTGCCAACATCAGTTGAATGAAGAATTGATGATAGTAACGAGCGTTACAGACAAAATATGATAATTAGACATGTTCGCTGCCATGTAATAGAAACTATTTTGCATCGAAAAACGAACTACAAATTTGATACAAAATTCCATCCGTCAAAATAACCAAACTTCCCACTCCCCTCGCAACTACCGAAGCGAGGGCTCAAGAAAACGTGCTCAGATAATATCAGTACTATTTAAAGTGTAGATATACGAAATAAATCATATTACAGTCAATAGTTAATCAACTATAATCATATTTTTGTTATATTTTTAGTATCCTTACCATACTTGTATTTTCTGATAATTGAAGAAAAAACGCATTTTATGTTTTAGTTCCGATATTTGTTTGATTTTATATATTACTCTTATTTAAACTGTATGCATTTCTCTTGTTTAAAAATCAACATCTTACCGAAGTGACTTTGGTATTCCACGAATAAATATTAACATAGACATTCAAGTACTAATTTTTCTTTTCCTCTTTTTGAAACAAGTTCATTTAATTTGGTTCATATAATGCATTGCAATGTTCAAAGGCAAATGGTAGTTGTAACTGACCATTGTCTGACTCATGACTTCGGCATTGCGATATTTTGCTTTGCAATAAGGAGCGTTCCGTGTAATAGAAACACATCAATTCTTTTATATTTGTTTTGTAGTGCTTTTATACCGTGAAACAAATTATCCATAGGGTATGGTATTATTTGAATATGATGGTGCATTGAAAATCAGGAGTTGCCTTTCGAACCTATATGCGAGAGAGGGAGAAATATAGCCGAAGGCGATGTGGAACTAACAACACACGTGCGTTAGTAGATTGCGGTCAGCCAGACTCGTTAAATACGGCCTTTGTAGTTGCAGGAAACCTCTTGTGCAAATGCATTTACGGATTTTCCGTCCCTTTGCTATTATGGGATATTTGGAGCGCGCTTGCGCGTATGCACAGCAACCGCGGTATGCAAACTCGCCCGAATTACATTGACGAATGAAAGGTGCGTGGTGAATGATGGCGCTCCGTAAACGCCTTTGCCGGGCGTCCAGAAGGCAACGATTTTCTTGTGAGAGGTACGAACCAGTGGCGCTCATGGGGCTTGAAGCCAATGATAAATGTTCCAAAAAATAGCTTTTACCAATTTTTTAAGCCAATGAAAGTCATGCAGTATCACAAGTGTTACCTTTATATATATATATATATATATATATATATATATATATATATATATATATATATATATATATATTAACTATAAGTGAAATAAAAATACAATTTTTATTCAGCATAAATGAAATATTCTTCATAAGACATCGTCAAATCGGCTGGTGAATATACCTGTACCCGTCACCCCCAAGAAAAATTCTGAGTGACCCTCTGATAAGAACGAATGTCCGAATCTTTGAATAAGGAGAAGAACTAGTGGTGCTTCAAGAGCACATACTTTCTCGCATTATTTCAAAATTTTTCAAATCCAGAGTTCAATGAAAATGAAAGTTACGCTCTTCTTTTTAGCGTCCCTTGTTCATGGGGGGGGGGGGGGGCGAAATTGAAGAAAAAATTGGAGCGGTCTTTGAGAAAATGTTTTTTATAAGTTGCATTCTATTCGTTTGAAAAGAAATTAACGCATCCTTTTTTTAAATATTTCATTTCTAGAACATATTACATTTAAAACACAAATCTCTGTTTTCAATTTTGTACGTTTGCATTGTTAACTTTTTACTGTTTTCGAAAATGTACAGAGTTCGCCAAAATGGGACTAGCACCACTTTTTATTCCGTCCTTTGATTCAGTCGAGAAGAAAATTAAAAAAAAAAAAATTGGTGCCGTTTTTGAAAAAATAATTGTTTAGCAAATATTTCACGCAAAATTACGCGAAAACTTTTAATATTTTCAAAAAACTGTACATGACCTTATTTTAAGATGTCTTTAAATAACAGATTTCATAAAGGAAAAAATCTCTATCTTCAAGATTGTAGTTTCAGAAGACGTGGAGTTTTTTAAACTTTTGCCATGTTCGAAGAATCAGGGATTTCAACGAAAATGAGACATGCATCATTCTTTTAAGTGTTCTTCACGCTATCCGGGGACAAAATTGAATAAAATTTTGGAGCCATTCTTGAGAAAATTTTGAAAATGTTGTTAAGGTTTGATGTAAAATATGTTTCAAACCCAGAGGCTCTTGAGTTCCTTTAGATCAATGGAAGAATATCAATTATGTGATGAAGAAAATCTGTGGAACGGTTTTGGTGAGATCGGTTGAACGGTCCACAGACGGACAGACGTTTTGCCGTCAGTGTTTTTTTTTGGGGGGGGGGGTATAAAAGACCGACAAAACCTTGATTCTGACTACACCGTGTTAGAAATAGAAACAAGATCTATCCACTTTTTCCTTACCCGGAAATAAGAGAGTTTTTCGTATCCTCACTTCAAAATCCGTATTTAGCAGAGCATTTATTTATCACAAAGGTGAGCTATGGCGGCCTACGTCGAGAATGAATTTGAGAGGTCGATTACCATGGCAACGTCTAGTAAATAAGACAATCTGCAAATGACTGTTGATACAATGGCAAAAAGTTATTATTTTTCGAAAACAGAACGTTTTTAACTTATTTATTGTAAACATTTATATTAAAACACAATTTGATTTATTATGAAATGTTATTCCTGGAACTGATACGTCTTCCGTGCATTGAGCACTCGTGCTAGGAATTTCAATAGAAATTGTAGTAGTTTCAACTGGAACTGAAGGACAAATCTCGTTTAGGAAGATCATCCTAGCTTCTTTGTTTTTATACTCCACCGAATTTTCCAGGTATCCTACAGCTACCTTTGAACGTTTCCACCCACCACGTCTTTAATAATTGTTAAAGTTGCCACAGCGTCTGTAATATCATGGCGGAAAACTGCCTAAAACAATGTTTAGTGTACTGATTTGCATTAGATAATTTTAGAAACTGTGCAACTGAGGTAGGCATTTTATCAAAACTATGAATACCAAAGGTTGAATAGTTCACTTATTGTTTTTATAATATATAAAGAACTTGTCGTGACGCATGTATTCTGGTCACATAGAAACATTCTTTCGATAAAGATGTACAGGGTTAATTACATCACATTCCGCAGTCACAGTAAACATTCTGCGAACGCTAGTTTTAGTATTTTGAAGCATAATTATTAGAATAGAATGTCTGCCCCCAATATCATTTGTTCTCAGGTTATACAGTTCTTCTCTTCTTCATGTACCTGCGACACCAATAATCAAAGCCACCAAAATGCACCATATGTGGAATCTTAACTCTACAAATTGAAATTTCGTGAGAAAGAAGTATTATATTATTTACCTTTCTTCATAAATACACGTCATGAGGTACTGACGCCATGAATGTATTTATCTCATCTTTTGTAAGAATTTTCGATTTTTTAGGTTCATATTTTTTTGACTTGCGCTTCAAAAATGATTTAACTCTGTGATAATGCCCCCACTCTATTTTCTTTTATTCTTAGGGTTGACTTTAGCATTGAATATTTGCTCCATAATGTTGTCGTTTCCCTATCTGGGACTATTGTACAAATAATGTTAGTTATCTTACTTAAATTAGCTTTACTTATGAAAGTGTAATACCTTTTCATAGAGATATGCCAGCATAGATGTTTCATTTACCACGCTTACATGTTACTCTCTTTTCCATTTTAAAAAGTGTTGATACTTTCTTTCGTATGAATCCTTTGATTTTTGTGGAAGTAAACTCTCAGTAGCAGATTCGGCTTCCTCAGTTATAATATCTGGAATATCGCACTCCATACTTATGAAACAAGTCGCCAAAACCAACCGCAAATTCTACACGCTTAATCAATTGTGGTAGTACTGAGAAATTCAGAGGTGTTAATTAGTAGAACATCTGCATCTCTACGACAAAACCGCATCGTATGAATGAGATCTCTATCTAAAATTTCAAACCTAAAATTGGGGGTGAGTATACGAAAAATAGTCGTATGCAAATCGGCCGAAATTGAATGATTTTGAACTCGGTTAGTTTACCAACCTCAGCTCCGCCTCACCTCGGTTGGTAAACACTGCATCCAAAATCATTTTTCGACCTAGATACATAAATAACTATTTTGTGTCGAAAATGCATCGTTTTCCGTCGCACAATAACAATATTTTCTATTCTTAGGAAGTAAGGGCGAGAAAGTAAAAGGTGGAAGAAGAGAAAAAAAGACAACAATAATGATATAATACCTTAAGGGCCCCTAAGCACGACGAAACTAAGTGTCCCGTGTTAATATTATATTATTAAACATACGTAATCAAACTGAATAAGAAACTATGAATAAAAATTATACTTTGCAATTTTAAAAATTTGATATTCAAATCATATCATACGTGTAAATATAATTTAAAATAATTGACTTAATTTTTGTACGGCAAAATGTTTAAAAATGTTCTACTAAAGTTTTCCTTTATTAAATTTTTTGTATCGTTAATAAAATTTGTAAACTTGTTTTTTCTTATTTGTGGACTAATATAAAATGTTATTTAAAAATATTGGGGAACTCTCTTGAGCGTGGATCCTAAGCATGTGCTTAGTCTGCTTATGTATTAATCCATCCCTGGTGGTTAATTAGATGTGAACAGTATTTACATTGATATTGAGTCACGTGACATGCACATACGAAAAGTATCATTTACTCAAGTGGAATGGGAGAACGGACGAACGGAAAAAGTGACGTTTTTGAATCTGTAGTTAGTAATATAATATACCATACGCGTGTAAAGAATATTCTTTGTAAACATATACTTTATTAAAAAATAAAGGTTAAATAGTAATTTATTACATAAGATAGTATTTTTATCATGAGTATTATTTATTTTATTCCATTTATTTCAATAAAATACAAAATACAGAAAGTAATGTTAGGTTACGCCATGTTAAATAATTTTAGGTGTCTGTGCAAGGATTGCCCATGAGAGTAGTTTGCTAGAGCTTATAGAGCTCTCTAGCCTTGCTAGAGTCCGTAGGATCTCCATAGTTTGCCCCTTTGGGACGCCCAGAAGAGTAGTTACAAGATTTATAATCCGTAGATGATAAGTAGTTACTTAAGCTACATATCAACCATTACGAAGTGAGGTTGATGTACTGGTTAAAATTTGGGGAAAAGCAACAAAACTATAACGTTAAAAAGAACATTGCTTCTGCCTAATGCAAGGTTTGAACGAGTAATTCTTGTCCTTACTCCTGCAATGAAACTTGGAATACTCGAAGTTGAAAATGGGTGTCAGTACCATTATGTTTCGTATGACGGCACGTTGCAATGGTAAGGAGCCTAAGGAGCTACTATTAACGACGTGTCATGATCTCGTAGCTGACGTTCCTGAAAATCAGCGTTATATCTACGAGTAAATACTGGTGCTTGGGATTCTCGAGTTGCTTCGACAAACGCATGTCGCCGTATGTGGCATTGAGCAGATTCGTGCGGGTGTCCTGGTGGGCAGTTATTGTCATGCAGAAATCGCTCCGGGGAAGGTGACAGCCCTCGTCACACATCTCGCTGCTGCATCGCCCGCCGGGCAAGAATGCCAGGAAGTCATAAGGGACGTGAGCGACTTCCTTCGCGCGCCTCCTCCTTCTCCTCCTCGTCCTTCTCCTTCTCCTCCTCCTCCTCCTTCGCCTCCTCCGCCACCGCCTCCTCGTCCTCGTCCTCGTTCTCGTCCTCGTCCTCGTGCTCGTCCTCGTCCCTTTCCGCCTCCTCCCCCGCTTCTGCCTCCTCCTTCGCCTCCTTCACCTCCGCCTCCAGAAAGTGACGTTGCGTCGCAAGCGAACTCGCGCACGCGGACGCGAGCGACAGTACGCGACGCGACGCGACGTGTCGTTCGGCGGCCGTGCGTCTTGCTCTCTCTCTCTCTCTCTCTTGAGAGAGAGAGAGAGAGGGATGGTGCAAGGAGAGGGAGGGGGAGAGAGAGAGAGAGAGAGAGAGAGAGAGAGAGAGAGAGAGAGAGAGAGAGAGAGAGAGAGAGAGAGAGAGAGAGAGAGAGAGATGGCGCAAGGCGCGCACTTGACACGCGTGTGCCCCAGCCGGTGCATACAAACGCGGCGCGCCTCCGAGGACGCGGAGGCTTGCTGCATCCAGGAACGGCATTTCGCATACCAAGTGGGCCACATTGGTGTTTTCACCTGCGCCCCCGGCGAAGGCGCTGCCGCGTCCCGGCGGACGCAGACGGGACGCCCTCCCCGGCTTCATCCTTCCTGTCGCGTGCCTCGGCACGAGGCGGCGTGGATTTGCTTACCTTGTCCCAGGTCACTTCGGCGCGATGTTTGACCGGTTCCCGATAGTGGGTTAGGATTGCACCGATCCTGCTGCATCCCTCTATTTTGCGTGCCAACGGTGTCCTATTAGCATTTTTGTCTTTTGCGTTGTTGCCTTTTTGAGTGTGGAATACACTAAAAAAACTCTCACACAATCGTTAGTTTTGTCTTTGGGTTTTTTACTCCTACAAGTGCTAAACATTAATGTAGTGAAAATTAAAAGGGTTGTTTGATGTTACTTATCTCGTTTGTTCATTTATTTTCGTTCATTTGGTCAGTTACGCCTATCGTTTTTCAATTTGTCCGTGACGCATTTTGTCGTTAAATCGATTAAATCTACACCACTGTGCAGCTTTCTGCCTATCACTATGTTGCTTACTCTAATTTAGATCCTTTTTTGTAATTTATATATTTATATAGCATACATTAGGTTAGGTTATAAGTAGTATTTTGTTGATGTTAGTATTTTTAACTTTTTTGAGTTTTCATTTAAAAAATCAAATTTGACTTTTTCTAATAATTTCATGACAAATTTTTGAGTATATATATATATATATATATATATATATATATATATATATATATATATATATATATATATGAGGTGGTTTGATAATCAGACAGAGGAAACGTTTACAACATGCTGATATTTTGTGTTTGACTTGCTGAAATTGAAAATAAAAACTTTAAATCATCTTATTTAGAAGATTTGGAGACCCTTACCTCTCAAATGTGCCGCTACCAGATCGGCAGGCCAGCTGCATTATTTTCGGTGTAGTTCACAGATTCAGTGTACGAATTATTAATGGTGGAATGACACTTTTGGGAGGCTATCTCTCGGACTATTAGTGAATTCTTTGGTTTGCGTGTAAAGCACGGGCATACGAGTTCGATTCATTGGCACTCCCCCGGACATGGTCTGGAATGCGGGGGTTGTTTTTCATTGTTGGCGCCACGTAGGCTCCCAGCGTTGGCGATAAATTTTGGATTCTTCATTTGCCCGCCAGGAAGCGCCGCATCAACGGTCTTCTCAAATAATGGATAAATATTAATAAGTTTCCCGGCGACGAAGAATGGGGGTTGATTAGGTTAAAAATTATCGGAGGATACAGATTTCTCGAGTATTTTTTCACAAGCCGCAAATATCCCGTTATCACTGTGTAGTTTGCGCCCTTCGAAACTCCAAGCACCTCAGGCGGGATTGAAACGTGCTTTGCGGTTGAGAGGTCTGTAAGCTCACCATTTCCCGAGGTGCGCATTCTAGGAGAATTGTGGTGGCATTTCCATCCAGCTAGTCCATCTGCGCTCAATCGTTTGATCGTAGGTACGCCTTAGATGTGACACTGGAGATCCAATTACAGTATTTGTAGGACCCAGTTATTTTTGTGATATAAATTCAAGTCGTGTGCAAAGCTAACGGAGTCACTCGTCCAGCAGCAGATGGACCTGATGGTGCCTATTGTCCTCGATCAGACGCAAACAAGCGTATTCACGGCGACAAGGACGTCACACTAATCGCAGTGTACGGGATGTCTGTACGACGACAGAGATACGCTGTTGGTTCTTTGCTTGTTAAGGATGAAAGTAGTGACTGCAATGAGTAACGCTTTTCTTCTTTTTCACAGATCCTGTTGCCCCAACTACCCGCAATCGTAAGCTGTCCGACTCCGATTGGCTTCTCTTGGAGACGTTGGACAAACGATGTCAGCGACCTTTGTACACTAGAAGGTTTCTTACAATGCATAAAAGACGTCGGAAAAAGCTCACTACTCGCCTTCTGACGTTAGAGCCAGCCTTGCTGGACGATATCCAACACGGACAGGTGCAGGTACGTTCTACCGAATTAACACTTTTGGGGGTCCAAGTCTCACGTAATGTTATACATCTCTTTTGTGCGTGGTGTCGACGCCCTCGTAGTACTAACATTAGTACTAACAAGCAAAGTGACAATAAAAAATCTGATACACGACAGGAAGGAAATGTTAAACCCGTTAAAGAAGACACACGCTTATACACACTTTCGAATATACAATGTCCGTAAGGATCCTTCCTAACTATAGCAGTGCTGAATTTTCACTCGAAATTTCACTTATGAGGTATTCTCAAGTTTCTCATAAATTTTACCCTTTACTCGTGAAATAAATAATACAGTTGTTTGACAATTTAAATTACTATTAGAATAGTTAAAGGAGCTTTTACCTTTATGAAGCTCCAAAGAATAGAAAAGTATACATAAGCGAAAATTACATAGACAGATGTTCATAAATCTGAATTTTCATTGATATTCTACACAAGTATTTCTTTTAAGAATTAAACTATTTACAAAAGATTTTGCATGAAGTATAATGAATAGCATGTAAAATTACTTCAAAGTCATTCCCTTTAACTAAAGTGCATAATATTTCCCTTCGAAATATACTGACTTCTGACTTCGAAAGTTCCACTGACCTCATTTGAATTTTCTACTCCTCCTTTACTCTGCGGAATGTACACCGCGCGCCGCGCAACCTTGACAGAGCAGCAAGCGCAGGTAACGGGATTTTCTCCCCTTTGTGAAAAGTGTTGGAGCGATCTGATTGCAGAGCGAACAAATTAAACAATCCCCAGACATGAACATTATTGAGCATATCTGGGGTGCCTTGAAACGTGCAGTCCAGAAGAGATCTCCATCCCCTCGTACTCTTATGAGTTTATAGACAGCCCTGCAGGATTCATGGTGTCAGTTATTACTCGCGCAACTTTTCTTGAACGATGACCTTGATCCCACTCCCTTGTGTTGTGTGTGAACAGTTGAAGGCAAAAGCTCGCAGCGGGCGCTGATGACAACCTTCCAAGCATTGAAACTTCGTTTGGCGCAAAACAGAAGCGAGTCAAAGCCAGTTGCTTTCATAGTGCAGAACCCCTGTTCAGGTTTATTGTCAATATTGAAAGAAATGGCTGAGTCAGGTCCAGGTCCTTCAAGGTAGACACCTAAAACTCCCGAAAAAGCATAGTGGACATATCATAGCATATACTTCATTTCACAGACGTTGGCATTACTTAAAATACTCCAGTGGCCGACTTTGTAACTAATATCCCCACTCCACCCGAAATCGTCAATCCATCGTTCAAGAAAAGTTGCCCGAGTCATACCTCCAGCACTACCGAGTCCATGTCACGTCGTGTTGCGGCACTTGTGAGTGCTCGCGGAGCCCTATACGATATTAGGCAGGTGTACCAGAATTTTTGGCTCTTCGGTGTATAATAGATTGAAATAGATTCCGTGTGTTTCGTCTCCTCCGTTAACGAAAGCGTCCTGTTCTTCGAGCGGCCTCTGATAGAATGGGGCGATCCAGTATAGGGAATCTTTGAAGCGGTGGGTTCAGGTCGATCGAGATATCGAACCTACTACGCTAATCTTTTCATTACTACGCATAGTGCTGGCGGTGTCAAACAATGCCAAATTAGTTTCTTTATTTCAGTGGACAGCGAAGAATTACACGAATGTGAATACGTGAACGGTTACATTACACCCGTGCATAAATGGTGCAGCAAGACGAGATCTATGTAAAATTAAATTAAAGGATTATAGACAGAAACGATCTTCGGCGATAAAACTAAGGTGACTGATTTCCTGTGCAATTTAGTCTCAACGCTTAGCAATATTGGAATGTTTATTCACGTACACCATCGTGACTATAACGCTCTAAGACAACGGCTGTCCGTTCCAAGTAGGATTCCAGTATGAAGTAGAGCTCCGCCTTCTGCGGAAAACTGCCGTCCGCCGCTTGCGGTCCTACCTGGCGAGTGCTCGGAGTAAGACCGGGAAGGCGTGTGCCGCGTACGCCGCTCTTGTGAATCTCGGAAACTACCGGGTGAGCGGCGACCCGCCGTCGCTCGCATCGGTTGCCGTCGGGCGCTGCTTCAAGTCGCTCGCTCGTAGCGCTTCCAATACATTCGCGAAATCCAGAAGCCTTTCGCGAAGCTATCCTTTCTAGCATCACGTTCGCCGTTCTCATTAACCAAGTACCCATGTAATAAAATATTGGGAGTGAGAAAATAGCTTTGCAATCTTGTAGCACTGGAAGAAATTAGGAAATTGAAATGGAGAGGAAGATGATAAAAGAACGATTGAACTTGGTAGACATTTCTGAATTTAAAAAAAACATAATTTTTATTACAAGATTTTGTCATTAAAACCTGGTAAAATTTTGCAAATCTAAATCTAATTGTATATGAATAGCTCATAATAATTACTTAAGGAATATAATGAAGAAAATAAGGGATTGATGATTGTGCAAGTATAATTTTGATTTAAAATATTCTTTGATTTTTAGATTTGGATTTATTTTGTCAAAAAACAGTAAAAACTGTATATGACGTGTGGGGCAGAAGATCATTTTTCGCAGGTTTTCTTGAGTTCCAGAATCCCTTCCCATCATTTTAACTATAATGATGGAGGATAAGGATGAAGGATGAGTAAAAGTTAAAGATAAATAATTTTAAAAAAATAGAGCGCGAGATTAGCAACATTTGAAAAAGTAGACATTTTCGTTCCCGAGTTATAGAAAACTTATTTGCAACGGTAAACGAACTGCAGGTTTGATTTTTCTGCATTGCTAACAAAATAGTAGCTCACCCTTACCTCTACTCCTACCACTACAAGCAAAAGGAGAGTTCAACAAAACGTGCTCATACTGTCGCTACATTTACGTCCAGAAGCAAAAAAAGGGGCCATCCTGGGCATTTGCTCATTTGATAAATGTCATCTGACAATGAGTTGTAAAGTAACGTACATGTATTGTATGTGGATTTCTGGTAGTGAGCTATTGATACAGACACATGATGTACGTGATTTCTACGACGTGTGTTGTAATTTGAATGAATGAATTGAATTTGAGTGAAGGAATTAAAATAATGAGCGAGGAACTTATATTACATGCTAATTCGATAGAGTAAGTTTGTAATCATCCTAGAGGATTCAGTCAACGATAGCTGCAGGAATTCGCCGAAGGAGAAACGTAATTTGAGAGCGTAGGCTTCCGCGGCCGGAGTCAGTATTTACTAGGCTGTCCGGGTGACGCCGCGTCCATGGCGAAGGTGCCGACGTTTCGGTCGCTATTCAGCGACCTTCCTCGCATTACGCCCTGAGGACCTTCGCATTACGCCCTGAGTAGAATGTTTTATTTCATAAACACCGGAAAGAAGCCCACTCCCTACGTCATGAATCGCAGAATTTGTAAGAGTCCATACACGCGACCATTGAAACAAGGGATAGTTGCCCCAGATATGGGATGAGTGTGGCGGCAGCGCATGCAGTGAAGGGAGTGAGCCTGGACGGTTGTCAGTGGTCGACTGCTTGCAGAAAGCGCCCGAGTGTCCTCTGCTAGCCGGCAGGTAGCCGCTCGGCCGCGTAAAGTTGTTTTTCCAAAGGATGCAGAGCAGCAGAACAGAATTGTATTTATATAATTAAGATTATTTTAATTTGTTATTGTTTTCGATTGTTCTTTAAAAATTAGTCTCCGCCAAGAACAGCGTCATATCGCTTCTCATACACTATAATTGTGTGTAGGTCGTTCATGTAGTATGACTTAAGGTCCGTGAGGTCTTTCCAAGACCTCATGATGTCTGGCTTTGTAAAGAATTGATAGTAGCTACTCACACCACGTTAAAAAATAATAGTTGTAATACAATAGCACATATTTCCCGCATTATTTGCAACTTTTGCAATTTTTGAAAATTCAAAAAGCTGAAATAAAATTAGACGTGCAATTTTTAAGCATTCTTTGCTCTATTCGAGATAAATACTTAAAACTCGAAATATTGTCTACTTCTTCCGCGGCATTACAATATTTTCTCTTTATGAGAAAGTAATTATATCGCGTAGTAAAACGTGTATTGTCCGTATGATCAGAGACGGGATTTCGGATCTTTTATTGGGGAGGGGGGGGGGCAAACTTGGTCGCTATTATAAATTCTAAAATATTCGTTTATATTAATGCTTTAAGTTAATTGTGCTGCAATTATATACAATGTTTTCAATGGTGTTAATTATTTAATTGATTATTATTGAGTGTTATTAATTAGAATAGTTGAACACCAAAGTGACGATCCTCATTGTTACTTGAATTATGAAAATTATAAATTGAACAATACATTTTTCTCGGTGAATCATATCGAAATATCAAAAATTATTATTTATTACGATCACAAATGTTTATAGAGGAGAAGGTGATAATATGAGCCCTCACTTTTATTTCGGCAGTTAAGTTCGAAAGTTAATTAAATGCTTTTTAAAAACACACATATAACCATCTTCAACATTTGTGTAAACTTTATAAAAATATGAACTTTATTAACTGTTCAGAAAGAGGATAAAAAATCACTGATTCAAAAGAAGTCATGTTTGAAAAACTAGTGGTACTACAGAATGGTACAGGCTTTCTCATATTAGTTTCATATTTTCTTTGGTCTGGGCTAGCTATTCGGACTTGCCACATACTTTTGCCAGCTGCCATTTATTGCTGCCCAAAGTACATTGTTTTTTTAATTTTTCTCAATTTTTCGGTTTCCAAATACTAGAAACGAAACATTACTTTAAGAATATTAAAGAAGAGTAAAACATCGTGCAAAATGGCAATTTTCATTAAAAAATCTGGAGTAGTCTTTAAGAAAAATGGCGTTTAGGCGTTACTGTACTGTTTGAAGCACCTTTAATCAGAAGTGCAATAGTGTTTACAAATTGCTGGAAATGTGCTTATTAATGGCGTAAGAGATATTTCAAAAATTATATTTGCGTAATTTTTGAAAAAGTAAAAGAATATCTGTAGTATATCTATATATGGTATATGTGGTGTAGTATATATGGTCCTCTATACATCTTAGACGGTCAATTTCGTAATAAAATGAGAAATATTCACAACTTAATTTTTTATTGCACACAAGAAGAACAAAAGAATATTCCAAAATCAAATTTATGTGATATTAAACATTGCATTTAGCACTATCCGTACAAAATGTTTGGAGCTTTTCGAAAACTCAAAAGATTTATATGAAAAAGAGTTTTAAATTTCGCATTATCAGTAACGCTTAAATACTATTTTCTTAAAACTGACTCCAAATTTTTCAACAAAAATTTCCTTATATGACAAGGTTTTACTCTTCTTTAATATTCTTAAAGTAACATTTCGGTCTGGCATTAGGAAAACAAAATTTGAAAAAATGTTTAAAAATGTACTTTAGGCGGCGATAAACGGTAGCTGGGGAGGATAGGACAAAAATGTAAGTTTGCCAAGATCAACTAAACTAGAAAACTAACTAGTACGAGAAAGCCTGGGCCATTCTGTAGCAGTACTATTCGTACGTATATACGAAGTAATAAACGTAGTATAGAGAAATTTATGTGTTGCTGCGGAAAATGGATTTCGAGATTTCAACGGTAATACATGTTTGGGAGCCCCTGATACCTAAAAAGATTTTTGTGCACTTGTGAGTGTCAGTGTTTCAAACGACTTCCAATAAAGTTTTTCGAAATCGCAATAGTTTTCTGTGAAAAGAGCTTCAAATTTCGCATTAACAGCAACGCTTTAACGCCATTTTCGTAAAAATGACACCAAATCATTCAACGAAAATTTCCATATAGAACGAGATTTTACTCTTCAATAATATTATTAAATTAATTTTTCGGTTCTGCCATTAGGATACCGAAAAATTGAGCAAATGTGAAAAAATAATGTTTGGGCGGAGATAAATAGCAGCTGGCAAGAGGGCACGACCGAATTCTAGCCCCGACCAAAGAAGGGGAAGGAAACTAACTAGTAAGAGAAGGTCTGTGCCATCTGTAGCACCCACTAGTTCCTTTTTGTTTTGGGTCTAAAACTTTTAGTGACATCTAAAACAAAAATAGTACGAACACAAGTTTGGGTCTCATATACGCACCATATTTCGGGGTCATTTTACAACCATCGCAGTATTAAAATTCTGCAAATTAAAACTGATCTTTCTTCCGTTCGAAATTACAGATTGCAGGCATAAAAACAGTATTTAAAACATATTGTAGTTCATTAGTTAACAATTAGAATCGGTCTAAGCAAACTTAAACTATAATTAAAAGCCAAAGACATTCCTTCCAAAGCTTTTAGAACCGAGAAAACACGAACACCTCGTTTCACATCAGCTCTCATTTACAACTGAACCACAGAGCTATGATGGCAAAAGAAGTTATTAAACTAGTTGTTAAAATCGTTCCTGCTAGAATGTCTGCGATGTATGAAGGGGGGAGGGGATATTATATAAATGGTTCTTATCACTACCTCTATCTATAACTATTATAATAAACGGAAATACTCCTTCTTTTCGAGGGTTAAAATTTGAGTGTTATGAGCTTATGACTCAAGATTTTAGGCACGAAACTAATTTCTAAGTGAATGACGTTTAAGAGCAAAATGTAATTGAAAGAAGATTTATTAATGAGGGATATTCACAATAACGCTGAACATTATCCCGCGCGTTTTGTAATACTGAACTAAAGTTCATCAATTTATTAATGCATGTTATTAGCTCATCTTAATAAAATTATTGTTCGCTTAATTATTATTATATTTCTTCTCAAAATACAGAAACGAGTAAATATTTGATATATAAATTTGAAGATCCGCGAAATGAAATGTCTAAATTTATTTTTTTTAATTTGTCCCAAGATTAGGAGGGGAAGTGCCCACCCCCCTTACCCATCCCCCGCCCCTGTATCCCGTCTCTGCGTATGATGGAAGGTACCAACTGAATGGTGATCGACTGAAAAATATTTACAGAGCCTAAACAAAATTCTATTGGGAAATATCTGCTCTGAACTGTCACTGCCCCAAACTACAAGTGGTGTAATTTAGTATGTTTATGATAAAACTTGCGTTTTGTAGTTGTATTGATGAACGACATTATTTTTGGGAATTTTCTCGCCAAAATATATTTGGTAATCAGCCACGTGAGATGAAACAATTCGCCACTGCACGTATTTCAAAACATACAATCATCATCATAACATTTATTCTTCTCTACTTAATCAGACATTTGCAATCATATTGATAATTTACTAATAATCAGCTGATGTCACTGCAGTGTCTCTGACCGGGAAATCTTAAAATTCGGGCCCCTCGGGTGGCTATTGGATAGCGTACTAGTTTTCTGCGAGGCGGTCGTGTGTTCGATTCCCGGTAGGGGCAAAAATGAAGCTATAGTTTTCTAATACAAATCGTCTCAGTTTCTGTTGCTGTGTGACGAGAGAATCCCCAGGGCGGCCAAATAAGCTAGATACGGCGATGGGAATACGTCATGCTCCCCACATGCGTATGCGTTTATCCCCAGGCGTGGATAATAAATAAAATCAGAACCCAGGCCAGGGAACACCGCCAGCTGTCAAAAGTTGGATGAATCGGACCGTAAATGTCAAATACATTCACATACGTTGATGGTGTGAATTCGTAACATTCGTAAATAGTACTAGTCGTGCCCTTTTTTCTTGAACTCGGGATTACCGTTCGGCTCAGTTCGGCATAATAAAATCCGTATAGTTTTATATATAAATTCCTGCACGACTCGTGTTGAAGTGGGTGAGAGTGAATCAAAAAGAAGTGCGCAACTACATGCATACACCATACTTTCAGATATAGTTGTGTTTCCGAATCAGTGTTGACAGAACAGCTTCTAAAACTTCATACCAATTTTGAGATTTGAACGCAAACTGGGGCAAATAAATAAATAAATAAATAAATATATTGACTGATATGCTGGGGCGAGTGGCCGAGTTGTCCCCTCCTGCTAAGCGGACCCGGGGGACGTCTGCAGCGCAGTTGGCGGACCGCCAGATTCCGTACCTGTCACGGACAGCCCCATCGATACACGGAGTACCCTATTGCGCACGATTGGGTATCCGCCAATAAGCAATAGGAGTCAAAATATGTTTTGGGAGGGAACTTCAAAATTCCTGAATTCTTTAAATTCATCATGCGCACAACTTGTTCCATTACTTGCGTTATTTCTGTTCTTTTGCGTTTCTGATGAAAATACTTGTCATAAAATAATAAAATGTACGAAAATATGGTGGAATGGATGTATATTTGCTCATGGTGTGCTGAATTAGTATTAGTGTAAGGTTTGCTTGTATTAGTATTAGTGATTAGTGTTAGTAATTAATGATTTTTTTTCGTTTTTTAGGGGGTCATTCCATAAATGTGTATAGAAAAATAGCCCTTTTATTATCCCCTCCCTCTTCCTACAATTTTATAACACAAATATTTTATCCTTCAAGTAATGAATCCTCCTCTTTAAAATGGAAAGACTCATGAATTGCAATTTTAGCTGAGTAATAAAAAAACAAAGCAGTGAATGAAGGAAATAAAATAATGATTGTTGTATATGCATTTTTCTCAGAAAAATGTCTTTTGAGACACTTTTCTTGTGAATTGTACCAAAATATTTCGAAGTGGAATACTTTTTTTTGTAGTGGAACACTTTTCAAATCCCCCCTCTCCTTCACACACATTGCCCCAAAGTCACTTGTAACAAAGCCACTACCACCACCACCACTTGTACTTGAATGACCCTTAGAAACCAAATTCTACCTTTGTTAATGTATTAGGAACATCCTACATGAGATGATGTCAACTTGTTTCCCGAGTATTGTGTCATGCAGAATATTTAAATTCTTTTATCAGAAATTGGATAGTCATTGTAAACTGTGTCATATATAACTTCTTTGGACTATTCTTAATGCCACTATCTCTTTTGCAACTTGAAATTTGAGAATACTCGTCAAGAAGAATTATGGTTGGAGACCAAAGAGGCTTAAAACATGAAGTAGTATATTTTTTTGTATTTGAATTATGTGCTCCTTTCTTGTAAAATTCACGCGTCCTAATGCGACAATTTACAGGGAGTATTAGGTCAACAACAACCTAAAGCAAATAAAATACATTACTTTCTGAAAATAACATTTCATTAACAGCAACAAATTACATTTGTATAACTGTCTTGCAGATTTAAATCTACTACAATTAATATTTGTTAAACTTAGTTTTAACGTAAATCCATAGTAAGATTGTATTTATTTTTGCAATCAAATAAATCTAATATTTAAATTATCTCTTTATGATGCATAATATCACTCTCCTCAATAAAATTAGTTTGTCTTTAAGAAGAATGATTAAAGTTTTGGAACAAAATATATGTTTGTCATTTAACTGTGCTTCAATTCCTTGAAAGTAGAGTATAATGTAATTAATTATCTGATATTATATTTCTGTTAAGAAAATATATGAAAGTTGAATTATCTTTCTTTACAGTGTGTACTGGATCGTGTTTGGCAATGGCCATTCAATGCTTTCACATTGGATACTGTCACAGGCGGTTAGTATCTATTCTTTATCTACATAAATATAGAATTTTAAGTATAATTAATAATGTTTCTAATTCATATTTCTAATGTGTGTTCTAGGGCGTTCACTGCCAGTTTTATGTGTTCATTTGTTTCATTGGTATGGACTATTGGACCATTTCAATCTGGATGTTGTTAGAGTGTGGAAATTGTTTAGTAAGTATCAGTTAAATAAATCATATCCGTTTTGGATTTTTTTAACATCTATATATTGTGAAATTAAATTTCAGTATTATCATTTGAAACGCAATAAGGATAGAATGTTTAGTCTTAAAAGATTTCCTTATAGCCTTTAGTAAATTTTGTGTTGTTTTCACTACTTATTGTTAGGACCCAGGTAATTATGTACTAAAAATTAGTGAAATATGTACTTGTTATAATATTAAAAAATATGTACTAAAAAGTAAGAAAAATATTACACGTTAATTATCATTTAAACAATTCCATTTTCTGAAAATACCTTTATGTTACATATTGTTCTGTATACTTAATATAAAGACCAAAATTAAACAAAATACAGCACACAATTGTGTTATTTACAATGATCTCCATAAGAATAACAAATATTTGTTTCAAATTCTCAGAAATTGAACTTCCTTCTATTATCTCATATGAGGGAACCAACTAAAAGAACGTTCCTCATTGTATGAAGTATCTGGTGCATTTTTAAACTAGCACAGATCTTTTGGCGAGTATTTCATATGTCGGAATTGTCCCCACATAGCACTGCACAAAACCACCAATTGTTTCGAATCCTGGGGATTTTTTTTCTGTTCTTTGCAGTACTCACACGGAAAACTAACACACATGAAGCATTGATTATTCATCGAGATGCATTGATTTCATCAATGCATTGTCATTTTGTTTTGCAATATCGCCCTTATTTCAAGTCTCATTTTAAAGTGATACAACGTTTTAGAGAGGAGACTGCAGAAAAGATATCTTTGACAATGCAGAATTGTTAGTCTGGGCTCTTCCCTTTCAGAAACACATTGGATCAATGGAGAATTATACAAAAATAATTGCAGGAAAATGGATATATTCAGAAGTGTAAACATGTATTTTTTTGTAAAATATGTAAATATATATACCTTTGGCCAAAATATGTAAATATATGTATTAAAACTCAACATTTTTAGGTATTAACCAATACAAAACATGAATAGATAGTTGATTTGACTTGATAGATACAACTTCGGAAAATATGTAATTACATAATTATCCGGGCTCTAGTTATTGCATTAAAATCCCACTTAAATTTCATTACTTACATTTATCTGCATCTGAAAGCAGTCTGTTTTGTTTTTCTTTCTAATAATAGTATGCCACTTTCCAAGAATTGTAGGCACCAGCTGGACTCAACTCACTTTCATTATTGTATTGTAGCCTATAATGTTAAAACTTCATCTTGAAAACCTGGATGATTTAAGTACCTACAATAAAAATAAATTGTGTTCACCAACAATATGCAATGGGAAATGTACAATATATTATGTTATCAATATAATAATTATTAAATAAAATTTTTCAAAGCTCCAAAAAACTTTCTTTAGACATAAGAAATTAGATTAAAATCTTTCAAAATATATTTGATTTATTTTGTTTCTTAACAATAATATACCCTTACATTTTAAATGCAGAAAGTTCAATTATTTTAAGCATGCATGTAATTTACCATCTGTTTCTTCCTGTGTCATGAATATATTATGCCAAATTTGAAAGAAGAGTTGACTTTTAAATATTTAATCATTTTAAAGTCATCTTTTACATCTTAGAAAGAAACTCATATTCTCAAGTCAGTTTCAATATTTCCTTTTGTGATTGTCTTTTGCAAGAGTTGTGTAAATGTTAAAGAAAATATTAAGGTTGAAGAACACTTATAGATCATTGATTTATTGTTCATGTACTTTTATTATGGAATACTTGCATTTAAAGTCTTGTTGACATGATCACTTTGATGAATTGGACCTAGTTATGCAGTATGTAATTAACTACCATTTTACACAAACTGAGAAATCTGTATTTGAATTTAAAGAAGCTTTCACTAGAACCCCGTTATAAAAGACATCTGAGCCCATACATTTTTACCTCTTATAAATGTGAATTCTTTTAAGTGGGAAATTCTAATATAGTTTCACATATGTAATCCACTCAATGTAATCTAAAAATTTTTACTGTCATTTTAGAAGCCAACTTTTTTTGACAAATTATAATCACTTTTTGTTTAGTGCCCTCACAGTCATAATTTAAAAAACAACAATAAATTTAAGATAAATCTCTAAATTAAGATGTCTCTCTTCACAAAAATGGTGCATTGTTCAACTGATGATCAACATCAATATCACAATGGTGAAAAGCTCAATAGAAAGAAACGGAGGTGATGACCCTTGTGCTTGTGCTTTGGCAAATACTGCACATTTCACATTGTTCCTGCTCTCCTGAACATGATCAGAACATTAGCAGGAATGATCTCATATGGAGATTGCATACCTTAATGCTTTAAAAAATTAAAAATAAAAAAATTACAGGAAATGGGAGCAAATTTTTACCTTTCACAGTTGAGGAGGATTACCTCTAGAAGGATATTTCTGCAGATATGAATCTTTTCTTATTTAGCTTTTGTCAAGGTGCTTGAGAGTAAAATCAGTCAGTAAGTCTCCTGTTTGGAGTGTACAAAAAGTTGTCCTTTCAATTTGACAGTTATTGCTGGTAAAAAAGTTCCTTATATTCTCTAATTCCAATTTTCTATATAAAATCTGTGGTTCTCCTTTGCCAATGTTAGGTATACTACAGGTAAATAAAACTCTAAAACTCTTACATGCTAAGAAAATGCTAATAAATTCTGCATTAGAACTCAGAACACTAGTATTATTTCTATCAAGTGGGTATTATATAACAGATTTCTAATGTAAATTATAACATAGAATTGGGTGATATTTATTAAATTTTCCTTTGATGGTGTGTGTGATCACAAGTTAAGCCTTCAAAATTTTTTACAAAATATTTTATGTTTATGTATGGGGTAGGTGTGAGGAATAAAAATTTGAGATATTTTCCTTATGCTTTAATAGAGATTTTTGAAAGTACAATATGGAAAATGTATTTAAGATATTCAAAAATGTTCAGATCTTGAAGAAACAAAAGATTACATAAATCTATCGCATTATTGCCGTCAATATCAAAATCCAACTTTGTGTTAGGTACATGAACAGCATTTACTATATTTTCATCTCCAATTATTTTTGTCCAAAGCAGTTTGGTATCAACTGGAGCCAAATTTAGGATTGACTTAATGACATTCAGTTTCTGTTATAAAATCAGTTTTCCTCATGTTAACAGTGCTTCTAACTTTGATGAGAAGAAATCTGGCATTCTTGTGTTAACTGATAGAGGACTTCCCCAACAATTTTTCTCTATGTCTACCACTTTGTAAAGACATCATTGTGGGCTGTTTGCATGAATATTTTGAAAGGTTCACTTTTCTCTGTGTATATTATATGCATTTCTTGCAACTTATTCCAGTTTGTATCCTTAATAACTCTGAATAAAAAGAAATTAAAATGTTCAATCAATATTCAAATGTAAAATGTTTTTATAGGTATGTGAAAATTACAAGGATTAACTACTTAAACCTCTTAATCAGGTTAAGAAAATATTAAAACTTCAAAAACAAAAGTTTATTATAATATATTATATTGACCATCAAATAAACCTAATATTGTTCTAAGCAAAGGAAACTTAACTGACATTTTGGTGCTAGTTCCTTATTGCAAACATGAAGTGCTTATTTCAGTAATTATGATTGAGGCTTTTATTCATAAAGCAGTAAAAGTCAGAAATGTTACTAACATCTATTTTTATGGAAAGTGAATTCATTTCATATTGTATAACCAAGTCCAATTTAGATAGGTATTCACTGTTCATACATCTTTGCATTACTATTTATCATCTTGTCTAACTTTTACCAAAGTATATTTTCACATCTAATTTCATTTCCAACCCTGTTTTTAAGTAGTATTTGGGTGGAATACAACCAATCATGTTACCGTTGTATGTAACTATCATTATTAAAAATTACATTTTGTGATCAGTGTGAAAAATTTGAACATCAGGCATTTCCACATGTAAACAAGAAAATGTGTGATTGATGCCTGGTAAAGTGCATATATTATTTAAATGTTCATATTTAAATACTTTAAGTGAATGTATCCAAGTAATGGAAATTAATTAAATCTCTTGTATTCCAAGTGGAAATGCTGATCTTCAGGGATGTACAGTAGATAGAATTCTTTGAGAACAACATAATTCTCTCAGTTTAGATAGAAACATAAGGTTTTGGCCCTCTTACTATTTTTGCACAAATGTAAAAGATATGGATGTTCCAATCTTGAAAGTGTTAGTTATGTTGAGTTTTGTCAATTTTGAATGTAATGGTAGTTATTTTTAGCAAAAAATAGAGTTCCTCCTATTGTCATTCCAACTTGTTTTTCGTTTGTGTTGATAGCTTTTCCAAAATAGATCGCATTCATTTTTGTTCTCTCTGTATTGAATTTGGCTTTACAAATATTTTGTGAAATATTGATACAAGAGCAATAAAATAGAGTAGTGCATCTTTCCAATTTCCAGATCCTCAGTGTCTTTCTTCTATTCACAAACTATTCACTAGATATTTCCACCTTCAAAAACACAAAAGAGGATGTGATTAATTTATTTGGAAAACCATGATTATAATAATTATTTGCCCAAATTCTTAGAGACTACAAAAAACTTTGGATGACATCCTTAGTGAGAGTAGAAATTTATACATAAGTTATTAATTGTGAACTAGTTTTATGTGAAAAAATTTGCATTATGTGTGTGAATGGAAGTGAACATTTTCTTTTGTAGCATAATATTTATTAGAAGTATTATACATTCATATGTAAATAATATTTTTTATTGTGTTCTCTAATTAGCCTTAGTAGAAGAAGGCTACCATAGTACAAATCCTTATCACAATTCGATCCATGCTACTGATGTGACACAAGCAATGCATTGCTTTCTGCAAGAAGACAAGGTAGTTGTTGTTTCCTAGTCTTGCATTAGCAGTTTTTAAATAAGTGATTTATAAACATTAAGTAAAACATATTAAATATGTAAATATCTATTTATTTTCCTTAGATTCAGAAACATTTGACTCCTTTGGAAATTATGTCATCATTAATCGCAGCTGTAACACATGATCTGGATCATCCTGGTGTAAACCAACCATTTCTTATTGCTACATCAAATCATTTGGCAGCTCTATATGAGGTAAAATAATATTTTAGTTCTCCTGCTTCATCTACATTTCTGTTAAAGGTCTCTTCTAATCATGTATAATTAGTTCCATGTAAATCATCAAGTCAATTTATGTTCTTTGTATCTTTTGGATTCAGTTTTTATTTTGTTCTTTAAGGGTTATTGTGCTTCAACCGAAACATAAACATACTCTACATAACAGAATATCATCATATCCATTAATGAAATAAATGTTACCTTCTTCTGCTTCTAAGAATTAATGCAGATGATATTAAAATAATGTTTGATATACTAAAATAGTATTGTGTGCAGGTTATTATTTGTTACTTGAAACTATTTGTAAATTACCTTGCTACTTCCCACTTGTTAAAAACATGTTTTATGTATGGGGGCCAATCAGATGAGGCCAAGTGTCTTAGCATTCTTACAAAGTTTCCTAAAATACATTATTTCCTGTAAATGAGAATGTAACAATTTTCCATTTCTTGTTTCAGAATACTTCTGTTCTTGAGAATCACCACTGGCGTTCTGCCATAGGTTGTTTATTGGAAAGTCGTGTGGCTGAACAACTAGGGCCAAGCAAATGTGAACTGGAGCACCAGATCAGTTCTTTGATCTTGGCTACAGACATAACACGTCAACAAGAATTTTTAACACGCTTCAAGGTACTAATCAAATAAAATTGCTAGAAATTTGAGAAATGTGAATGAATCATGCTTTAGAGTTGTAGCTGATTTTACTTTTTTCTTCTTGTTGCAGCGCTATCTAGATCAAAGTCTTCTTGATATGCACAGAGTCAATGATCGGCATTTTATTCTTCAAATTGCCTTGAAGTGTGCTGATATTTCAAACCCATGCCGACCCTGGGATGTGAGTCGAAAATGGAGTCAGAAAGTATGTGAAGAGTTCTTCCGACAAGGAGATTATGAAAGACAATTGAACTTACCTGTTACTTCCCTTTGTGATCGCCAAACAACATCAGTACCAAAAATTCAAGCAGGATTTTTCCGATTTGTTGTCTCTCCATTATTTGAGGAATGGCACAGATTTTTAGGAACAAAGTTATCTCATCTAATGATGAAACATTTACGTGGAAATCAAGGAAAATGGGAGGCTATGGTTGAAAAAGAACTGGCTGAAGAAACACATACAGAAGTTTCTGATGCTGATGTTTTGGATGAGGAAGTTGAATGCAATTCAGAAGAAGAAGCTCAAGATTTCGTTACTGGAAGTGTGGAAATGTTAATACCTAACTTACCATCTCACCAGGCAACTGCTGCAAGCACTGATGATAAATATATACGGAAAATAGGGAGACGGCATTCAGTTCCCCTGAGTGTTCCACGACCTCCTCCATTTGCCCAGACAATCATTCGTCGAGAAAGTCTGCCAGTTGGCGACAGTAAATCAAAGAGATCATCTCCAACAAGTAATCTTACTTTAGAAACAAGGCCAGAGCACAAAGAACATGGCAGTTCACTTTCTCTTGTGTCGTCATGTAGTGGTAGTGGTTTGCAGCATTCTTCCGGTAGACGCAGCAAGCAAGAGAATCGACCTGTCAGTACAGAAAATCTTCTTCCAGAACCCAGTATAGCATCCATTACAACAAGTGTAGAAGCTAGTCGTCTCTCCTCAGTGTTACATGGAGCAAGTAGTAGCGTATCTCGATCAGTATTAGCCCCATCAACGTTGGGCCCTGCCCGATTTCTCACTAGGCAACAGACATTTCCTCCCCTTCAGCAATATGTGCGTATTCGTTATATGTCTACAACTGCTGAAATGGCTAATTGCTCAGAACCTTTGACAGGAATTGGCAGTTACTCCAACTCATCTACCTCTTCTCATGTTGACTTTGTCAGTAATGTTCCATCTCGTAGAGCATCAGAAGCAATGGCTGACTCTCAAAGTAGCCCTGAAAGTACTGGAGGATGTAAAAATGGATGTGGTACTCCTACAGGTCGGCCAAGAGCTCTTCAACACAATAACAGGACTAGTGTTGAACAGCTATTCCAGTGCACAAGTGGATGCAGTGTTGAAAGTGATAGGGACACAAGTTTAAGATTTATGTGCAAAAAAGAACAAACTGATCAAACTGAATTACTTCGTGATAAAGGTTCCAATGGCTCCAAGACTTGTGACACAACATTGCTACAACAGATCACAAGTGGTAAAGTGATGACTAGTGATGACTATGGCAAAGAAAATGTTGATCCAAGGAATTCTGGTAGTGATGTGGACCAAGATATAAACATTAGTGGTAGCAAAAATAGTATATTACGGAGAAATTCACATCAGGTAAGAAGTATTCAAATTCTCAATAAGAGTGAAGCAGAGATATTCTTTTATGTTTTAATCAAAGTTTGGATTTAGTTAAATAGGTGATTAGGTGGAAAATTTTAACCATTAAAATAAACATTTGATATCATATTTTTATTTCCAATATTATGTTATTTATACCTCTTAATAGATGTATTGAAGTTCTCAAAGATATCCTAATTGTGCTATTAGCTGCATCTCAGTTTCCAGTCAATTTTTATGACTTGAATACTGTGGACTAGTGAATCTCGACCCAACAGCCAATTAAGAACAGTTTATATTGCGAGAAAAATAAAGGAATCAAAATTAATGTCTGTATTTATGTACGAGATGGGCTTTTTATGGGAAGACACTTCAATTACTAATATTATTATTTTTTTCACAAGGTCAAGTAGGATCAAGGACTTTCTGAAAAGCATTTTTCCTAGAATTCTTACATTTTTGTTATAAGGTGTAAAGTGTATGTTAGAGAAACACTGCTAGATCCGCATGTTATATCCACGGAGTTCCCAGACGGTCACTCATTCAGGAACCCGCGACATCTCGAGTTGCTTAATCTCCGTGACTTCGCGGTCGTTAAGCAATTCGGTTACCGACCAGGGGCGGATCTAGTCGATCATTTGGGGGGGAGGGATCGTAGATTTTTGTTAAATAATAAACATTTGTTATTATTGTATATTGTTGATGTACTGTAGATATGATACTATACAATATTATTGTTTAAATAATTACATAATTCGAATATAAATAAACATTTAAATCAATTTTGCCAAATAAAAGAAGATAAACGAAACTTCTAGGCCTTTTTTGGGGGGTGGGGAGACATGACCCCCATGGCAATCCCCTGGCTACCG
The DNA here is from genome assembly GCA_038098605.1 of Gryllus longicercus. Classification (NCBI taxonomy): domain Eukaryota; kingdom Metazoa; phylum Arthropoda; class Insecta; order Orthoptera; family Gryllidae; genus Gryllus; species Gryllus longicercus. The sequence continues at coordinate 299,786 of JAZDUA010000966.1, forward strand.
ACGTTGCACTTTGCAAATACCAAAGCCGGCAAGTTGGGGTCAAAAGGGGGGAGATAATTCAATGAGATAAACATAAATAGAAAGAATGGTTTTAGAATTCAAATTACATTATTGTTGATTTTATTATTATTATGTCTTATTATAATTGCCACCATCATCATCATCATAACCATAATCCAATCTGCAGTTATTTGGCTGGTTGATACTTTTTGGATTTCGATCCCACCCAAGGACCTTGGAATCCCTGAGGGATTAACAGGATGTGGTCTGTGTTCAGTGGCGCAGTCTTCCGTAGTTAGTTGGCTTAACTTCCATTAAGGTGTTCATCCAGGTGCTCGTCACGTCTGCGAGTACGACCTGTAGATACTGAGATAAATTATTGTGATCCAGCGTTTCCATAGTCTTTCCACTTTTATTCGGTGATGACGATATTTCATTGTTTTTTTGATCCCCTGGTCCAGGCGGGAATTAGCTGGGATGATCATTTCCTCTACCTGAACCTGTTTCTCTTAAACGATGGTGAGATCTGTCGTGATATGATCCAACCGGCGGTCTGTCTGGATCTAGAAGTACCAAAGTATTTTCGTATTTGGGTTTTCAATCGTTGACCTTTCTGCCTAGATTTACTGTGTAACCACTCTGATATGGCGTTGTTTGAAATCAGCACAATCTTGCTAAAGATTGTATCGTCTTGTTTGCGCATTCTTCACTTGCCGTGCCCGGTAGTCCTATCTACTCTGGCTTAAATGGCCTTAGTAGGCCTGTTCTTGGTTTGCTAAGACATGACTTTCGGTCTCATAACGTCCCTTCTTACGTTTTTCGAGGAGCCACATCCACCTTGAATTTTCATTGTATTTTGCCAGTGCTTGCTTCTATTTGAACGACCTTGTATAACTGCTAAAGCCCACGGTCTCCTGATTTTCGAGTCTGTCGACATCGCTGCGCGGGTGGAGAACGCGACAAGCTGTCGTTATGTGATTAGGCGATTCAAAATTATCCATCCCTCCTTGCGTCCAATTTACCCGTGTACCCGATTATCGATACTACCCGATGTTGATAGCCTGAATTGGGTGCGTACTCTGATTCCGGGCGTGTCGACTGTTATTGTGTTTTAGTCCCGTAAGTGTAGTCCCGTTTTATCGCGGGCGGTGGCGGTAATCTTCCCCGCTGGAAGGCGAGATCCGGCGCCCACCTACCCATCGGTTGGTAGGATTTTCCCCAGCCAGGTATCTCTCACCAGCGGGGCACCGCCCCAGCCGGGACAAGCTCTAAGCTCTCGACATGTGTGGTAGTGAAGTGCATGTTGGTGTCAATATATAAGGGGTGAAGATAGGAAGAGGAAGGAAAGATAGCGCGGTCCGTGGCTGCTGCACTGTTGGGGTATTGCTCCGGCATTCGCCTGGTGTTGATCTGAGAAACCACGGAAAACGACTGTTCAGAGTAGCCGGCCGCGATAAGTCTCCAGACACCGGTTGAATTTGACTTTCTAGCTAGTGTCGAAAATCTTTTCACCGTCGGGACTCTAACCCCAGCACCTCCCGGTCAGAGGCACTGCAGTGACATCAATTGATCTATCTTTCATCGTTTATTTTTTAATAATAAGACCGTTAAGTTTGTAACAAGGGCCCTGATTGTGACATGACAGAGCCTATCAGAAATTATAAATTTGTGAGAAAATCAATGTGGCCAATTTGAAGGATATTTTCCGTTTCAAATGGGAGAATTCTCAAAAATAAAAAATTGAAGTGAGTTCGAAGCCCCGGTTCGTCTGCTTTTCAGAGGGTCGAGACGATAACGCGCAACCTGACATCACCGCGCGCATTGCACTGTACATTCGAATTGAGTGGCGACACATTCGTTTTCAGCAAAGCTGAAATTTGGTGGATAGAAAGAACTCCACTCCCAGAATGAAATGCTCAAGGCAATAAACATTCCTTTTTAATCACTTTACACATTATACACTCTACAAACAAGAGGATGATCTTGAGTGATTATATATTCAATGCAGCTTCATTATTTTGCCTTCTGTCGTATGGCAGCTTGGTGACATTCGCTCCTGGACAATGACGAATCCATTAGAAAATGATTCACATTCTCTCTTCTGTTATACGAGATATATAGTAGTCATTGCTTTCCACACCACGGTCTCATTAAGTGCAATCCGCGATGTTTGTATTAGTGAAGAAACTAGTCAGCTGTGACTCTTTACGCCGTATTGAAGTATTTATTTCCTGCAAATGAAAGTAAATTCATTCTTATTACTGTGTTCTGTAACTTTCCATAATAATATTGTAATATAATTATAGTACATTATGACAATTCTCTGCCGGTATAGGTTAGTCGGTAGTTTTCCATGGTTTCTCCGATCAACACAAGGAGAATGCCGGAGCAGTACCCTTACAAATGGGTCACGGACCGCGTGCGATGGAGGGAAACCCTGCTAGCCGACGTGTAGGTCGGCGTCGGATCTCGCCATCTAGCGGGGAAAGATCACCGCCACCTCCCGCGATAAACAAATTGCACTACACTTACGTGACTAATGTCCTTAACAATTGACGCACCCGGAAACACCAACCAATCAATATAATTTTATGATCTCTATTTTCTATAAAGTATATTCATTCATATTCATTTATATCACTACAACTCACCTTATGAGTCCCCATTTTTTAAAGGTCTCACTAAGGCCACTTGTTTCCTAGTACAAGTACAAATTTGTGAATGTAATATGTACTCTGTATCCGCTAGGGAATATCTAATTCTAGTCATCTTCATATTAGGGCCTAGGCCCGAAAATCTGGAATTTCGACAGTTTCAAAAATTAAATTTTCTTTTTGATTCGTCGGGAGAATTGATCGAATGTCAGCAGCCAAGTGGTCTAGTGATGAGCTGTTCAAATGCAAGATTTCGGGGCAAACTGTCGATTTTTATTGTCCCTTGGTACATACGGGGAGAAAATTTGAAGAAAAATTGGAGCGGCTTTTGGATATTGCTTAAATTTCAGACACAAATTACGCAAAATCCACTTTTTTTCAGAAAATTGTACCCGACCTTGAAAAAATTAAAGAGGTGCTTTTTTACAACAGACTTTGCCTAAGGCACTTAAATCTATGAAAATCTTTATCTTCAATTTTGTAGTTTGGAAATGTTAACATTTTGCAATTTTTGAAGAAAAAAACTGGGATATCGCCGAAAATGGAATCTTTTAACGTCCCTAATTCCATATGAGAAGAAATTTAAAGAGGAAAATTTGGAGCGGTTTTTGAGAAAAAAATGTTTAAAAAAGTAATTAAACATATATTTCACAAAAATTACATGAAAACCATTCATTTTAAAAATTCCAGAATATTTTATTGTTTGAAAAATTGAACATGAACTTATTTGAAGATTTGCCTTTAAGGAACAGATTCCATCGAGGGAAAAATCTTTGTTTTCGATATTGTTGTAACAAGACGCCCCCAAAAAATGCATTTCTGCAATTTTCAAAAAATCAGGGGTTTTAATGAACATGAGACCTACACCATTTTCTTAAGCGTCCCTTAGGCTATCCGACAACCAACTTTAATTTAAAAATTTGGAGTCATTTTTGAGAAAATTTTTAAAATGTTTTTGAGGCTTCACGTAAAGTACCCTCAAAGATCAAAATATCAATTTGAAACTTCTAAAGCCTCGGGTTCGTTCAGATCGATCGGGGAATATCAATTTTGGAGAAAATCGTCTGAACAGTTTAGGCGCTAGCGTTGACTACAGACGGACGGACCGACGGACAGGCAGGCGTTTTGCCGTCAATCGATTTTTCGGCATCAAGAACCCACAAAACATGGATTCTGGCTACACCACGTGTTAGAAAGTAATTTATCCATGTTTTGGTTGACCGGACCCGCAGTAAGAGTCTCTCTGCCGAAAATTCGCCGTCTTCTGATACACGATTACATAACTTTCTGTTCTGACAAAGTGCCTTTGTAAGGGCAAGAAAGTAAAAAAGAAAAAATAGATTTTTAAATGTCGTGTGCAAATGTTTGAAAAACTAGTAGTTTTATCATAATTTTTTCTTGAAGAGGCAATTTATAAAAAAAGCTCAAAAAGAGCTCCTTTTTTCCCTTTATTTCTTTTTCCAGCAGTTCCCAGAGTGGAGAACTAATTTTTGCTGGTTGGAAACATTTTGGCAGGTTCCTGTAGTGTTATAATATTGCGTGACCGTTACAAGTAATGCAAGAAAGTAAATTGCAGCATTACTAGTTTAATCTGACGATTCGGGTAACTAACACATAGTTGGAGTAGAGACTTTCCAAACTATCAGTAAACCTGTAAATGGTTCAACTAAAATTCAATTTCATATAATAATTGTATTATCATAGTTATAATTAGGCCACCCTGTAGATGGCGTATTTCATAGTAAAATATATCTTGTGTAAATAAAAGTGTATTGGAAAGGGGGGTGTATGAGAGACTCGGGAATATAGTTGGCCTTCTCTCTTGTTTTAGGCTGCTCACACCTATTTTCCTTGTAAATTCAATAATTTCGTTAACACTTTTAAAAAAATATTAGTAGCGTTCATGAAATTTGAAGTAAAAGTGTGAAGTATTACAGGTTCGTTGAATCTTTTCAAGGTGGCTTAGTTGGCAGCGCACGAGACTGTACTCTTAACACTGGTGTTAGATTCCTAGCTTTAAATTTAAACTCTTTTTAAGAGGACACCAAATTCAGTTTTGGAAAGCCATTTGTATGTAAACTTTTGAAGTTGTTTAAAGCATCGCATTGCACCCATTTCAGAAGGTGAATGACGTGAATTGCGTATTAAAATGAGCAGTTTTGAGGAATGCATTAGAATATTGTCTTCTTCTTGCGAATAAGCCCAATTAGTACTATGCAAAGTACTCAGATGTGTAATAATAATAATAATAATAATAATAATAATAATAATAATAATAATAAAATTCGAATATTTTGGTCGCAAATTAGCAATCCTAGAACTACGCACACGCGCCACGTGTACCCACCAAGGCCCAGACTCAATATCCCGTGGGGAAGTGCACGTGACCTTTCGGGGGGGGCTCAGCACTTCTGTGCCGAATCCATTTTTACACACCAGGGTTCTTAGCCCCTGGGAGGTTGAAGCATTAGATGATGATGATGGGACAATCACAAACATACACAAACACACACAACTATGACCTAGGCGGGATTCGAACCCGCGATACTTCCATTCGAGATCGCCACGGCAGTATTACCTTAGCGATCTTGACCATCGAATCGACAATTATTATTATTGTTATTATTATTATTATTATTATTATTATTATTAATGTGATAGCTGAAGGGTTGGTAGGTTGGAAGTTGTAATGTAATAATAGTACGTGACAGTTACCGATAACAAAAATAAACGAGAAAGTGTTCGCGATTTAAACTTTTTTTTTTTCGGGAGAATAGCTGCCCCGAGGCTTACACAATATAGACCGTCCGACACATTAATGTGACCCCTGCCTATGTTCGACATAAACGTGCAATAACCTCTTACGCGGTGGCGATGGTGTAACGATTAGTGTATCGGACTGTTATATATGTTCAAACCCAATCGAAGCCGTGGATTTTTAAGGGCGAAAAAATCCTTCGTTCGCCTTCCTTCGGAGGGGAAGTAAAGCCGGCTGTCCCATGTTAGTAGATTTACTTGCATGTAAAACATCAAGCCTAAATGACGCCTCTGAGCTAAATTCAAATCGTTTGTTAAGTCGCCCAAAAATACCTCTTTTCTCCGCTAGTGGGTGAAAGGAGCGTAGCGAAATTTGCGAGGTCAGACGGAAGAGCGGGCCTGATGGCCCGAGTCTCGCCACGTAAAATAAGGCATCAATTCAATTCACACACGGCAGGTGGCAGCACCAACAGTGGAGCGTGTCGGGTGGAAGCGGAAAACTGTACAGTAGTTATCGCAATGCAGAAATGAAGCGATTTATACAATGCCGATAAGGGCATGATCATTGGATTTCGGGCCAAGGGCTGAAGCATTTTCGAAACTGCCAAATTTTTAAAGTGTTCGCATGCCGCCGTTAATTATACGGTGCATGGCAAAATGGCAATATCCAAAACTGGAGCTGAGGCAACTCTGACGTACCACGGGCCATAGATGACAGGGGAGAAAAGCGACTGCGGAGATGTGTATGGACGGCTAGACATGCAACTATAGAGCTACAGACCGCAGAGATGAACCAAGGAGCTACCAACAAGATCTCCTCAACAATCGTTCAGACTGGGAAAGGTGGCTCAGGGCAACTGCAGATGTCACTGCAGTGCCTTTGACCGGGAGGTCCTAGATTCGAGCTCCGACGGTGGCAGGTTTTTCGACCCTCGCTTATCAGCTAGGTCGAATTCAGCCGACCGCGCGCGATTTTTCATCCATCTTTCTTGTTCTGTCTCACCGCTTACTTACACTCATGTGCACTGCACTATCACTATGTCGGGAGACCAATCGGGAGCTTAGAGCTTGTCCCAGCTGGGGCAGTGCCACACTTTTGAGAGATACCTGGTTTAGATAATATATCTGTAAGCCGTCAGTAGGTCGGCGCCGATTCGCGCGCCATATAGCGGGGGAAGTTGACCGACACCAACCGCGATGAAAGATGCACTACGCTTACGGGACGAGTTACCTTAGCAGTTGACGCGCCCGGAAACACTAATCAATCACTCAATTAACCGTTCAGCTAATGTTACTACGTATGGGTCTCCGCAGCAGGCGCCTGGTTTATGCACCCATGCTGACTGCTGTTCATCGGTGACGAAGGCTGGAATTTGCACGCCAATACCGCAACTAGACGTCCACTGAGTGGCGACAGATGGCCTTTTCAGATGAATCACGTTTTCTGCTCCATCGGGCGCCTGGTCGTTGGCGTATATGGCGTGAAACATCTTAACGCAAACACCCTGCAACAACCGCCGGATGGGTTGGATGGCCGTCCAGGCTGGAGGAGGGAGCGTGATGGTGTGAGGAATGGTTTCATGGCATTCTCTGGGTGATCTCATAATTCTGGAAGACACACTGGTTCAACGGAAGTATGCAGCCATCCTTGGAGACCATGTCCACCCCTACACACAGATCGGTTTTCTCAGCAAAACGCCATCTACTAGTAGGACAGTACGTGTCATACAGCACGCTTTACAGTTGACTCCAGTTATAGTGAATTCGGATAGAGTGAACTTAAGTCACTGGTCCCGTTTCACTTACATTACAAATAAGTATAAGAAGACCCGGTTATAATGAACCTGAATCTCGGCTATAGTGAACATAAGAAATTCAACATCCTGAAAAATGAATTCCCCACTGGAAAAGAATATATCACCTCAGCCAATATATTGCCACAAATTCCAACACTGCTTGAAAAAATGTCGTCGGCCAAAGACCATAATAGAAGTCTCCCCTGAGGTGAGGGTGGGAGACCGGGAATGAACACCTTACAGATGACTTTATGCCACTCAGTTTCACTGTGGAAACAATGGCCGTGTTCTACATGGGCTACAACTGGCGGCGGCGACGCGCGATTACTTGCTTAAGTTTCAATCTTGGCGTTGATGTTCCGCAGGACAAAGCGCGATGAATTCTACGCAGGCGACAAGAAGCACGCGACTGCCACAGCTTGGCGATATCCGCCGTGGCGATGGAAAAGCGATCAATTTCTTTACCCGCTTGCGCCATCCCGCTACCGAAAGCATCTCGTATATTATTAGGCGAGGAAAATGGCCTTCGGGAGTGGGATAGCTTCAACAGTGCAAGAGGCATTGAAGGGTGTGAAGACTGCATTACGATACTTAGCGACAATTGATAATGTAGAATCATGCATGGAGAGAGCACGAACTCTGGAGAAGGATCTAGAGAAATTGCTAATGAAAAAGTAGGTTAGTAGGAAGTAAACAATTAAAAAGAAATTGATTTTTGAAGGACAAATAAAGATATTGAAATTTTCAGTTCGTGCTGTTAATGTATTTTGCTGTTTCTCTGTATTAATAAAATCAATCATTATGGAGAAATTCTGTTTAATTTCGACATCCTCGGATATAGTGAACCAAAAATGTTAGTCCCCAGAAGCTCACTATAACCGGAGTCGACTTCGTATAACGTGCGTGGTTCGAAGAGCACCAAGATGAGGTTACAGCACACTCCTGGCCACCAAACTCCCCCGATTCAAACCCACTCGAAAATCTGTGGGACCATCTCGATCGGGCTGTTCGCGTCATGGATTCACAGCCGAGGAACCCGGCGCAGCTGGCCCCGGCACTAGAGTGGGCATGGTTCCACGTCCCTGCCGGTACCATCCAGAACATAACTTGACTTTCTTCGTGCACGTCTCGCTGCTGTCAGCGCAGCAAAAGAGTGTTATCCAGGATTATGACGGGTGGTCACGTTAATGTGATTGCTCTGTGTATCTATGTGATATGAATACTTACGCGTCTCTACGTGCAGTAATAAACTGAAGTGACGTTACCTTTACAGTTCGCGAACATCTTGGATCCGTCGAGAACCACTTGGTGTTAAAATGCGGTAGTTGTAAAATTGAGTGAACTCGAAAACGGCATTCCACGTGAAATGTTTAATATCCATGTAGGTATCAATTTCTGAATTGACATATTACTATACGTCAGAGGGCGACCAGGACGGGTGGGGGCGGGGAAGGGGATTTTTTTTCCATTCAAGAGAGAGAAAAAAAATGTTTTCGTCTCTAATTCAAATTTAACGCTATACGTTATTTCTGATGCATTTAGAAATGAATTCTATTTATAAATTAAGGGAGGGGGACATTTTTGTTTGAATGAGGGACCCCTTTGGATAAACTGCCCCAGGTCTCTGATATTCTCTGGGCGCCCCTGCTATATGTAACCAGGACGTTACCGTCAGGGAGGGGGGCAAATATTCTCTCGCGCTCTAACTTTTTTTTTATTAATTCCAAATTCAAGACAGTCATAAACTTTTCATGAAGTGACTCAGAATTATACCCATGTTGGGTAAACGAGAGTGGCCAATGTTGGGTAATCAGAGAATATCAGTTCATAATATACAGATTTTTAATGGAAAAGAAACATGAGAAATATCACTGTCCTGTGCAGTAATCCATAAAAGTTATAGAATAAGGAAGTTGTTTCAATAAATTAAGATATTCTTACCACAAGGTAATTAAATTATAGAAAACACTGCATTTACAGTCAATACTTTTTATTATTAAAACAATTACATAAAAGTTATTTAAACTAACTTTATTTTATATTAGATGTTTGAATTGATATTGTATTTGAAACTTAATGCCACAAAAACTTTTGAAATTCTTTCTTCACAATATAACATGAATTAATGCTGAAATATAATTGAAATATTTACATTTGTATATAAATTAAAATAAGAAAAGTGCCTGTGCAAATGATTAGAAGTTTAAAACAGATAAATTCCTGTCATATCAATTTTATATAAAGTTAACATCATTTCCATATGTCATGCTTGATTTACATTGTTGGTGACATAATAAGTGCTGTTCATCATTAAACATCTTAAGGGGGAGTCATCATTGAAAACCTAAAAATTTTGATATTTTTGGTGTTCGGTTTCAATTCAGTATTCAGTGTTTCTGTACAATTTGGTATATAATTTATGGCGTAACTAATTACAAGGTCTATTATTTATTTATATATCTGCGCATGTCAAAATTACTGCTGAGTTTGACGCACAATAATTTAAACAAGTGAAACTTTAGAACAGCGTAAAAGGTTGTGGTTTTGTTTATATTTCTCAGAAAGTTTTCAGAGATTGCATGCACTGACAGTGCTGTAATTTCATGTTTGTATATGTCTTGGAGTGTTTTGACAAGTAGATAGTTGTTGTTGTACACTTATATAATTTTAAAAATTGTTTGAGAAAAATTACATTTTTTTATGTTCCTTTTTCTCAGAACCTACCCTTGTAATTATTCTGAAATGAATACAGTAAGTTGCAATATGAACTGGTAAAATGTTCTAGATTTGTTGTAGGGAGGTAAAGTTGTAAGTTTATTAATATAAATGTATAAATTATTGGGGTATATCAAAATAAAGACAAATATTTCTTTTAAAGTTTTGACATTGATTATATTTCTTATAACATATTTATTATGAAGGAAATATTATATATCTGCTACAGTGCATGTGAAACAATGTTTTCCAACATGATTAAATCTCAAGAAAATACATTGAACGATTGGTGCTAAAACAGGACGTACTTTCTCGGCCGTACTTCCACGCAAAATTACGCGAAAAGTAACTTACTACCAAATTTTCGAAAACTTGTACATGACTTTATTTCAAAATATATCTTGAAGGAACAGATTTCATTGAGGGAAAAAATCCATATCTTCATAATTGTAGTTGTAGGATGACGCCGAAAAAAATTTTGAATTTTTGCAATTTTCGAAAAATCAGAGTTTTTAACGAAAATTAGATCTGCACCATTCTCTTAAACGTCCTTTTGACTATCAACAACAAAATTTAATCAAAAACGATGGAGCCGTTTTTTTGAAAATGTCTCAGGGGTTTCATATAAAGTAATCCCAAAATTAAATTATCGGTTTCAAATTCAAGGTGACGTAACATCAGTCAGATCGATTTGGGAATTTCAATTTTGGAGAAAATCGGCTGAACAGTTTAACCGCTAGCGTTGTTCCCAGACGGATTCCCTTCGATTTATCGTTATTCGATTTTTGGTATCAAGGACCCACAAAACTTGGATTCTGGCTACATCACTTATTAGAGGATTTTTTTCCAAATTTAGCAATCGTATTTATCCACTTTTTCGTTACCAGGGTCCTGTAATAATTTTTGCTGCCGAAAATTCACCGTCAGAAAACCGTCAATTCGCCGTCAAAAAAGTTTTTAGAGTATACTCTTGTGTAATGTAATCTTAACCCTGTCTACTGCGTAAGTGGTAGTGAGAAAGTAATATTTGAGGAAAAGGAACATAAAAACTATAAATTTAATATGAAGAGTACAGGATTTGTTGTATACCTGTAAGTACAGCTAAATGTGGACATTATTGTAGGTGCCATGAAGTCATATCTTTCTGAAATTTTGATAGCAAATTATTTTGAAATTTGTTAAATATTGTGAATAAGTGTTTGTTTAAACATCTTTTATATACACATTCTTCAGAAGAAAACAATAAACTGTTGTAACATTTTCAGGGTCTGGTGCAGAGACGAGGCTCTGCTCCAGTTGGATTGCTCAGTCGCTCAGATGATAATTCTGGGCCTACCACGTTTCCTCTGAGAGGAGAAGGAGACCGCTTCCTAAGGAGAGGTTCAGTGCCCATTGACATCACAAGACAAAGTAGGAGATGCTCTCATTTTAATAGATTTTATACAAAGAACATGCCAATTGAAAGGGTTGAATTTCGAGTGTGATTCTATATCCCTTACTACAGAATTTCATGCCTTCACTAACCCGTATTCTTTGTGTAATATATGTGTGATTATTACTCTACTGTATGCTTACATATGTCACTTATACAGTGTTGTTTTGTACAAGTTGTACATAACATATGATGCTGTTCCTCATCACTAATTTTATTTACATATATGTGAAAAATGTGTAATCATTTATTTTTGTTACATGACTATTTAACTTCATCTACATACAAAATTCTTCTTTTAAATTCATCTTTGCTGATGAATTGAACAAGAAATTTTTTACTGATTCATTAAACTTTTCACCAAATGAGGTGATTAATAATTCATTTAAATTAAGGTTCCATTCTTGTGTCAATTTATTTATTACAAATTTCATAATTTTATTTATTTATTTTGTATGTATGTGAATGTGTATAAGTATGTAATATGAATGCAAAAATTTACATTTAGCTCTGTGTTATGAATGTCAAGAAATACCTACCATTATATGCATGAATATGTATATGTGCACTAACAGTCCTTCCTAGGTGTTACCAGTAATGTTGGAAAAGTATATAATAGTAGTCTAGTTAAGTGTATTGTGTGTTATGGAGTTTTCTGCAGAAAATTTATGATATGCTTTTAGTTCAGAAAAAATCTTGCTCTTTGTAGCTTGTATGAAAAATAATTGATGTTTAATTTTTCTCTTCATCCAAATTATAGAAACAATTCCTAAATAACTGGTTGCATCGTCTTGTACAATTCTTTCTTGTGAACTCGTGTGCATGAATAAAACTTGCATGTTAAATATTGTGTGTTTTAATGCCTTTTCGTTTTTTGTATAGTGTTGCATTTAGATAAAAATAGATTCCTCTTCTATTCTAATGCACTTAATGTTTTAAAAATATAAATTAATGGAGTTCCTGTTGTGAAATGCTGATCAATTCTTCCTGTCATACATCTTTATAGTATATGTTCCATCTAACATTGCTTGCTACTCTTCTGTTGGAGGTCCACTTTCTTCACATTCTTTTATTTTAATTCAATGATTTCTACTTTCAAGTCCATTCTAATCTCTTAAAATGCTTCTCAGTTGAATTTTTTATTAAAAAAATGAGAAAACTTTTATCTGTGTGCTTCTTTAAATTCAAGGAATTGTCTCTTTTCATAATGGTGAAAAGGTCGTAGGCATGTTAATAATTCTAATTTAATTTTTTCTTTTTCATGAGTTTGCATTATATTAATTTCCTCTAGATTAATATGACCATATATTCTTTTCCTTTTTATTTCAACTCTTAAATTATGTTTCAAAACATCAGTTTGCCTATACTTCTTTCAGATATCTATGTTTCTAAATACATGTATTTTTGTGAACTATACATGCAAATGTATTACATGATTTGCTTTGCTTGGTTTACCTGTTGTGGAAATGTGTACTTTTATTATATTCATGGTAAAATAAATGTAATATAGAAAAATACAACAGAATAATACTAGTTGGTTCCTTCTACAATCACATTTCCAGATCTTTCATCTGTAGCTATAAATTTTTTACGTGTTTACAGACATCACTACACATTTTCTTCCTTGTGCCCTTATCAAGAATAGCAGAAGAAGATAAATTATAGTTCCTTCACACAGTGATCATAGATTTTGAGTTTCCTCCATTTTTCTGTCTAAAACCAAATATTCTGCCTGATAATATAATTTATGTGCACTTTTATCGTTTAAAAAGATATTTGTAGTAAATAAATCGGTTACTACTATCAACTTGAATTACATGTTTGCTAACTGTGCTGAAAAGAAATTATTAAGAAGAATAAGATATTTTCCTTCAATTAAGGACAATCAGATAGTAGTCTATTTACATTAAAACATCAATTGGAACATATCTAGCTTTAATTGTATATTGTGAAATTCATACAGCAAAATTTCGCAGAAAACAATTAAATCTAGATATATTCCAATGAATGATTTAATCCAAATAGTCTCTTACCTGATTATCTTTAATTGAAGGAAAACATCTTAATGAGTGATTCTCAGTTTCAACTCGACAAATTACCACCCTACTTCATACAGTACATATTAAAAATGCAAAACATTTATAATGAAATATAAGTAATGGTTTTGTATGTTTAAACTCTGTGTCAACAATGAAGAACTGTTTAAATCCTATTTGTTAATACATAACTATGGAAATGTATATTTTGCTATATGAAGTTGCAAATATTCAGATGTACATGTACCCCTGAAGAAAAACAACAACTTTGGAGTGTAGGTATTTATTATTTATTTATGCCAAATACAGTAAAAGTAATTATATTTGACTTTAAGGGAAGGTAAAAGTTTCATTTATTATACTGGAGCACCTGGACCACCTTTGAACTTTTTTAAAAAAATTGCTGTATTTGAAAGCAATAACTGCGAGTTCATTAGCAACTACAATGAGCAGTAGTAGAATACAAACAAAGTATAGACAACGTAATACAAATAAATAATTATATAAATTCCAAAACATTACAGAAACCTTCACTTGTTGATTTTCTGACTCCATTGCTGATATTAATTATGCAATTAAACTATCAGTTGGTAGTTTTTTGTGAAGTGTTTCCTTGGGTAGTTGATTGATTATTACTAACATTTGTTCTTTGTCTTGTACATCTTGTGTCTGTTATTGAAAGTACTAACATTTGTATTAAGCAAACCATTTCTTTTTTTCAATTCATTGCAAATGTTATCTGATCTGTGAATTCAGTTTCAAATGTGTTGAATAATAAATGTTCTAAAAGTTCTTCCACACCAAAAGATGTAAACCAAAATTAAGTTTCCTTTTCCTTCCTTTCCGTTTCCTTTTTTCCGGACATTATCTGAGATATTTAAGTTTCTGGAAATGGTTGAAATTTTAAAGTCTTCTTCCCTCATTTTGTCTCTGGCTTCATAATTTTATTATTCTCTTTGTCATTTTTGATTTATTCTTCTTCATAATCCATCCCTCTTTTCTTTGGATAATACTGGTGTATATCTTGGATAGTACTGGTATATATATGTTTCTCAACTTTTTACAATTCTTGGATTAATTAATTTATATTAAAGATTTTGAGTATCTTTGCTTTATACATTGTGGTTGAATTTTGTTCTTTCAAGAGCACCTCTTTCTTCTGCATTTTATCTTTTCATTGCTCATGCAATTGATTCTGATCACAATGGAAAACATGAAATTTGTTTCTTAACTCGTATTCTTATAGCTAACTTATAAATGTGTTATATTTCATTCAGATGTGTAGTTATCTCGGAATTTCGATTCTATACATTTTTATAAATATTTATTTTATTTTATATTTTATTGTATGTAAAAAATAAAAGAAATATTTGTGTAAAGGTATATAGGAGAAATTCTGAGACAATTTCCAAATCAAAATGGTAATTATTTGCAGAACTTATCAAGCAAATGAAGCACATAATTACAAATTGTTATGAATAAGAAAGCCATATTTTACTAAACAAAATTATTTTGTGTTAGACTTGTTTTAATTGGAGAACCCATCTCTTTAATGAGGCATTTATTTATTTATATATAAAACTCTCACCTTTCTTTGTCTTTAGACTAATATTAATTATCTAATAACTTATCTTAAGGATAATTGAATCTTCAATACTCTTATATTTCATTATGCAGTGTGGCACAGTAACCTTTGTTGTTTAGCAGAGACTATTCACCAAAAGCCTGGGAAAAAGATACTGTAAGCTAGAATAAGGGGAAAAATGTGCTTGAACCCAGTAGGTCTATAATGTATTGTGTATCTGGATACTGATACATTATACAAATGAACTCTTGATTCAGAAAGTGCAATATTTGAACAATATTTCTGTAAAATTTCAAAGTTTCTTGAATAAACAAAAAGGGAAACATCAAAATTTCATGGTTAAATATTTATTGTTGAATGTGGGTCTAACCTGCTATTACCTTCCTAATGTGGTCACTCACATGTGAGATTTTTTCTCACGTCCATTGATGTATTCATTACTTCATTGTTGATCAGAATCCCACATAAATATTACAAAATATTTGCTATTGTGTTATTTAATATTATAGGTATTTAATTGCATAAAGATAACTTGTTCTTTCAAGTTCTTTGTGTATAATTGCATTCAGGGTTTTGAAAATAACAACCAAGAATAAAGACGGATATGGGTGGGGTGGGGTGTAATATTGCCACATTTTTGTTTATTTTAAAGATCTACTGTGTTATATCAATGTACACAATCATCATTTTCACAGTATAATCTGTCGCAAATGTTACAACTATCTTTATTCAGAGTATTGAAGTCACTGCTACCATACTTGAAAGATTTTATTATATTTTTAAAAGTAAGCTAAGTGGCAATGGAGATATTACCTACCCCACATAGTGCAGATTACATGATTTGAGAGAGTTTGATCTAAATTCAAATTCAAATTTGATTAACACAAAGTTTCGACAGTGTTGCATCACAAAACACTTTAGAAAGTCTTTTTAGGTTACAACTGTAACCAAAAGCAAACTATAGGTTTATGTGATGTTTCGAAACAAAGCAACTTAAGATAGAAAAACAGCCACCACAGAAAATTGCAATAAAACCCATGATATTGAAATTTTTCAAAATTGTGTCAATGTTTGGTGAAATTGTGGCTAGCATTTCTAGCCAGATTGCTAATTATGCTCCATGAAGTCACGGAGGTTAAGCAATTCAAGACTCCTTTGATTCCTAGTCTAGTGACAGTCTGAGAACTCGAGATACTAATTGTGCTGAGCCCCCGGCAGAAGGGTTAAAAGGCACTCGCTGACTGCAAAGAGATGAGAATAAAACTTAATGGAGAATTACTCCTACTAAGTGCTCAATGCCCAGCAAAGGCTTGGAGACATATTGCGCCCATCCGATTGCTCTGTTTTGATATGATGATCCCATGTTTGGATTCACCATCTGTATTTAAATTCATCATCATTCAGTAAATATTGTCTATTGAAACATTTTCATTATCTTTCTCTTCTAATCATATTAAAATGTTAGCTTTCAATATATCTTAAAAACAAAAATAACATCAAAGTAAATAAATAAAAATATAGCAAAAGTAAACTGGTGGCATTTTTCAAAATGTATTTTGGATATTAAATGATTCTTCAATTTAAAAAATAAAGAAAACTAACACAAATAACGGGTATTGCAAAGTTCTGATAGAACACTGCGGTAACAGTAGAAACATAATGCAATCCCGTGAGAAAAATCTCATAATTCAGCACAACAATCAGTGTCTTATCTGATGAAATCAGTTTGCAAAAGTTATAAGATGCACCCTGATGTATGTGAGAAGGTAGTCCTTAAATGCCATTACTGAATGTTTTGAAAGTCAATGTTATTGAAATAAATGCAGAAAGGAGAGATTTTTTCATATGCAGAGTAATGTCAGGTTAAAAAAGTAACTGCTTTTTAAGAAATTCAGTCAAAGAATTATGAAAAACCTCTTTTAAAAATGAAATACAGGGAAACTAGCAGAAGTAATCAACACACTTATGAACATGAGAACTCATGGAAGTGACAGCCTAAATTTAGAGTTATTTAAATATGTTCCTCAAAAGCTTAAAATAAGGTACATGTCTGTACTAAAAGCCTGTTGGATTGCCTTTAAAATCCAGGCGAATTGATGAGGCAACAATTCATTCAATAGTTTAGAGAAGGAAATAGAGGTGACTGTAAAAATTACAGAGGAATTAATTTCCTAACTACTGCATGTATGCAGATCTGTGCTAAAATTGTTGGAGGAAGGCTAAATAAAATATGCAGCGGACTTGTGTCAGAGACAGAAAATGGAATTCCATAGAAGACACTCATGCTTAGAGTGTACATTTACTTTAGAGCGGGTTAATAGAAAAAAAGATGATAAAATCTACTTGCATACATCTTTTTATTAATTTTGAAAAAGCTTTTGATAGTCTCTTGAAGCAAATCATGGTCTATAACACAATTAAACAACTACCCAAATCATATGATAAGATAATGAAAAGCATATATTCTAAATCTTTAATATCTATGGACAAGGCCAATGGAACTGTTAGAATGTAAAACAAGATGTTAAACATAATATCTGTTGTCTCCGACTCTTTTTGATATCAATATTAACCATGTCGTTAAAGAGTGACAAAAATATAAAATGCAGCATTTTAAAGTAAATAACATACTTTCATATAAAATGTTATTTGCAGATGATCTGATAATATTTAGCACAGCACATGATAATCTGCAAATAGTTCCCCCTTATCTTAAAAAAATAGGGGAAAACTAGAACCT